>CM038676.1:491310248-491686416 GCA_021605205.1 Aegilops longissima | reverse complement strand
TATGACATTCTTTGGGCCGTCCATGATGGAAAAACGTGGTAGAAGCGAGGGAGGAAAATTTGAGGAGTTCCGGTTCACGGTGGGAGGTCGGGGCGGCGATCGCATTCTCTCGTGCGTGCTGTGGCGTGTGTGCGGCGTTGGCTCTAAGTGAACCCGGCGGCGTTGGGCTCTAAGCGAACCCGGCGATTGCCTGCGAACTCGCGTTCTTGAACCCGGCGATCGATCGATGGTTGTTAAGCTGAACCCGATGGGTGATTCCTTCTTTATTCTTTGCTAAGTGAAGCGATCGATTGGATGAGCGATGAGTGTTGCGGGGGGTTGGATGAGCGGTGGCGGTGGTGTTGCCTCTGGATGAACAAGACCCGTGGTGTGGAGGCTGGATGAGCAGTGAGCGGTGGAGCGGTGGCCGTGGAGGGGTGGTTGAGCAGGACACCGTTGTGTGGAGGCTGCTAGATGAGCGGTGGAGGCGGTGGAGGGTGGTTGAGCGATGGCGGTGGAGTAGCGCGCGGTGGAGGATGGATGAGCGAGGAGCCCGTGGAGGCTGGAGGAGGTCGGCGGTAGCCGTGGAGGCTGGAGGAGGTCGGCGGTGGAGATGAACGGTATCCGTGGAGTCCGTTCTGCGGTATGCCACCCTCCCGATGAACAGGGACCCCGTTTCGACCATAGGAGGTCCATTTCCTCCGTTTTGCGATGCGCCACACCCCTCCGATCAACGGGACCCCGTTTCCGCGTAGGAGGTCCGTTTCTTCCGTTTTCGCGATGCATACACCCCTCCCGATCAGCGGGACCCCGTTTGACCGTAGGAGTCCGTTTCCTCCGTTTTGCGATGCGCCCACCCCTCCCGATCAACGGGACCCGTTCGAGCGTGGGAGTCCGTTTCCTCCGTTGTGCGATCGCGAACCTCGTTTCCATCGCTGTTCCGTCCAAGCCCTCCGATGAACACGACCACGCATTCGTTCCGACCCAGGCGGTTTGGCTCCCCATGAACACATGGCGGCGGCTGTTTCTCCGTTCCGACCCAGCCATGTACGAGCCCTCGCCCGTGCGTGTCGCGATGATAGGCGTTGAGACCCGCCCTCGTATGTACACATACGTGGTCGTATTTTCTTTCTTGCACCCTAGCGGTTATGCGTGCGTGTACATGCTACGTCGGCGCCTCTACTACGACACGTCGGCGCCTCTACAACGACCGGTATGTACATGCGTTCGCGACCAGAATGACAACGCTTCGTGCGCTTCGACCAGGTGGGTCCCGTATCGAGCACTTCCTTGCTGCGAAGATGTAGCTGGTGGGTCCCTAGCGGTCGAGTGAATCTTTTTGGGTTTTTGCCGGGCGCACTTCCTTGCTGTGCGAAGATGTAGCTGGTTTTTTCAGGTCCCGGTGCGAAGATGTAGCGAAACGTTTTTTGCAAAAATCGGTGGCCCGTCCGGTGGGTCCCATTGTCGGTGAAGGTATAATTATTTTGCCCGTAATAAGGAGGCACTTCCTTGCTGCGGCCGTGGACCCAGCTATCGGCCTCTCCACGTCTGATCCATGTCCGATGGAAGCCATTCCTTGACCACCTTGACCATGCAGCGTCGAGAGCACCGGCGGTGGGCGATGGCGAGCCTAGGAAGGGGCGGCGGGCCGGGGAAAGCGGCGATGGATGCCCATGCGTGAGAGGGTATGAGGTTCACTCGTTCGGCTGTGGTGTGAGGCTGCCATCGCCGTTGAATAACGGGGGTGTGGAGTGCGTAGAGGATGGCTTTGCCAGCGGTGGGAGTAGTAAGGCGGTGAGGCCTCCGCGACATCCAACCGACCCGCAGGCGGTAGGCAAGCGGCAACGACCGGCGCTGCTTTGGGAGGCTGGAGCAAGAAGACCGGAGGTTGAAGAAGCACTTCGATGCGTTGGATGGACATTGTCACGGTCCTTTGGAGTTAGAATCGTTCATATATTGACTAAAGTTGACAAAGGCCTCCATCGATCAACATAGTAGGCCCTAAGTCAGCCTCCACCAAGGTTGGTCGGCTAGCGAGGGGTATTCATTTTTGTGCGTAATAAGGAGGCACTTCCGGTGGGTCGAGTGGCAATGAGGAGCGTTTTTTGCGAAATCGGTGGCCCGACTTGTGGGTCCGGATGGTCGAGAAGCGTTTCTTCGCGAAATCTGGTGGCCCGTCCGGTGGGTCCCAGCTGTCGGTGGAGGATTAATTATTTTCCACGTAATAAGGAGGCACTTCCTTGCGGTGCCGTGGACCCATTATCGACCTCTCCACGTCTGATACTCTTGATGGAAGTCGATCGTTTACCACATTGACCACGCCGGCAAGAAACACCCCGGCGGTGGGCGGCAGCGAGCCTAGGAAGGGGCGAAGCGAGCAGGAAAAGGCAGCGGTGGAAGCCAGCGGAGAGAATCTGAGGTTCGCCGGTTCGGCTGCGGTGTGAGGCTACCATCGCCCTTGAGAATAACGAGGGTGTGGGTGAGTAGAGGATGCCTGGCAGCGGTGGGAGTAGTAGAAGCCGAGGCTGCTGCGCAACCTGGCTCCTGACCCGCCAGGGAGGCGAGGCGAAGCGGTCCGCGGTGCTTGCTTTGGCCAGCGCTGGAGCAAGAAGATCGAGATTGAAGAAACACGGCGGCCGTTGGATTGACATCCAGCAGTTCGTCTGCTAGAATCGTTTGTTGGCGTAGTATATAATAACTAAAAAATCTTGCATCAACGTCAACTAAACAGGCCCACAAGTCAGACCACTCCCTCTTTTTAATAATTTATATATAGCTCATGGCAACTTCTTATGCAATTTATTGCGATCGTTTTTTAGTTGGCGGGGCCAATTTAGCATATTCTGTGGGTTCCAAACTATTTTAATACCGAAATGTCGAGCCAGATTTAAAGTACTTTGAAGATATATTTGAATTAGGTTAATGCCAGTGAAATAGGAATCTGAAAATGTGAAAAAAATCAGAAATTATAAAGTAATTGCCAATTTGTCATCTGTTTTATATTTACAACCCATTTCATATTACTTTCAAGATTTGCGGCGTCTTGAAAGAGTTGCATCCATCGAGTAGAAAAATAAGTAGGCCTGGATTGGGTATTCTTGAGAAAAAATAAACTGTGCTCATTTTCACAAAGAAAAAATAGCTGGGCTGGTCACATAGTGAACATAAAATATAAGCACAGGCTAGGCGGGCCACACCAGTTCAAACCCTGCTCCATCTCAACAATACCAAACAAAAAATACTACTCGAGTAGCTCGTCCCGGTGTCGGCCGATCTTGTGCTGTTCTCTTGTCTATTGACTATATCGCTCACAATGTCGTGGGTCCCGGATGTCGAGAAAACACTAGGAGGAAGCATTTTATTTTTCCATACTGTGGCGTGGTGGCCCCTCTTCATCCTCTCCACGTACTTACGCGATTCCATTGTTTGTTGACCATGTTGACAACGAGAGGCGGCCGTGTGGCGCGCACCAAAGCGCATGGAGGGCGTCGGCGTTAACGATTTAGGAGGCGGTGGGGCGGTGATGCGTCTTGTTGGCGCAACCCGACCGTGGGGCCGAGCGAGGCGGCCCCTTGGCGCTGGTTTTAGTTTTGGAGGTGGAGGAAGACGGGGAAGAAGAAACACGACAGACTGTAAAAGCAGCGAGTACTTAACAACCTATTTGAAACCAGCGAGGGCACTTAACAACCAAAGCTGAAAGCGGTATGAGTACTTATCTGAGTTCAACCGTACAAAGCACGCCTCGAGCAGTGCTACTTTGCCTCTGATTAACCAAGGGTGAGGCCGCCAAGGCCAGGCGCCACCCAGCGCATCCACAACCTTACGAGCGGCTTCATCTGTAACATGGTCAATAAACAGGATATTCACTTTAGAGCCATGGAAAAGCATGAACATAATCTTACATCCTATTCTCCAAGATGGGCGGGCCTTCATTATCTGAGACCACCCACGAATAAGTATCTTTTCACCTCCAAGGGAATTGGTAGGTCGACATAAACATCATGTTGTGACCAAGCGCAAGTCGACCCGACCATGGTGGGGCATCGTATAGGAACAATAGAACTTCGGCAGTTCTGTTTCAAGAAGATCACAATTGTAAAACTGTGTATAAGCAATAGTTTATGAACAACATATATAACAGAAAACAGCTACGTACCATAAGTTTCTCGACACGGTTGGACCTGTTCAGCGAGTGCAGCGATGCACACATATCCCGTGGCCTTCCACCATTGAAATGCCCACAAGGACCTCAAGGCGATCAATAAAGTGTAGGAACTTGTGGATGTCGATCCATCTACTTTAGTGCCATTAGTAACAGCCGAGTTATTACGAGTAACAAGCGAAGCAGATTGCTTAACTCTAAAAAAACCTACCGTGCCACCAATTATAAGAAAATATTAGTTAGAAGTAGCATCTTGAGAGAGATTAGTTGCTACTTCTAAAGTTAAATTAATGATTAGTTAGACAGAATAGGTGGATTAAGAAGTAATCGAGGCAACAAGCAAGAACCGGATACAAAACTAACATGGATGAACAATTGGAGCAGCGTCGGGTGGAAGATCGCGGTGAAGATGAGAGCAGGTTCTGCTATTTCCATCAACATTAGTGCGCCAACTTTCGATCCGTAACACTTGAGAAAGTTTATCCAAGTTTGGCCATAAAAAAAGCAGCGATCTTCTTGGTTCATGAACCTTTCGGAAGTAATATCCATGGCTTGTCTTCACTTGTGACCATTAAACTAGTGTATTCAGTTATGGCAAGGCCGAGCATCTTAGTACATGTGTTACGGCGAGCAAATAATACTGCTGCCAGGAAAAATAATATGACAACACAGCATGTTCAAAAAACCCCCACCCTCCGGATAGAGAAGGATTCTAGGAACATCATGCGTGTTTCAAAATGTTGTGGTAGGATGAGAAGGAACAAGTGTGGCGTCTCGCCGTGCCTTGAATCTGTAGGGTACTCGCACTTTGGGCCTTTGCAAGTGAAACACACTAGATTGATCTGAAGAAAAAATGCATCAAAGCGGCGGCTGCCATCCTAGGATTACCTGCGACCAAGGGACTTGGATTTATCGGGGATGGATGAAGAATTCATACCTGGTTCTCCATGAGAAAACCCTATGCAATCGCCCGGCGGGGTTTTCTCTGAACAAGCGAAGCGAGGAGAAGGGATTCAGGCCAGGTGAAATATTGCCGCTTCGTCCGTCCGACTTCTTGCTAAAATTGGAAAGGGGGTTGTGATTTGTGACTCATTGGGCATTCTTTGGCGCTTCTGACGGGGTGTGTCTACCGTGAAGTTGTGCACTCTAATTTGTGCATATGGCACGTGGACCCGTTGCGGTTGCCCACATATCAGCCAAAGGAAGTAGAAAGCAGGGTAACTAGTTACACATAAATATATTTTTTGATAGAGATACTCCCTCTATAAAAGAAATATACAAATCTTTTATATCACAGCTCACCTTGCCAAGAAATATACTCCCTCTGCAGCGCACGGGCATTATGGGGTTCAACTTTTTTATGGGGGTTCAGCTGAGAATATAATACTCGAGATAGGCTCACAGTTACGGACTTTGGGCATGAGCCGACCACGCATGTTTGGGGGCCCATGTGTTCTACCTCGGCGCTTTTCATATTGCAAGCGATCGATCTGCGCTGGTTTTAGATCTTATGTCATAAAGCGAATACACAAAATTGAATAAAACACGATGGCTGTTGGAATGAAATCGAGCAGCGGTTCTAACCAGCAATCGAGTTGCAATTCTATCAACGATATACCATGTGATAAATAATATTGCCGTACTACTTATACACAGGACACTTGTTTCACCATGCAGATTATTACATCAAAATCTCTCGAGGATAGATCAGTTCGGCGATTGCGTGCTTTAACTCTTGAAGAATTTCAAAGTTGATTTGGACCAGCTCTCCTTGCAGAAAGTTCGATTTTGACATCATCCCCTACAAAGATATGATTTAGATTTGAACCTTGACCATCCTTTAGCATCAATCATCATCGACCATCCTTTGTACTTACGGTATATTGAGCAGTTTCATTCACACCAAGGCTGCGCATGGTAAGAGAAACTTGGCATGATGCCCGGATAGTTGAGCGACTCCTCGTTGCTCTAGGAATTCTCTGTTTGCAAACAAGAAGACATACCCAAACAGTTAGATCAACACAGTGAATCATGTGAAACAACATGGAAAGAAAAAAGAAGCGAAGCACTTGGGCGGCCAATGCTTACCAAGAAGGTGGACATGTCGGTTTGTGTAAGGACTTTGGTATATGAAGTCGAACTGCAGCCCGTCTGTTGCGGTGCAAGCTGCGGACGGACCAAATCAAAGTGCAAGTGTTGGTGCAGTCTTTGAAGCTTCTGCTGCTGCGGAGATGGTGCTCCTTGTAGAAATTTGGTGCCGGTGTCGATGCCCGATCCTCCGGTAGATCGGTGATCCGTGGCGGCGGTCGGTGCCCAATCCTCGGCTGGATCGGTGAGCTGCTGCCATTGTCGATGCTAGAGCAACTGCGGTGCTTGATCTTTGCGAGACAATGGCGATCGTCTGAATCTAATCTGCTATGATCAGCTTTCTAACTTGACTAGGATCCGTGACCGTGATCCAGTTTTTCTTGATTCTTTTAAGCGAGAAGGACTAATTGTGGCGTTTTGTTAAACCAAACTACAGTTCATCATAGGGATTCAGCTTGTACTCGGACAACGGTGATCCATTTTTCCGATAATATAAGTGATGGAGAGTGCCTTCGTTCTTGACATGACATAAGTGAAACCTGCAAAAATAGCCATCGTGAAACAAACCAAATGGTTTGATACGTGATGAATGTCACATGGCAAAACTTGCATCGTAAAATTGCGGGAAAAGAAAGAAAACATGACATTAAATCAATAAGATTTACTTGGCGTGACACGAGTGAATCCTTACCAGGAAATCACTATGTTGAAGTACTAAGCGGAAGATTGATCGTCCAACTACCGTGGCATCTGGGGCCACGCCTACTCCCTAGCGGGACAGTCAAAGGTCGTGACAAATCGTATGGACCCGAACATCCATGGGATTGGAAATCCTGGTGGGTGCGATAAACTCTACAATGCATACAAATATTGGAGTGTAACCATAATTGATAAACCGTCCTCACAAAAATATGATCTGGATACTTCAAAATGTCAGGTGAATTGAGTGGACAGACATTAACATAGACCGTTCTCGGGACTGACCACACACCAAAAGCGGCAGTACTAATAAACAATACAGGGTTCACAAACACAAATCAAATCTTGAACAATAGTACTTACTACAGACAAGCAAAGTTGCACTAACTAAACTCTGCAGACTATTTCTTGCCACCGACCTACAGGATGAACCCGCATAAGCCCGCTAGGCCATGGACTTACGTGTGAGATGTCTACATGCACCATCACCATCTTGTCAACCTTGGAGAACCTAATAGTGGTCTTTCCACTCATAAACATGATGATGAAGATAGGCCGCATCAGTTTTGTTGGGAAGCTTTACAAGAACCACACCCTTCGTGTCGAAGGCACAGCCGAGAAATTGTTGTGGTCAAGTACAGCCTCGAGAACACGCTGACAACAATGCTACGGAAAACACTAGTTCGGGACACGTGGCGACAAGGACACGACAGCTGGATAGTTCAGCGGTAGAACTCATCATCAGGTCTTCTAGTTCACGGCATGACTTTGAGAACTTCATCTCCACCATGGACTGGTTCTAATTCAAGCGAAACCATATTTCATTACTACCTCCGTTCAGAAATATAAGATGATTTTCGATATTATACTCCATATATGACTACATATCGCACAAAAATGAGTGAACAAAGACACTAGAACATGTCTTCAAAGGCATGAGAGCGAGAGGATTACATGCAATATCCATAACACAAATTCTTGAGGCAAATATACCCTCTTAAAGGTAGCATTGATGTTCATAAAGTACTCCCTCCATCCCAAAATTCTTGTCTTAGATTTGTCTAGATACGGATGTATCAAGTCACATTTAGTATTAGATACATCCGTATCTAGACAAATCTAAGACAAGAAATTTGGAGACGGAGGAATAGTTAATAATCTATAAGAAATCGGTGTCAACCTCTCGCATGTTTTGGTCAAAGAGAATTTAGAACCGTCATTTGGCACACAAAAATCACATGCAAGATCACCCGAAAGTTGTACTACCGGTACTAGTACTGCGTGTTAGATGAAAAAACACAATCAAGATCGAGAAAAGATCGTCAACAAGAGACATTACCTAGACTTGCTTAATGAGGGATCCGGAGAGGGGCTTGGACGAGGCGATGGCTTTGAGCTTGTCTGCGGTAGTCTCGGCGGGGTGCTTGCGCTTCTTCATACCATGAGCCTCGGCGGTTTGGCGAGCCATAGACATCCGTCGGCGGTGCTCGGCGTCCATCAAGAGGAAGCTGAGAGAGAAGAGTGAAAGGAGGAGCGAGATGAGGAGAAGCGAAGCGAGTGGGGTTTTCTTCAAGAGAGGAAGCGAGAGAGAGAGTGAAATGATGGTTGCTTGTCAGTCCAACTTCTTTGCTTTGGAAAGGAGGGGTTTTGTGATTTGATGGCTCATTGGGCATTCTGCGGTGGTTCGATCGGGGTAGTCTACCGTCACTCTACTACTGGAGTAATTTAGTGCATGGCTGGTGGACCAGTCTTTGGCTGTCCCTGCGTCGTGAAAGTGAGTAATTTAGTGCATGGAGGAGGATCCGCATAGTAGGCGTGTCCACTTGTTTTCATTACGAAGAAAAAATGATTACAGCAAGCGTTTCCACTCTTCTGACGGAGGAGTGCGAAACAACAGCCACTTGAACATAGCGGTGCTCCTACTACTAGGCATGTGCGATGGTTCATCGTCGATAGTACTACATAATCTTGTTGCTAGTGTAGTAAGATATGGCGATAACAAATGATGTTGTGCGCATGTCAACTACTCCTATATGTAACATAGTACCGCTTTTTGACTGTCAGGTCGAGAATGAGCAGTGAGATCAATGTTAAGAGAACTAGGTCCACAGCGCACGGAGAATGCGGTGCTATAGTACTCCACGAAACATGAACCATATGAAGCACATCCTATAGTGTTAGGCAGGGGTGTATGAAGGGTGCAGGATGGGAGCAAAAGTTCCTTCTCGACCCACTTTTGGGTGTTTGGCGAGTGCATGAAGGGTGCATGAGTCCACACTAGTAGGTTGACAAAAATACGAAGAGAAACAACTATATTGAGATGAGAATGCAACCAAACACACCCACGCTTTGTGCTACTGATGGTGATCTGCACCGTCGAGTTTGATCCAACGGTCATGTTGCGCCGAGACATGGACATGCCCATGCGAGAGGTGCCTAAACACCACGAAGTCCCTCGCTTCTTGAGGCGCGGCGTTGGTGATGCAGGTGCAACGCCGCGAGCCGCTCCCGGTCGGCAGAGCCAGCTCATCAAAGCGGCGTCAATAGCGCGAATGGATTCGGTGATGGAGCCACGAAAGGATTCGCCCGACAGCGGCGGCGATGTGCAACCCCTCCTTGTCCAGCTCAGCCCCCACCATCGCGAGGCGGCTCAGCTCCTCGGAGATATAGGTGAAGAAGAGACCAGGTCGAGAAGCCGCAGCTCGTTGAAGTCGACCGGGTGGTCGAGCAGGTTTAACCCGACGGCCCGGCATCATCGCGCAGCTTGCACGACGGTAGGCATCGCGCAGCCGCAACACATCGCGTGGCAACCGTTCACCAAGTGGTGAGGCGATCTGGACCTCGTCACGATCGGCCGCTCGCGCTCGGCCGGCTCCCCAGCGACGGCCTATCGTATCTCCGCTTTACGCAACAGCGCCGCCCGGCGCCTCGAGCATCTTTGTGGTGGGCGCTTTGCCGCTTTTGAAGCTCCGTGAACTCCGCACATAATGGAGGAGCATGGCACTCCTCTCCTCCTTGAGCTCACGGGCTCCGTCCTTAGCCTGAGCTCCGCATCCTTGGCATGGAGCTCTGTGTCGGCGCCTCACCTCGGACTCCGTGATCTGCTGCGCCGCCATGACACCAGGTAGAAGCAATGGAGAGAGGAAGCAAAGGGGGCAAAACGGCTGAAAGGCAATGCAATCTACGGGAAGGTGGAGGGAGCCAGCCGAGGAGCGGGGAATCTTTTGTTTTCACCATGGTAAAACACCGATCGGCGACTTCTCACATCGAGGAGCAATGGGTTTTTCTGGTAGTCATCGTGACTAATTGCTACGCGCGCTGCTCCGTCAATCAAAAATTAAAAATCCTGCGCGCTGCTCCGTCAATCAAAAATTAAAAATCCTGCGCACCCAAACACGAACAACGCGCGGTGGATATTTAAATTTACCTGCGGCAAGTAGATAAAAAGGGTGAAAAAACAAATGTGGCGGCCTAGCTAATCGGTCGAACTAGCCCAACTAGCTAGCCACCGTGCTTCTTGATGTACTCGGCGAGAAAGGTGGTCTTTACGTGATTTGACGACTCATTTACTTGCTTGATTCTCGACAGGAGGATCGAGAAAATCTGTGCGGTAGGCGTCCCGTCGGGAAGAATATGTCGTGCACCACGGGAGGACCCGAAACACGGCGGTAGGGTGTGCCACGTCTCGGCACGGAGGAAAAATGTGCGTGTAAAAATATCTTGTCGGGCGTAGTACCTATGGTTCGACCTCGGGACCCAGGTCGATCGAAAACACCCACTAGCCACACAGCTTCATCATGCAAGCGTGGCGCGGTTAGGTCCGTCTCGACCAGCCACAACGTCTCTTGTTCTAAGCGATTCTTCTATTTTCCAAGCTTTTTTAGTTGTAATAACACCACGGCAAGCTAAGCGCCGCTCTTACGTGTGCCCGTGCAAAGGTTAGGCGATGGAGAGAAGAGATTGAGATCGCGGACACAGGACCCACCGTAAGTGAGACAACGGTCATGCGCGTGTTGACGAGGCACTCCCTCTACTCTACTCAGCATAAGTACTATATAAAATCAAGTTATGGGACAAAGCCAACAACCGTTCGTTTTTGGGCTATCGACTTACGCTTTGTAGTCAGGTTGCGGTTTGAATCTCGTCTTTCAGATTTGTTAGTTTAGGTCCAAATTTGATTAATGACAAGTGGGACCCCGTGTGTTGTTCGATATTTCAGTGTAGGATGGTTTTTGAACAAACACTTTGCGCGGTTAGACAAATAGCAGCACGAGTTACGTATTTTGCAAGTTCTGAACAAAAATGACAGCGACATAGAATATCACATCCACCCGCAGCTTAGATACTATGGTGATACAAGTTTTACACGTTGGAAGTGAGATCAATGGCTTGGGAGTAGTCTTTGTAATTATCGCAATTTCCAAACTCTCCAAAGTTTTTTGCAAATAAAACATTCAGGCCTCGTGTGTGCCGCTGCATCTTGATCAACGGCTCCCGGTGCTCATATTAGGTGCTCCCGTAGCTTAATTACCGCTAATGTGATATGAGCATCTAGGTCGTATGATCGGATCGGATGGCACATGCATAGTACTTGTACTTTCTGCGCATTTCCCAAACTCTATCGGCCGTATATTGCAAAAACATTCAAACCTCCTATTGTGGGCGTTAGATCTCGGTGAACTTCGTATCACCATAGAATCTACGGTGTGGGAGCACCTCATACTCTCCGTCGAGAAAACATAAGGTGCTATCGCAGCTTGGATGCTCTGGTGATCTGAGCTTGGAGTCGTTTGATCTGAGATCAATGGCATCTGGCAGTCTTTGTGCTTATGGCGATGGCGAACTCTTTTGGGGCTTTTACGCAAAAACCATTGAACCACCGAGGAGGTGTTGGGTCACAAATCAACGCCTCCGAAGAGCTGTATCACCAAAGCATCTAAGGTGTGGTAGCACATGATATTCTTACATACGGGAGAATATGATGTCCTCCTTCATCTTAGATGCTACGGTGATCTGAGCTTGAGTCGTGGATATGGGATCAAAGGGCATCTAAGTAGTTTTTGTACAAATTGTGTGCAATTCTCAAACTCATCAAGGTTTCTGCAAAAAATTAAGACACATCATGTGAGCTGCTATATCTCGGATCTACAAGCTCCAAGCAACTTCGTGTCGACATATAGCATCTAAGGTATGGGGGCACATGATATTCTCCGGGGAGGAGGGTGGGGTGCACAACCAATCGGTGGTTGGGAGGGTGGGGACAAATATAATCTAAACAACCCTAAGCAGGCTCCACAATTTTATCTAAGGTCGAGGGTTGACCCCGACAATCATAGCCCGCCTAAACACAACATTTGCATGTCTTGTAGTACTAGACTTAATATTCATGTTTCAGTTTCATGTTCATTTTAAATATTGAGCGAGGACCATGGATGTCTTACATTTACTCCTTCATTCCTAAATATTAGTCTTTTAGAGGCTTCAAATGGTGGCACATATGGATGTATATAGACATATTTTAGAGTCTTTCACTCATGGACTAGTCACTTGTTGAACTCTCTAAAGACTAATATTTAGGAATAGAAGGATATTTTGAACTCGTGTCATACATGCATGGGTTGGAAAAATAGATGCACTATACTTATTGGATTGTTGTTGTGTTAGATGCGTGTGTGTGTGTGTGTGTGTGTGTGTGTGTCATATGCTTGATACATACAAAGTTTTCTCACCTCCATATTGTTCATCTTTTAAATTTGAATTTGCATTGGAAAACTTACTAGGGATACCATGAAATGTGAAATCACGTTGAGATCACTATATCACAAATTCACTCTAATTCAACAACTCGTCATAAATCAATTACCACGTTGAGATTAGTATTTGCAAGGAAAATCTGGTATTATAATACACATAGATTAGTTCGGCAATTTAAAAGGTTCCTTTCGTATTCTCAAATGGTAGGACCCAGCGTACCAGCCAGACCTTGGCTCGTGTTGATCCTAAAAAAGCGGGCTCGTGTCCTTGGTGGCGTGTGTGAGTACGCACATTAGGCAACCCCAACCGTCGAGCCTCGGCGTTTCAAGTCAAAATATCTGGCGGCCAGAATTCCAGCCCTAGGAAATTCCCTCATGTCCCGGTCCATAATGACTACCAATGAACAACGGAAGGATGCTTTAGTAACTGAACAACGTTACCTACCGTGCGAGCACGGTTCAATTCCCTCGATGCTGCTCGTCAAGGTCACCCGTCAACTGCATTGCCTAGTACTACTACTACTACACGGGATGAGCACAGAATTGAGCCCGTTTGTTCGTGCCTAGTACTTGAGTTAATATATCGGGCAATGCCTTTGATGCGAAGGATTATCCTTTACTCCCTCCTTTCCGGTTTATAGGGCTTATCTCAAAATTTTAGTTTTCCCATTTTATAAGTCTCAATTTGGTTGTTCCCCATCACATGTTCAGATTTCAAGGTGCAATAAATCATTACATGCAAGTATTAAGAGAAAATTGACCAATGCATGTACTTTATGCATGCATGCATTACAATTAATGCATTAAATAAACACATTTTTGAGAAAACAAAGCGCATTAATTGAGTGGTTTTGCAAACTACAACAATTGTTCCACCACTCACCATCTACCTTGGTTGGTGAGATTTTTGAATGAGCCCTATAAACGGAAAGGAGGTTTAACTAAGCAAAATGTTTGACCAATCCTTTCTTAAAAATACAACAGGACAGATGTACGGCTTGAAAATTTATTGCATGATGCAGGTTATGATATTGTTTGAATCCTGGATCTTAAATTTCAGAAAATCAAAAGTGAGCATAAATTCTTGAAACTGAGCATGGTCACGTGATATGGCACAAATATTACTTCGTAAGTTTTTCTTCAATTCGAGACAAGCTGCTTATGACAAGTTGCACAAATGAAGAGCCAAGGTATTTTGGAACAAAGACTTGTCACGTTAAAGACGCTTTCACTATTGAAACCGTGGGCGTTCACGTGCCGCCACAGTCCCGCTTCTCATCGGCGGGTGCCATCCCAGCAAGCGTGTGAGTCGGCGGGGGCGTCTTGAGCGACCGCTCTTGGCTGTCGAGGCGTCTTGAGCGACCGCTGTGCAGACTCACGGGGAGGCGAGCCCTTTGACCAGGCTCCGCCGCCCACCGTCGTCCCAACTGCTCCCACTTTTAATGTCGTCGGCGCCACAGTTTAAAATCAACCCCTTTTCTACCGGTATCGCTACAATCCTCTCTCTTCCTCTCCGATTCTCCTGTCGTCTACCTCCAACTAGCCTGACCTAAATGTCGCCATGCCGCATCACGATGGTCTGCCCTTAGTGTTCGGTTTCATGAGAAGACACCCAGCGAGTCTCAAGAACATAAAGCGCTTTGGGGCGAGCTTGGCGGCCTTGCGGGAAGATGCGCGCTGTCCCGCTCCCGTTCGGCTCCGTCGCCCGACTGTGCGGCGCCCATCCCGTGGCATTGATGGGCTGGGAGCCGCACATTGTCGCCGAGCTTGATGCCACGGGGTTCCACGAGGTCCCGCCGACTTTCACGTGCTCGTGCACTGCCGGCGCATGCGCTGCGTCGTGTGCACCGCCGCGCACACCCGTGCGGTGCCGTGCACTGCCGGCGCATGCGCTGGCGTGCTGCAGCGTGCGCGCCCGTGCGGTGCCGTGCACACGAATGTCTCCGCCGCGCCGTTGACAGCGCTTGTCCCCAGCGGGTGCGGTGCCCCCCTCGGCGGCATGGATGGCGCCGTCGACCGCTTCCTTGCACCAGCGCGATCGCCTCCTCCCGCCAGGTTGACTCGCTCCAAAGTCGAACATTTGGCCTTCCTTGAAGCTAGGCCAACGTCCAGAAATCGCCAACAACGGCGCAAAGGCGCCGCCGTCGCCGTCGATGCGTGGCCCGATGACACACGAACAGCGGAGGAGCCGCTTCCACCGCGAGCGCCCCGCCCGCCGCGCGTAATCTAAATTTTCCATGATTAAAATCGAGCGTTTATCATTTCCGTTTATTTTATATCGATCGTCGTATAATTTAAAGTCGGAGTCAGACTGAACGAAATGTATGGTTTGATCGATTGAATGTTCTGCTAGAGCCGTATCAAATTAAATATAAAACGTCATCAAGCCACATGTATTCCTTGTCATCCAACGACCTAGACTGCTTCAATGTCGAGCGCTCAACACGTTTAGCGTGCAGTTAATTTCATGCCAAAAATAGTGCTAATCACATGACAACACGCAAATAATATCCTAGTAGTTAATATCCGCATGCATTAATATACTTCCAAATTAACGTGCATTGCGCGTACACACTAACTAGTGCTGCTAGTGCGTGAAACTGGTGCCGTGACTTGTGAGCAGCGTTCAGATATGGTCAGCGGCAACATCGCCCTGAGTTCTTCCTGTTTGCCGTGCGTCTAAGCGAGAAGGGAGGAGAGAGAGACATGGAACCCACCAGTAAGTGAAGGCGAATAGTACTAAAAATAATATTACATGTTATCCATTAATTAGGCTGTGGTAATATAAAAACATTATGTGAACAAAGGGGTACAACAAACATTGCTATTCTCGTTATGTTGCCTATTGACGTGCGGCTTGAAGGCCCGGTCGCATGTTCGATCCTCGTCCTTTATTTTTTATTTGTATATGGGTCCAAATTTGTTTCATGACATGTGGGCCCCTCGGTGTGTAGTTTGTAGCACTTTAATTTGTGGGTGAAATTTGTTCCATTCAAGTGGACTATCGGTGTGTAGTTTTGTAGCTTATTTATAATAATTAAAGAGAACAACATAGTTTTTCAATAATACCATGGTGCGACGTTGAAGGCGAGAAAGGGCGTGCGAGAGAGCGATGACCGAGCAGGAGGAAATCAACTAGGGGAGTTGCGTGGGTTTACAGCGGCGTTTGGAGTAGTTGTGGGCGAATGCTACGAAAATATAATCTAAACCGACGGAATAAATGCCTACACAAATTAATCCAAGGTTGGAGTGCCCCTACAAAGTAAATAGCCCGGCTGCGAGGATGGAGAGGTAGTAGCTTCAACGCGTGGAAGATACGGTATGAAAGCGAGGTCAATCGAGAGACATATAGATAGAGACAAAGTGAGTGTGGTCGACATTCATTGAACAAATATATATGCTCGGAGAGATATTGTCGATTGAGCTTTTGGTAAGGGTGAGGCTGTAAGATAGAGCTTGAGAGATGATCCGATCCGCAGGCGTGTAGATATATTTTGTGCGTGGGAGGAAGCAAGGTCAACCCGATCACATAGAATTCGCCGTGCGATCGAAAGAGTGAGATAGGTTGGAGAGAGTGACCTAGATAGGCGATGTGCGTGAGAGAGTATACAATGTGAATAGGTCAAATTGGGCTCAAACATGGTGATATATCGTTTTTGTCGAGAGAAAGGCGAGGTAAATCGAGACATACGAGATATATATATATATAGATATATATATATATATATATATATATATATATATATATAGAGAGAGAGAGAGAGAGATTGAGTGGCGTGGCCCACCATGAGGTAGAAAGAGTGGCGGTGGCTTGGATGGACTGACCTAGATAGACAATCTGCGTGAGAGAGTATAGAGTGTGTCGATCGAGGCCGAACAGGAGATATATCATTTGTGTGTGAAAGAAAGCGAGGTTAAGCGAGACTCGAGATAAAGAGAGCTAGATTGAGCGAGTGTGGCCCGCCGTCTTGAAGAAAAGTGAGACAGTCTCGATGGGTGACCTAGATATACAACGTGCGTTAAATGCGCACGAGAGGTTAGGAGGGCTAGATAGGCAATGCATGTATTTAGCGAGAGGTGAGAGGAGAGGGAGAGAGAGAGAGAGCTCGGCATGGGGTGCAATGGCGGGTGTGTGAGGTAAATACATTTAGTAGCAGGAGTGGAAAAAGGGGTTGTGTAGTTGAGAGACTTAGAGATCGAAACATGGAGAGAAAGAATGAATGTGTGTTGGAAACCGATAGCTTGCTAAGGTGGTTAGGAGAGGAAGATTGACCGATCTGAGGAAGTATGTAGCGTTTGTCTTGTGGGGGGGCTAAAACAACATTTGAATGTACATAGTATGAGACTTAATATCGATGTACATTGTAAGATTTGAACCGAGGACCAAGCATACGGGTAATTATTTGAATTAGTGCCATACTAAGTTTGAAAAGTTGACATTGCTCAATTTGTTGTGCTATTTTGTAGGTCATATGTTTGAATCCATCCAAAGTTTTCTCACTACCATGGTGTTCATCATATACATATGAATTTGTATTAAAAAAGTAGCGTGGATACGGTGAAATCTGAAATCCACGTTAGAATTGGAGATAAACTTCGTGACACACTCTAATTCAAATAACTAACTCGTGACACACACTCTAATTCAAATAACTAATTATGTGACACACTCTAATCCACGTTAAGCGTGGGTACCGTTTGATTTTTTCAAATAACTCCTCATTAATTAATTTATAGTACTCCCTCTGTTCACTTTTATAAGACCTTGAAGACATTTGGACAATGTGCAAAACAGTTCATTTTAAGTTGTTTGAAGCGACTTACAAAAGTGAGCGGATGGAGTATCTCATTCGAATGACTAATTATTGCAAGGAAAACACGGGCATGGTAATACATACATATTCGTTTGCAAATGAAAGAAGATTCGTTTGCATTCTCAAATGTAAGCGCACCAGGCGAGACCGAGAGTCGTGTCGGGGTGGGCGTTGCCGGTGCCTTAAAACAACTGCCCTTGGGTGGCGACATGTGGGCCAGCCACTGTTGGGCCCACATGTCATGGACACAAAGGCAGGTGCCTTAAGGCACCAAGCATAATCTGTCGGGGTGGTCGCGTGTGTCGGGCGGACGTGTAGCACCCAGCCACCCACCCCCTCCCCCAAAAAAGGGCAGCGACAATATAAGTTCGCGCTTCCATGTTTGGATTGAAATATCTGGCGGCCCCAATTCCAGCCTACAAAATCTCTCTTCTCCACCGTCCCCTTCGCGCAGATTGCTCAAATCCCTAATTCACCGCCATCCCTCGAATCGCCCCTCGTCTCGTCTCTTTCCCCACCATTCCCCACCTCTGTGCGGACGGCGACAGCGAAAGGCAGCAGTCGCGCTTCACCACCGCACGGAGCTACCTCATCTCGCCCTCGTCCACCGCCGGGTGGTCCACCGACAACGTCGGCCGCATAACCGGCGTGCCTCCACAGACACGAGTTCCACCGCATCAGTGCGCTTCACCGGCGCCGTCTCCCAGCTCACGGGGCTACTTCACGAGCACATCGTCGCACCTCCGCCCCAGGCCGTTGGGGCTTCTGTGGTCTCATCCACCGCATCATAGCGCTCGCTGCCACTCAAGATCTGCATCCGTGCGTGGCCAATAGCCAGCGCATCACCCTCAGCGGCTCTGAAGTGACCGCACTCTAGCTAGGTGAGCATGCCCAAGCGCCGGCCCGAACTAGGTATCCACATCACTCCCTTGTGCACTGTTCCGGCGATGTTTGGATATCCTTTCACTGCTCTCTTAGCTTACGCCTATGCAACTCTGACTTTAACTCTTATTTCTTACGGAGATATCATTTGAAACAAGCAAATCCATTTTTAGCGAAGCATGGCGGAGACTACGGGATCTGGTACACATCACTGCACACCAGTATAACCTTGTAATATCATCCTCGGTACAACATCAAGTTCGATTCCTCTTATTTGATCAACCATTAGCCATGTCAAAAATGCTGAGGGGATGCAAGGAGCACAAGGCATGCACATCCAAGCAAGTGGTAACATGGACTTGTACATGGAACATCCCAAGCGCAAGCAGGCTGCGATGAGCACAGCCTGCGAGCTAGCAAGTCCACGCATTTCATTTAATTAAATCTTGGCATTACGTGTATGATTTGTGTGCGATGGCTGATCCACAATTCAAGTTACCGGGGCTAACATTTAACTTAAAAATACGAAGGCACTTGCACTCAGAAATCAACATAACTTGAGAAATGTGAAGCTACATGCACTTTGAAAACCAGCTAATGATCCAAAGTAGTTCAGATTATAAACACTAAATGATGCAAGCACCAAAAACACAAAATGCAACATGGTGTACAAGGACTACAAACATAGTGCATACCTGCTTGAATTATTAGTTCTCGGCTGAAAATATCGAAGTGTAATTGCACGTATAACCAGTCATAAACTGCATATCAATATATCTATCCTGCACAAGTATGCCAATAGTTTCAAACAACAGATTAGAAAAGTATTTATGCTATGTTGTCATGATATGGGGACTTTACGGTAGATGGCCTCGGCGTTTCCTCAAGCTATGAAAATGCACTATAATTTGCTTGTCATCAATGCTGCAAATCTCTGTCTCTCTCAACATAGTAGATCATCATTAGACACTAAATCCTTCAATGAGCTTGCAAAATGCTTGCATTAGATCCCTCATTAGACACTATATGTTCATCACCAAGAGCATGTAAAATGTTTGCATCAAATCCTTCATTAGCGATCATTCATTAGACACTTGAGCTCAAGAACAACATGAGCTTGTATGTTTGAACTGGAAACTTGATTAGATACATCAGATTGATCGATTCGGTATTGATTGGGGAGTTATAAAATAAGTAGAAATTGGTTTCATTTTCTCATAGATTCCCTACATACAAGCAGTTTCACAACACCGTCGGGTTTAACTATTGGCGAAATTGAAGAGTTGAATTAGATATAATCAGGGATGTGATGTACCTTTCGTTGCACATGCTACTCTTGCAAGCTACATTGTCCGTTTGCATAAGCTCGATGCCATGCTCGTCTTGCGCCGCTGCCTCCCATGAGCTACACCGAGGTTGGATCTTCATCTTCTTGTCCTTCCGTTAAGCTTGAAGCCCGGCGACCGCCCTCCAACGAGGCGCGAGGAAATCTGTGTCGTTCTGTCCGGTGGCGGCTAGGTTAGGGCGAACGGTGGAGGCTGGAGCCAATGAATGGGATTTTTCTGCTTCGTCGATATGGGAGCGCTTCGTTTGGGCCTGAGCCTGCTATAGGGCCTGCCTTGCACTTATGTTATTGGCCCATCAAATTGAAACATTTTTCTTCATTTTTACATTGCCTTCTCATGCGTTGGGACGAACAAAACTAGCATGGGCCAACACAGGACGACTCAAACTAGGTGCACACTTTCCAGCCACAGAGGCGGCCGCCCATACCAGCCCCTATGGTGGCGTCGCCCCTTTTGCGTGTATGATTGGATAGTGAAAAATATTCGAGCGCTTTTGATTTACCCACAGAATGGTTGAATTGCTTGTTTCTATGAACTGAGTTAGCCAATAATGTGAAGGATGCCATCTTTTCATCCTATTGTAGATTGCTTAGATCTCGATATGCCAAAAGTAATCGCATCAAAAATACTGTAAAAGCCGAGTGTGATGTGTTTGCTACAACTAGTCGACTACCGTCCTCATATAACATATCAAGGGCGCACCATCTTACCAGATTAACCATTCGACTTACCCATGCGGTGTGGGAAGAAAGAAGTATTGGGACTGCGTATCCAAGCAATTGATGCCATGGACTCCTTTGTACAACCTTGTAAGCGAAAAAGAAGTTGCGGTGTGCTGTACAAAGAACTAGCATAAGTTCGATTACCTGCTTCTCGAAATTTTAGTTAGCCACTTATTGCAAAATTGTTCAATTCGTTGCTTGGCTTAATTTAGTTTGCTCTTGATTACATAATGGCACAGCACATTAATCATATTGTAGACTGCGCCTATCTATGTGTTTGATACTTCTGTTAAGAATTACCTGTTTGCCTTAACTTAAATATCTACTTGTTTGTTTAAGCTGCTTTGCTTTGCTGCAATAGCGGGTTACAATGATGTTAATAACTAGTACTTTTCAGCATCAATTGAAACTCTTTAATTCATTGTTTGTTTAACTGGTTTGCTGTTATAACTCCCAGATTGAGATGTTTTGCTAACTTCAACTTTTCTGAATCAATTGGAACTTTAATGGCAAAACAGGTTAGCCCAAGATCAAAGCGAGGTCCCCATGGACGTTGCATCATCCTGCGATGGCACCGTCCCAATCGTGCATTATGAATTGCCAACTGCTGATGCTCTAGAGGTTAAACTAGTGGTAGAAAGAAATTCTGCTTACGCACTTAGAGATGAAGTTGACATGTTGAGGAAGCAAACAGCACAATCACAAGCAGTACTCAAGACAACCATTAAATATTTGGTGGATTTCAAAAGCGAAGCAAGCTGAGGCTGATCAGATTATTAAGGTCTGAAGGAAAAAAGGAAATTAAATTCCTACTTGGTAAATCATAGGTGAAATGTTCTTTCCATAGTTGAATAACCTTTGTGTTGTCTGTTCATGTAATCAATCAAACCATTTGTTTTAGAGCTCATGTAATAATTGTTTTTTTTTGTTTTTTGGTTTGTAATTTTATTTGAGCACAAGTCTGTATTAATGATAAGACTTGGAGACATTTCATTTGGATTGTTGTGCCAGACCTACAAATATGCCAATCGGGCTGAATGTGCATTCAGCAATAGTAGTAGTATAGATGGACCATAAGTGGCACGCGCATCGGAAAGGGCCAAGATCTTTGGCTAAAAAAGGATCTTGTTGTAGCCAAAAAAAGCGTCAGCGACCTGGCTTATGTATGTTAGTTGATATTATTGATCCATATACTCTATAAGTGTTTATATATACATTAGTTCTGTACATTCTTGGTTGATTGACTCGGTATTTGAATCTTGATACATAAACTTGTGTACATATCTAAATGGGAGTACACATTATGCTGCGTGTGACATTTGAGTTGGACATGAAGTGTTCCAAATATTAATTCACCTTAAAATGGATACTAGTTTCTGAATTTGAGTATCGGCATTTGTAACCCATATTCATATATGACGATGGAATACATCTTTGTCGTCCTTTTGAAGATATATAAAACACATAGAATGATTTATAAAGATTCATATAGGAATACAAAATGGATTGAATTTAGTTGCCAGGAGTAGCGTGGATGCTTATTGTCCCAAAATTGAAAGAAGCGACAAAATGTCCACTCCCGTCGGCTGCCCGAAGCCAAGTGTTTGGGAGATGGAAATTACTGTCTACCCATTACGGACAATCCATCGGCCCGATTTCCTTTGCTCTAAATAGGGGTAGGTTAGTAACTTCAATTTGACGTGACACGACCGCCTCTGGGCCCATTCCAGCACGGTGGGCGTCAAACATGGGCGGCAAATCACATTTGATTCAAGATCGTCCGAAAGACCTCTGTTTCTCCCTCCATTCCCCATTCATACACGGTGGGCGGCAAAACAAACTCGACTCGGCCGAAATCGATGTAGGCAAATATTTTCAATAGGGGCAGGTTTGTAACTTCACTCGGGCGTGACACAACCACCCTACACATCAGCCATGTTCATACACCGTGGGCGCCAACCATGGGCGCCAAACACCCTCTCCTCGCCGAAATCGCTCTGGGCAAATATTGGCGAGATCTTGAGATTACCATCCTATCCCCAACAGGCGAGGCGTCCAAATTTTAAGCAGGGGCTAAGTTAAGTAACTTTCCCATATTTGAGACGGTAGCGTCCCAAAAACATGGTTCCCGTACCTCTCCTCCATTTCCCATTCATACACCGTCCGCTAGAACACCCCATCCCACACCAGCCTCCGTCGCCACGCCATCCATCGCCGCCGTCCTCCACCATATCCATCGCCATCGTCCTCCACCATGCGGGCGCCTACCAAGACCGCGTCGTCCACTCTGCTAGAGATGGGCGTTTCTCATCCGCGGCGACGGACCAATAGACTTGCATCGCGTCCTCTCGCTTCATCGGCGCCGTCATCCTCTTTGTCGGGGCGCTCACCGACCTTCTCTTCCACATAGCAGGACTTATCCCCGATGCACCCGTCTACCGTCGCAGATCTGCTTCAACGCCACCGACAGCCATCGCACCCCGATGCCTACAGGCGCCGCAAGAGAGGTGGTACTTCATATCTCCTCAACTTTTGATCTCAACGGAAAATAGATCTTAACTTGGTTACTCTACTTTCTTTTCAGCTCTTAGAATTTAGTTCTTAGTTGAAGCAAACAATGGATGCTAAATATCATTTCTCGGTTTGCACTTCAAATCTGCCATGGCACAGCCATATCTGGTTTAATTGATCATGCTTAGGGTTTAATCGATCATGTTGGTTCGTGGTGATTTCTTTAATAGAAATCGGAGAAACCCTCTTTTGCTAAAAAATATGCTTAGAGTTTCCCCTTTTATGATCACTATATGATCGAATCGTGCTTCGTGTCATAATAACTCTGCTCCACGCATCAAGCTAAACAAGCTTAGATGTTCAAATCTGAATATGATATTATTAAAACAGAGTTGTTTAATTGGTCAGCTAATGTTCCTAAATTAGTTTGAAAATGCATGTTACGCTCGGGTGTGTATCTCTGAGGGTGCCCACGGTGGGCGGCCCACCACAGGATTTTAGGTGCGTCAGGCCCGATTCCCCTCTGTTACATTGCTTGGCGCTTCGATCTCTACTACTTGACCGCTTTGCCTCGGCTGGCAACTTGCCTTCCCGAGCGGCATGACTCTAGGAGGAGGCGCCCGGACTAACGAGGAGGCCAGGATCTGCTCGCCCAACAGCGTCACCGCTGCCGGGCGCGCCGCCGTGCCTACCTTCCCGATCCGTTCGGGGCTCGGTGCAGCACCCACCAAGCCAACCCGATTTATCTGAGATCGTCCTCAACACTCGGCAGCCACTCCTCATCACCCATTTTCTAATTGATTCATTACTCATTAGGCAGGATTTGTCATTAGGGTTTGTTGTGTGCTCGATGCTACCTACACTTAATGGTTCAGATGTATTTGGCTTTACCAACACTCCACCCTTGAAGCTAAACATTCGCCACTCATAATTGCTTAGTTTATTTGTTCAAATCTGAATTTCATATGATTCTAATGTTCCTACTTCAGTTTTGAAATGTGTGCACACTGTTATAGAGACATAAGGGGTTTGTATTTACGTGTGTGGTTTGGTCAAGACGGTTGGGGAGGTGAACTTTGCATATGCAGGGGGTTTATAGGGAGACTCTCCGAGTTGAATCCATAATGCATTCCATAGATAATCTGACTACTTTTATGTTTTCATGAATCTCAGATTCTGAATAGCATCATAATGATTATGAGCTTGCGGCATGAAAAGAATAAAAGCGAACAATGCCATGGATGTCAAACTTGGCATTAAGGGACTGAAATCAAGTCTGGATGCAATGCAATGCAAGCGCTCTCCACCTCAGATTCATGCTCGGAATATGATCCTAACAGTGATTACGAGCTAGAGGGAGACCTAAGTCAATGTAGCTCCCTAGTGGAGGAGTCGGAGGAAGATGACCTATCTTATTCACCCATCAAGGTACTTGCTCTAACTTTCCAAGGTTACATTGCTCGCACATATCTTGCAAGCGATGCTTTGCATTGCTTCTACTTTGTTGAACTGCCATTAGCTTAGTTTACACATCGTGTATGTGAATCATACTGCCTATCCATTTTTAGTACATATTCCATCTGTCATCATACCATATTTATCCATTCAAATGTTGTTCTTGTGTATCGGGCGTTCAAAAGGAAGAGGCGATTGCTGATCGTGGAGGAGCACAAGCAAAGTATTTGGAAAAGGTAGTGGCTTTGATAAATCAAATAGCCCATTAGGTGTAGTTGCAATATCACGACCCACAAAATACCCCAACTCTAGCAGACTCTAGCCCTACTACACTAGTCATTTACGATGCCCCAACTCAGCAGACCCCAAGCTGCAGCAAAGCAGTATGATTATGCCGATTGACATAGCACCGGTTATGCGACATAAAACCCCATTCCAGCAAAGAGTACACCAAATCCGGTTGCCAAATCCTTTTCGAACAAGAGATCCCCAATTGCAGCAAATAGGACCCTGTTCCATTTCTTCTTAGTTTAGAAGACGAAGCTTATGTTGTTGTCGGGAACTTTGTGTGCATCTTTCCTTCATGGAAAGATTATACATGAACCAGAACAATTTCGAGTCTTCCTCCGCAACTTACGTGTAAGTAATGTACTAATGTTATTCATGGTCATTCTGCATATGTTTCTACTGACGAAGACACAAGATTTCATTCTTTTAAATAGGCGAGGAGCAAACTGGATTGTGATGACGAGCAAGAGTTGGTTCGCTTTTCAAGCGATCGTTGATGAAGTATCGTTCCTACGAGGCAAGCGCGCCGATGGCAAGCCTCTGAGCGAAATTTCTGTAAAGTCTCGGTGCTACATTTATCCGACGGTGGCTGGAATAATCTTGTTACACATTGGTCTCGGCTGCAGCGTAAGGTCTGTCTATGATATCACATCACAATTTGAACTACGTTTCTGCATTTGCCTTAATGTCTCACTTGTATGAAAACTGTTAGCGGAAGAACATTAGTTCTCAAGGGACCACAGAATCTCGCACTATCTCTGCACTTTGCATTGCTCTTGTGAGTACCTCTTGCCTGTGTGACCATACTTACTTTCATAGTTGTTTGATTATGTAGCATCCTTGCACATGTTAGCCTCGTAATCGTCCATTTGGTGGACATTATAAGATCTGTATGGACTCTTACACAAATTTAGAATCAACCCAATGCTTTTGAAGAGGTTTAGCTCTGCAGTCCTCTTATAAGGACTAGGCGTGGTCTATCCTTGTACTTACATTAACAGCTACTCCTCCGTCCCATAATATAAGAGCGTTTTATACAGTACACGGTGTTCAAAACACTCTTGTATTATGGGAAGAAGATTGGTTCATTGTAGCATTCTGCATCTTATCTCCTCGCCCACCATTTACTAAAAAGATCAGATCTATATTTAATCTTACCAACAAGTAGAATACCAGACAATTCCGGTCTGAAAGTGTAGCCCATTGCTCTTGTCGGTACATTTTGTCTGTAACGCTTGTACTTCCGAGGATTGGTAGTTGATTATGTAGCATCAATCTACATCTTATCTTCATTATCCTCTATCCCTTCGGTATTATCATATCTATAATTACTCTCTACAAAATGTAGAGTACAGGCAATGCTTATGAAGAAGATTCTTTGCTGAAATTCTTGAGTTATCCTTCCCTTGACATGGAGAAGGGCATTATAAAGCGGTGTTAGCTGTAAATGTAAGTCAGTCCTTCTAAAGCCTTTATCCTCAACTGCTGTTTAATTTGCTCATACTCCCTATCGTTTCTTGCTGTTTCTACCAAAATGCATGTTAAGTAAGAACCGTAAGTTCTAAGTTTTACTTGTAAAACCAAATTTCTTATTCATACCATGCACATTCTTGAATACTCCCTATATGTATGCTTGGTTTTGTGGATCTATAATCCAGTGTGTGGTGAAGCAGCCCACGTTTGCACCTTGTCATCTCATGTTTTATCTTACTGATGTGGCTGATGATATGAACAACATGCCATGCACATTATCCAAAATAGATACAATGATTTTCTTTGCCCTTCATCTATGCTTGTTATGTTGACATGGTAATCCAGTAGTGTGGTGAAGCTCCCCGCATTATGAACAATGCCAAATTATGCTATTGATATTTTGAACTTACTCTTTATTTTCTAATTTGAAATTGGATAGAATTGATAGAACAATTATCATCTTTGTTTATACACGCAAAACCTGTCATCTCTCTGCTTTGTTTCGGGGTGATATTCACGATGGCATGCACAAGTCTCTTTGAAGGATGTGAGACAAACCCAACATATATTGCAGCAAAGAAGGCAAAACAACTTGAAGATAGCGAGACAACCCCAAAGTCTTGTCTTGATGCGGTGTTCAAGTTACTTGAGACTAACGATCAAACAAGCTCACGAATTAGTTATGCGAATCGGTTCGACTTCTTGGTCCCAAGTTCTAGCGAAAGGCATTACGCAACTCAACTTCGACTTGAAGTCATATCTCTAAGAAAGATTGCAGAACACCAATGAGAACCTCATAGCTAAACAGCTACACTGGAAGCTATGACCGACATGCTAGGCGGTCTCACAGCCTTGCTCGTGCAGCTTCATGCAGCGGTTCCCCATAAGGCTAACCTTTCTTGAACTATCTTGGAAGTGGTCTCGGTTCGGTATTATTTTGTTCTGCTGCAATGGTGCCTAGTTTTTGTAATCTGCTTCTTCGTTGCGCTTTATGATCCTTTGGTGGCGAACTTGATGCCCGATGGATGTAATATACCTTAAATCCTTTATTGTATAGTGTAGGTTTATTCTTAGTTACTATGCGTAATTTCTTTATTGTATAGAGTAGGTTTGTTCTTAATTCCTACTAATTCTGCCATCATTAGCTATCTGAAAAAAAAGCAGATGTAGTCAGCGGGCGAAACATTCGATAACGAGCCAGGTTTTTAGCGAACCACAATTGAGCCGGCTGCGTCTTTCTTGGTCCCGAATGATTGGGGCCTTCACACATTCGCCAGCCCAAACTTACCGACCTATATTTTAGTTGGGCCTTTTGTAGCCCAGTAACTTAGTTTGGCCCGAGTAGCGTTGGGCCATTAACAAACTGAATATTGTCTTGGCTTTTACGGCCGAGATGAAACCACAGACCTTTAGCGAGGCCAAAATGCATGTTGGGTCTCAATTTTCACTAGTCGTTGTGCGGGCCTTGACGAGGCGAAATGTAGAGCCGGGCGTTATAGGCCCGATTAGCTCACGGGCGTTACGAGGCGAAACATATCTCGGGCCTTAGTTAGCCCGATATCATGGGCCTTTAAGAGGTGAAAGCTTAGTCTGAGCATCAGCGGGCCAAATTACGAGACAGGCCTTTAACAGGCCCAAAGTCACGTTAGGCTTAACTGTTGCCACCTTTAGCACGGGCCGTTAGTGGGCCCGATGTCGATGGACCATATATGGCCCATGGGCAGCAGGCCATTCGGGCGAAAGTCACACGGGCTGAAATGGGCCCATGTCTACATCGGGCCTCTAACGGGCCAAAAGTCAGCTGGCTGTAGTTGAGCGAATATTCAGCGAACAATTAACGGGCGAGATCGGCCGGGCGTAAATGGGCCCAAATATTGGGCGAACAATTAACGGGCCAGATCTGGTTTCGGGCTGTAAATGGGCTGTCGGTGTCAAAACCGGTGGATCTCGGGTAGGGGGTCCCGAACTGTGCGTCTAGGCGGATGGTAACAGGAGACAAGGGACACGATGTTTTTACCCAGGTTCGGGCCCTCTCGGTGGAGGTAAAACCCTACTCCTGCTTGATTAATATTGATGATATGGGTAGTACAAGAGTAGATCTACCACGAGATCAGAGAGGCTAAACCCTAGAAGCTAGCCTATGGTATGATTGTTGTTAGTCCTCTGGGACTAAAACCCTCCGGTTTATATAGGCACCGAATAGGGTTAGGGTTACACAGAGTCAGTTATAATGGTAGGAGATCTACATATCCGTATCGCCAAGCTTGCCTTCCACGCAAAGGAAAGTCCCATCCAGACACGGGACGAAGTCTTCAATCTTGTATCTTCATAGTCCAGGAGTCCGGCCAGCGGTGATTGTTGACTATCCGGACACCCCTAATCTAGGACTCCTCGGTAGCCCACTGAACCAGGCTTCAACAGCAGCGAATCCGGCGCGCATATTGTCTTCGGCATTGCAAGGCGGGTTCCTCCTCGAATACTTCATAGAAGATTTTGAACACAAGGATAGTGTCCGGCTCGCAAAACAAGTTCCACATACCACCGTAGAGAGAATGATCTTTGCACGATCTGTTGGCGTACCCATGACATGACATCACACCACGGCCGGGCCTTTATACGAATCGTTTTCTTGTTCCACCTCGGCGCCTTTAGCGGCGGTTTCCTTAACACGTCTTATCGGGCGGAGATCGTGCCCCCTTATTCAGGGATCCTCATCAATATGGGCGTGGGTAACCCGATCGTGCCCGTTGGCACGCCTCCATCGTAAGCGAGTCCCGAGCAGGTCACGGGAGGGCTCTTGGTATTCAACCTCTTTATAACAAGACCAAGGCCGCTCCTTTTTTCAATCTCAATCGAATCCGCCCCTCGCCTCGGTTCCAACACCCAAAGCTCCAGATTTAGGCGCCGGACCTTCAACGATGTCGGCTCGACTACCGGGCGGTGGATGTCTTCCTCCGTCACGGAAGAAGATGTGCTAAAGTGAGAGGCGCCGGTATCTAACGGTGAAATTTCGCATAGGCTGCCTGCCCACGGGCAGGTTATTCCCACTCCTGAGCCTGGTGAGAGCGTGGTGTTCGTGTCTCACTTCCTTCGGGGTTTAGGCTTCCCAACGGACCCCTTCGTGAGGGGGCTCATGTTTTATTATGGGCTGGAATTCCATGACTTGGATCCGGAGTCCATCCTCCACATCTCGTCGTTCATTGCCGTATGTGAATCCTTCCTCCGCATTACCCCTCACTTCGGATTGTGGCTCAAGACCTTCAAAGTGGAGCCGAAGATGATCAAGGGGCATCGAGGCAGAGTCTTGGAGGGGCTGTTATAAGCAAGAATGCTGATGCTCCATGGCCGAGGGCTCTTTTCAAGAGGAGCTCAATTTATGGCAGGGTGGTTTTATATTACCGCTCCTGGGGGCACCAAATGGGCGGCGTCACCTGCCTTCCGCTTGGGTCCTCCTTTGTGGCGGGCGTCACGGGTCAATAAAGGGCTCGGCGGGGACCGTCAGGGCGTACCTCATTGCGGGGCCGTGTTCGGGACCTCCTAGAGAGAGATCAATATGGTCATAGTAGCGCGGTCATGTTGATTAAATGCACCTGCCCTGCAAGCGTCGCCCCCTCACTTTGTGGGAGTTTAACCGGAGGACCACGAGCTCTCCAACATTTTATGGGCATAGCGCCTGTGGAGATGTACCAACTGTTCTTGGATCACAAGCAATGTGTCCGGACTTAACCGAGGGCGCAGGTCTGAGCTGCAATCGCCGATACTTAGGTAAGTAGTCCGGTGCCGGACACGCTATCCGCATATTTATCATAAACTTGCCCTTAAAGAGCTATCCTTTAAGCAGGTGGATAGCAAAAGCAAAATTGATCGGTGTCGGCCCCCTCCACGAGACCATGCGGATCTGTATTAACCAAGATGCTAGAGGTTGTGCCTTTTGAAGAAGGCGAAGGGGAACAAGGAACTACTACCTCCGTGAAGGAGGCTATCAAGAAAGGGGATCGAGAATCCCTCCTCCAAGGGAGAAGAGGACCGCTTACGAAGATCCGGAGACCAAAGCCTCAAGCGAGGGAAGAAATCTTCACCGAGGGTCCTGCGGCGGGAGATGCCCGGCCACACTATTACCCCAAGGAGATCAGCCCTCCAAATGGTAGCTGTAAGTAAAGAGGCGTTTTAAAAAAGAGAGACATCCGTTTTATTTACGAAGGTAACCCAAAGTTTACCTTGTATTTGGATCTCAGCCCTTCACAGTGAGCTCATCTTGAGGATCTTGGTCCGGAAATGATGGAAGCGAACGCCTCCGCTGCCCGTACCGTTATGCGAGGAGGGCGACCACGAGGTGTCGCGCGGAGGCTTCTCGAATCGGCGGGGCGAAGGCAGCCGTATGTCCCCTCAAAGCCCTCCGTGTCCGGCCTTGAAAAAGGCCACGGACGAGTCGGCACCAATGGATGTCGGTCGGAGGAGCTGAAGGATCTGCTCGGGCGTCGTCTATCTCGGAAGATCACCGTCGTTAATGGATACGGTGATTGAAAGATTTCATCCGCTGAGGCGGATTGCATGAAGCCGTCGTAAGTTCTTGTGGGTTTTGAGGTCATAAAATGATGTACCTTCGACGGTTTGCATATAAAATCGCCTGTATAGATAGTAGCCCACGAGACTTGGTGCGGTGTCAAAAATGGCGGTAGCGCCGAGGATCATAACCTCAGTATAATATGCTCTCTTCCTATGTAGGTGGCGGCGTCCGGTGACTAGCCGGATGATGAATTTGCCGAATCAGGCGGCAACTTGGCGTGGCGGATCGGACATCACGCTTGTTAATAAGTGGCTTGAGCGAGTCACAAGGTATACAACTTCTCTGCGGACACACGGTAAGGGAGCTTGACACCCATACCTTACAACATGTATGCTTAATGCAGATGGTGCCGCTGCTATGGAGAACCTTGGGCGGAGCTTCGCCCGAGCCAAGGAGCAAGCGAGAAAAAGTGATCGGGTTGCCTTAAAAGCGCGCAGAGCTAAAAGCGAACAGGCTGCTCCTTTGCCAAAACAAGAAAGAAATGGCGAGATGGCCGTGAAATTGAAGAATGCTCTTGACATTGCGAGCTTCTTGAAAAAGGAGATCGAGCAGAACAAGAGGACCTGAAAAAGGTCGCCACCGAGGCCAAGGACACTCGCTCTGCGATGAGAGCTATGAAGGAGGAGCTCGTCGGGCGGAGATATTGCGGTGGAAAGCCCTTTACGCTGCGGAGGAAATTCACGGATCTAAATGCGCTCAATTGGACCGGCTGTGGGGTGCGGAGGATGCTTATCTGGACTTGGCGGCGAGTGCACTGCAGACGCGCCGAACACTTCCGGGTCAAAGGATCACGGAATGGAAGAGCTTTTTGGTCGCAGTTCCATAGTCCGGGCGTCCACTTTCATTAACCGATCGTTTGGCGAATGGGCTGAGCTGAATAGGTTGTCTAGATTTGCCATGAAGGATGTCGTGACTCATTTGTGGCGAACAGGCCCGAGCCAAGAGTTATTTTGGCTTGGTGCAGCGGTTCCTTAGTGCGGTGTATGCATATCGGTGCAATGAAGCGGTCGGCATGCATAGAGGGTGCGGATGGCTCTTGCCCGTGTCAAGACATCTTGGGCGGAGATGAAGGCCACCGACGTTGCATCCCAAGATTGGACGAAGCCGAGTACACATCGAGCACTATTTTGAGGAAGTCCTCTGAGGCGCTCGTTTAATAGAGCGCTTGATGCTCGAAGGATATTATGTTTTAATGACATGTATGATTTGTGAAAACAATGTTTCAATATAATTTAAGAGCTTTTTATACTTGTGCGTTCAAGTATTAAAACATCTCTGTCTGACCGTTGATGTATATGTGTATATAACCGAAAGATGGCAATCTTGACTTCCCCCACGCACATAATGCGGGGTGTTTGCAAAAAGCGCATTTTCACATAATCCAACGTCTTGGTCCTGTAAAGGAGGTGATAGCATAGCAAACTAGGCAACGGACTATAATGTTTTATCACTTTCACTTAGCCATAGGAGTTCGATGGTGGGGCTACTACATAGCCCCTAGGGGAACAGCGCTCTCCGAATTCGGGGCTTGTATGTGCGGCCAGAAACGGTCCTTCGTTAATCTTGAAATTCTAAACATTCGGTGGGTCATCAGTGGTTGATCAGTCTCACGCTATATCATGATGATCAGTTTTGGCTTTCTCTCTTGAGGTGCTCACTGGCGAACAAGGGCACAATCGCGATAGTTCTCCTGGGCCGCATTAGCCGATAGAACGAAGCGTAAGGCAGCAAAACACGAGGCAGGAAAACCCAACATTTGACCAAAGACATGATTCGGAGCTGATGCATATAAATCCTAACTTCGAGACACGAACACTCCCTAAGGTATTCGGTCTTTATGAAAGCGGGCAGAATAATGCCCTAAGCCCCGGTGTCAGTGCAGCATAAAATTCTGGTGCCGCCGATGCCAAAGCGCCAGCCTCCTCCTCGGTTATAGCAAGAAACAGGGGATGTGTATCAACAAGAGACAATAAAAAAGGTTTACGCAGGTCTTAATCTGAAAAGAATCCTTGCAGCGGGTCCCTCTGCGTCTGCGCTTTGTGTCTCCGTTGTGCCGTATCACGGGCCGGGTGTACGGTGTTCATCTGTAAAGAAGAACTTAGTTGAAAAGAAAAAAGATCGTCGCGAAAAATGTACTTTATATTAAATAAACAGAGTGCAGTTGAAAAGTGAATAAAATTGAGCTTTATTGTCTCTTGGTGTACATGCGTGCAGCCCCTTGTACGGGGGTATGCCGCTAGTAGGTGTTTATATGTTTACGCCGGACTCGTCTAGCCATTTCCGGGGTCCGAATGACCTATTCAGGTGCTTTGATTAGCGGAGCCGGATTAGTGTGGGGTTGTCAAGGCAGTCTCACATTCTTCCGTGCTTGAGTAACACTTGGTACTCCCTTTTAATGAGATGATGTCGCGTGGACCGGGCATTTTAAGTGTAAGAGATGCATAATGCGGTATTGCGTTAAAGCGGGCGAAAGCTTCACGTCCTAGTAGTGCTTGATAGCTACTTTCGAATGGGGCGATATGGAAGGTTAACTTTTCGCGGCGGAAGTTGTCGGATGAGCCGAACACAACTTCTAGCAATAGGGAGCCCGTACAATGGGCATATAGGCCTGGCATTACCCCTTTGAAGGAGGTGTTGCTATGGCGAATTTTGGTTGGGTCTATCCCCATTTTGTGGATTGTGTCCTGATATAGCCAGTTTAGATCGCTACCTCCGTCCATTAGGACTTGTGTAAATTGGAGTCCGTCGATTATAGGATCTAATATCAAGGCAGTCCATCCTGCGTTCCGGATACTTCGGAATAGTCTGATGATCGAAGGTGATTGGTTTTGACAACCAGCGTTGGAACTCTGTTTGGGATAGACCGTGCGGCGCGTGTTTCTCTGAGCGCCGCTCTGTTTTCCCTTTGTCACTTGAAGTGAGTTCACTATTTTGACTTTTTGTGGGAAATTCTTTTGTTTTCCGATGCTCTGCTTGTGGGGTTCGTCATCATCCTCGCTTGGTGTGTCAAGCCCCTTGTGTTCGGCATTGAGTTTGCGGACTGCTTGAAGACAACAATCTCTGTGGGTATGGTTTGCGAGCTTCCGGGAGTACTATGGATTTGGCATATTTTTCCAAGATTTTGTTTAGGTTGGATAGCTCATCGCTGTTGTCCTTGAGGGCAGTTTTTATGATTCTGCGGGAGCTTACGAATCCGGCGTTGATGCCGTGCTCTTGGGCTGTTTCCCTTTGTCCGCTTTGGTCCTTGCTGCGTCGTGGTTTCCATTTCCATCCCGACTTGGATGTACTTGGGTCGTTGGTGCGCATCTTGCCAGCCAACTATCCTCTCCAGCGCAAAAAGTGGGTCATGAGGCTTGTTAATGCAGCCATTGTTCTCGGCTTCTCTGGCGAGGTGTCATGAGCCATTCGTCTCGGACGTTGTGTTTGAAAGTTGCTAAGGCTTTGGCGTCCGGGCAGTCGACTATTTGGTTCTTTCTGGTTGAATTTGCGGGCTGACTCTCCGGGTTGTTGAGTTATGTGACTTAAATAAATGCGCATCCGGGGGCGGACATAAGTCCCTTGAAAATTTGCTCGAAAAGCATCCTCGAGCTCTTCCCAACTTCAATGGTATTTTCGGGGAGGCTTTTGAGCCAATGCCGGGCTGGCCCTTTGAGCTTGAGGGTAAATATTTTATGGCGTGGAGATCATCTCCTCTAGCCATGTGTATGTGGAGGATGTAATCCTCAATCCGAGACTCGAGTCATTGTTCCGTCGTATGCCTCTATGTTTACGGGTTTGAATCCCGCTGGGAATTGTGATCCGGCACCTCATCGGTGAAACACGAGGGTGTGCGGCACCCTATATTTGGGTGTGCCATGATGTTTGGATATTTGGCGTGTTGCATTGCTTGGAAGAGCTTGCTTTCTCGGCCCATAGATGGACCTAACTGGGCCATCCTTTTGATGTGAATCCTTATGCGGATCGTGTGCCGGCTTGTGTGCGGCGCCGCTTGCTGCTCCATGTTTGCCATGTGGTCGTCTATCCGAGCGGGCAGCCTCTTTGTTCTTTGATTGCGGGGCTCTCGGCCTCCTCGCCAATTCGGGCGTGGTTTGCGCTTGGGTAGCTCTTTGTTTGGCGATTGTCGCCGTATTTCTCTGGGTATTGAGTACTTTGCTCCATCGATTACGAGTGCATTTCCGCTATTTTGAGCTTCCGCTTACGCTTTTTCAGGCTAACGCGATGGCGGCGAGCCTTTTGTGGAGGTTCTTCTGCTCCAACAACTTGTCCGGCGTGAGATCGTCCGGACTGTTATCTTCGTCGGGGGCGGGTTGTTTATCAAGTTGTCCTGTTCGGACGGTTGCTTTCGATAGCATGTTAAATGCGTCCACCGGTTAAGCCCTTTCGTGGCTAGATGCGTGTGGCTGCCGTCTTTGTCGTTACTTCCTTTAGGTGTATCCACCATGTATACATCATGGGATGAGGTGGCTGTCCAATATCCTATAGGTGCTGGTTCATGGTTGTCTCCTACATCATCGTCCATACCGTCGATGTCTTGGTCGAAATCGAGCATGTCGTTTAAGCTTTCGGCGGTGGCTACAAAGTGGGTGGTGGGTGGGCGTTGAATTTACGTCGTCGTCGCATCCCAACCTTCGACCGTAGTCGGCCAGGGCTCTCTGATAAGCAGAGAGACTTTAGTGAATTCAGGATGTCGCCAAAGGCGAGTCTTGAAAGATGTTGTGGCGATGAACTCCATAACCGGCGTAATTGGATTCTATTGGCGGGGCGCGGAGGTTGGATTCGGAGAGGAGTCCGGCACCTTGGAGTCACGGTCTTCGCATAAGGACAGGGATGGAGTTCGGCTCAATCGCCGTGAGATCGTAGCCCCCGAGGTGGTGTCCAGCCACTCATCCTTGATCGGCGGGGTCGGCTCCGAGCTAAGGGTCGGAGTGGGCCTGGTGCGGCCTCGAGGCTTTGTTCGCGGAAGAGCTAGATCGTGCCCATCGAGACGGTCTTGGCGCGCTTGGCTGTGGCTCGAATCCGTCGAAGATCAAGTCTCCGCGGATGTCGGCCGTGTAGTTCAAACTCCCAAATCGACACGATGGCGGGGCGCGGCTTTCAATCTGCTCGGATGGCCAAGTGAATTAGCCCGCGATGCAAAGCCGCCGAATCTGAAGATCTGTCCGGGAGAAAAGTCTCACCTTGGACGCGTCGTTGTTGATGATCGAAGGAGCCATCGGGCCTAAGGATGGCGACAGAGGAACTCTCAATGAAGGCACCAATGTCGGTGTCAAAACCGGCGGATCTCGGGTAGGGGTCCCGGCGTGCGTCTAGGCGGATGGTAACGGAGACAAGGGACACGATGTTTTTACATAGGTTGGGCCCTCTCGATGGAGGTAAACCCTACTCTGCTTGATTAATATTGATGATATGGGTAGTACAAGAGTAGATCTACCACGAGATCGGAGAGTCTAAACCCTAGAATCTAGCCTATGGTATGATTGTTGTTAGTCCTACGGACTAAAACCCTCCGGTTTATATAGGCACCGAATAGGGTTAGGGTTACAGTCGGTTACAATGGTAGGAGATCTACATATCCGTATCCAAGCTTGCCTTCCACGCCAAGGAAAGTCCCATCCGGACACGGGGCGAAGTCTTCAATCTTGTATCTTCATAGTCCAGGAGTCCGGCCAACGGTGATAGTTCGGCTATCCGGACACCCCCTAATCCAGGACTCCCTCATGGGCCTTTATTAAGTAGGCCGTTATTGGGCTGGCCCACTAGTACCTGATTAAGTTCTACGGGCCTTTGACTGGGCCGGCCTTTTTAACCTATATGGGCCTCTATTGGGCCCAGCGACGTGTCGACGTACCATAGGCATGTCTCCTCCAATGGACGTGCGACATCTGGCCAACTGACGGCCAATCAAAATTTTACACGTGGAAATTTCTCATTGGTCGGGGCTGTTAACGGGTTATCGGATCCAAAATCCGACCCCATAGCTTAACAGCGTTCCGTTACGGTGGATGCCACGTGTCGGTCACCCTTGACGAAAGCACTTCTATGACGCGCGATTTATCGTCATGGAAGTGGACACTTCCGTGATGATAATTTTAGTTATGTCATGGAACACTTCTACGACAGCACAGGTATGACTATCTTGATTCTATCATAAATTTGTCATGGATGTACATGCATGACAAAAAACGCGACCTACTGTGACAAACACGTATCATCACGGAAGTGTATTTTTTTGTAGTGTTGCTTTGACACGCGCCCTGGCCAGCGATGCGTGCGGCGCCATGTAGGCAGGCGGTGGTAGGGTCTTCACGAAGATCTGCATGCCGCCACGCAGCGCTTCTTGAGTTGGCTGGAAGCTGCATGTTGCCGCAGTGCCAGCCCGGCTGGTTTGGGCTGGCAGCTGCATCTTGGCAGCGGTGGAGACATGGCTGGTGCAGGCTGGCGGTGGCCTGCTGGCGTCTTAGGCGAGAGCCTTGCCGGGGGGGCGGCAAGGGTCTTGCTGTGGCGCGCTGTCGTCCCCGGCAAGAATCTTTCCGGCGGTCTCGTGGCTCTCCTCGGCAAGGATCTTGCCGAGGATCATTGTCTTCTAATCCTCATCTGATCTTGAATATGTCTTCACAAAGATCTGCATGCCACCACGGAGGTGCCTCCCGAGCCCTGGCCCCACGTGGCTGATGGTGTTGGGGACGTGGGCTCAAGGGTGGCTCGCCCTGTTGGTGTTTGGGCGTGCTGCCCCGGCAAGGGTCTTGCCGGGGCTGCTGAGGCAGTCCCCGGCAAGGGTCTTGCCGGGGGAAACTACTCCGCCCCTCTGCTTCTTTGCGTTCCTGGTCTTGGTGTTGCTCTGGTTGTCTTGGGCTTCGGTTTTGCCTTGGTTCACCTCCCTTGCTCTGCTTGGTGTGGACGTGGGCGCGGCTCCGACTGCCCGTGCACGGGTAAAGGGGTACAAAGGTGCGCCCCTTCTTTTGTACACCGACAGGGGGGAGGGGGCATGCTCTCATGGCTTAGGACTCCCTTCATGCCGACACGACGGGGGGTGGGGGTAAGCAATACCGTGCGCTTTGCGAGATAGGTGACACATCAAAGTTGCATTTGGTATTTGAAAATCAAACCACCCTTTTCATACGTAAATTTGGTCCACATGCAAGTGTATTCGTGTTCTGACCCTCTCCCGCGTCATTTTTTGCCAAATTTATGAACATTAGTCAAGTCGGATGATGCAACAGACACGGTTCACTCAAACTAACCGTGTGCCATGCCGGTGCCCCTGTCACGCACACATCCGCATAGTACATTGGACTCCACGATGCTCCCCCTCTCAAAAATATCTGCCCGCCTCCAGGGTTTTTCTGTTTCATAACACAAGGTTGTTATCTCCGGACTGTGTGCGATGTTTCTTGTTCCCAGTCCCCCTGCATTTCTAGAAAATATCTACCCGCCTCGAGGGTATTTGTGTTTCATTACACACGGTTGTTATCTCCGGACCGTGTGCGATGTTTCTTGTTCCCAATTCCTCCTGCATCCCTAGAAAATATTATCCCGCCTTGAGGGTTTTTCTGCTTCATAACACACGTTTGTTATCTCCGGACCGTGTGCGATGCACTATCATCAAAATTTTCAATAGCCCTGGCATTTCACTCCCGCGTTTGACTCCCGCGTAGTAAAATTTTCAGTACTCGCGTCATTTCCTCAAACACCCCCCGCCCCCCTCCACACACACGCACACACACACACACACACAAAACCTCCTCGGGCGTGCGTGCGCGCGCGCACACACACACACACACACACACACTCCCTGGCTCGAAACCCTAGCAAGGTCTCCGCCGCCGCTGCCGCAAGGCCTCCATTGTCAACATCTGCCGGTTTGCCCGTGCAGCTTACCACCGATCTCCATACCCAGGCTGCCCTGAGTTTCTTAGATGACGCCTACCAAACGCCCCCTTTCCCACAGATCCCCATCCCCCACTTCAGAGCGTCGCAACCTAAGCCCGGCTACGCTTCCCGTGGAGCTCGAGGAGCGACTGGCCCAAAAGAGGTGTATCGTGGTGTCTTCGCCCGACGTTGTCGAGGATGCTGACGAACATTACTGGCGGCAGGCATTCAAGCAGCGGGCTAGAGTATGCGGGCATGTATCGGCCGCTGGCTATGACATCGAGGTCATCGGCAGCGATGGCCTGAGGCGGGCTATGTCACAGCTTAAGTGGCCCACCCCCAACCCCTCGGGTTCAACCGCCGTTGATCTCATCCATGGCCCCGCCACTGATCTCCTCTGGCTCGCTGTCAACAATTTGCCATCCTACATCGCCATAGAGCCCCTTTTGTCATTTTTGAAGGACACGTTCTGCGACGCTGGCTTGGGATCCACAGCTTCCAAGTCAGACCTCATCGACGGCGCCCACGAGGAGGGCACCCTCTCCGGCTCTTCCAAGGGGAAAGAGCCCATCTGCTCTTCCAAGGGAAAGCGCCCGTTTGCAACAGCAGGGAGGGCACCGTACAGCCGTGCTCTTCTAAGGGGAAGGAGCCCATATGCGACAACCTGGAGCGCATCCAGGGTCCGTGCTCTTCCCACGGGAACGAGCCCATCTGTGAAAAGTGAGGAAACCCATAATTTCTTTTGCCGTGCCTCTTCACAGGGGGAAACCCATGATTTGTTTTGTCGAGTCCCTTTTGTAGTGTAGTAAGAATATGTCCAGTTTTAATTGCTATATCTGGTTATTTGCAGTATGCCTTGTTTATTTCAGTTGTTCACAATGTGATGCTCTATATGTGCAATTATTTACTGTGCAGTACATTTCATCAATCTAGTTTTAAACATACCGATAGGAATGCGTATATTTGCTTGCTGTTAAGCCTGTTATAGCTAGCATATGCCTTTTTAAAGTTTTTTGATTGTTTGGTTATTTGTAGTTAGCACATGTCCAATTCCGAATGCTATCTTTCGTTGTTCATAGTATGCCTTGTTTATTCCAGTTATTCACAACGTGATGTTCTATCAGTACTAGTTTCAACAATACCACTATGAATGACTACATTTGGTTGCTGCATATTGTAGTTAACATGCCTTTCTATTTTTATTTAACAATAACTAGTGTACTTAGACCGGCACAATACCAGTTTGAATGACTATGTTTGATTGTTGTTAAATGTTAGGCCTATTGCAGTTAACACACCTTTCCACTTGTTTTTCTTTACTAGCGTGCTTAAACATGCACACTGAAGCTATCTTTTGGAGATTATTTTGTCTGCCATGGATAATTTTGGTTGATGTTTAGCCTGTTGTGCTTAACATGCTTCTTGATGTACCTACACAGGACAATTTTGGGAATGATTGTTGTTTTCCATCGAGGTTAGTTTCATCCCATGGCTTATATCTGCTCACTGTTCAGGATATCGGTAGCTCGTACCATATAGGTCGGGGGCTGATAAGGGACTAATCAATGAATTGGACTTTTAACTGAATATATTTGCAACCCATTTATCGTTAGGTGAACTAGGGCCATATGTAATATATCTGAGGCTACATAGCAACATGCACTATACTTAATGTCTAAATATGCAATCCTAGGCTACATAGCAACAAGGATGTAACGACCTGACCCAAAATCGGTCAAATCTACGTATGCATACCATCCCAAGATCATCTTTGGTACTCACGGTACATCGATAAAGTAATCAAAGTTCAATCACACCTGAATATCATTAATCGATTCTCATATAGAGTCTTTATTACAAGGGAATAAATTCGGCTCAAGGCCAACTCATGAGAAATAAACTAAAAACACTGCGGAAGCGTCGAAGATAAGCGAGTCCATCCGACTCCAAAGGGCAATCGCCAAGCGCGGGCGTAGCCTCACTCTGATCGGAATATATCTCTGCAACATAATACGTTGCAGCCATGTAGGTCAGCTTTTGGAATAAGCTGGCAAGTCATGAAGAATAACAATAATAAAGTTACTATCACTATATGCATTTTGGCTGTGGAGCTCTAAGTTTCATCATTTTGCGAAAAGCAAATTTTATCCTACTACAGTGGACTTGCTTACAAATTTCTACAATTATTGGTAGTTATTGAGATGGTTCCGCCAACCAATATCTCGTTCCCAAATTATTATTAAGTCATATACCCTCAAATTAATTCATTAGTTTTAGTGTTGAGATATCCGAATACTTCCAAGTTCCAGAGGCTCAAATGTCCGTAACCGGGGACACGGCTAATCGATTAGATCTTTAAACTCTGCGAGAGGGTTAGCACTTTCCCATAAGAATCATTCCCTCCTTTAAAGTCTTAGCACTTCATGGTGTTTGAAGGCGGGACCAATAAACAGGGTCTTCAAAGAGTTCTTACGCCCTTTGCGGTACCCATCAATCCTACCGTTCGTCTACTTCTCGTAGTACCGTCCGATGCGTCACTACTAGGGTCAACCCAGCGAGCCCATAATGGCTTGCGGCTGCACAGGTAAGCTTCCGGTCATGGGGCATCCATCCTTCTCTTCGTGGCTGGGTGAAGCTTTCCGCAGGATGTCATGGCGCTTCTCCATGCATCCCGGCCACCACTGGGTGCTCCAGGGTGCCCGTCAACCGTCCTCCACCCAGTAGTGATTTTCCAAAGTCCATCTTGATCATTGTAGTTCATGGGGTCATCATCATCATTGACTCTCACATCTTGCTTATGAATTTCACTCATCCCAAATCCCGTCTACGAGCATAGCAAAATAACTACTACGTCCCGGGGTCATGGTAACAAGGGGATTGGTTCATCCTAACACATGATACTACTCAAGTTTAATGACTTCAAAATTTCACTACTGCATGCATGGTGGGGTGGTGACAACTACTAATGCACAAAACATAGGTATTGAAATAACATGATCAAAACTTGCCTTGCTGATGATCCTCGTAAGCTAAAAAGTCGTAGTAGCAAGCTTAGCACTCCGGAAACTCTACGAGACAAACAATAACACAATAAGCATAAAGCAAGAGGATCACACAAGATAACAAAAGTAATATAGCACAACAAAACAATCAAAACCAAATCCAAAGAAAAACTCAAAGAAATCAATTCAAGGTTTTTCCCTACTCCAAACAATAGCAAAAATAGTTTTTTATATAACAAAAATTCCTTAATTTAACCTAATCATGATTTTAAGTTAACTTAACAGAAAAGGATTCACTAAGCAATTAGGAGCAAAAAGAATTAATTAAAAGCTATTATAAAACTCATTTTAGGCCTAATCCAATTTCTATTAAGAAAATTAATTTAAAATTTTATTAATTATAAATAAAAGTTCATCTACTAGCATGACAGAAACTAACCTAGAATAACTAATCACAAGTTAAAAATAAATTAATTTACTAATTAATTAATTAGGAAAACAGGAACTAGTTAATTAATTAGGATTAATAGGATTCTGTCTAAAAAAATTATTTATTAATCCTAAAATACCCAAATTAATTTCTAGGGTTTGGCAATGTCAAAATAAAGTGGTGACAAAAGAATCATGCAAAATAATTTTTCTAACTAAAGTTATAGCAGATTTACTATTCTGACCAAAATTAAAATAAAGCAATTTTAATTATTTTTAACATAGCTAAATATATATTTTCAGAAACTACATAAAATTTGCAATCCAACAAAAAAGAATCACTCAAAAATATTAAACAGAATAAAAGATATACATTTTGAAAACTAAAACTATTAAATAAAACAGAAAATCAAAATAAAAGAAAAAGGCCTAATGGGCCTATCTTGTACACTAAGCGTAGTTTAGTCTAAGCAGGCCCTAGGTTTAAACTAAGCGAACCGGCCTAAAAATAAAAACCTAAACTAAAAACTAAACCGATCGGACGGCGGTTTTATAAATAAAACCTAACCCTTGAGGTTCTAATCCTAGCCCTAGATCTAGGATCGGACGGTGGGGGTGAGGCGGTGACTTACGGACTCGCGACAGCGGCGGCGATAGTCGTCGTCAGCGTCAGGGCGTCGGGAGCTCAGGCGACTCGTCGAGGAGGTCTTGAGAATCTGAGGTGGTTCGGTGGTGTTGGGGGTCGGGGTGGACTAGGCGTCGGCGGCGGCAACAATGGCGGCGGGAGGTGCTCGGGACTCCGGCGACGTCGGCGGGAGGAAGAGGTCTGGCGAGCTCTCGGGGAATGGGGTGCAGGGGCTCGGCCCTTTATAGCCACAGGGTCGGGCTCGCTCCGGAAGGGCATCGGAGGCGATCGGGATCCGGATCCTTGGGATCCGGTCGATCTCCGCGAGTCGATGGCGTGGGCGGGGAAGGAGGCAGGGCGGGGCCACAGGTCAGCGAGAGGAGAGAGGCGAGGGTGGGTGGCGAGGCCAACGGGTTTCAGCGAGTCTTTGGGCTGGCTGGCTGGCTCTGGCTGGCAGTTGGGCTGCTTCATTTGGGCTCAGGTGAAATTGCTGAGTGGGGCGGCTTGTGGCTGGGGTGGCTGGCTGGCGCCCTAGGGGTTTTCTTTTATTATTTTTTAAATAAAACTAAAACAAAAATAAAACCAAATCTAGAAATAATTTATATAGGGTATATATATACCAAAATGATCGGGGAATATTCCTTTCATTTGAACATTTTCCAAAGGCAAAATACAAACTTCATAAAAATCTATTTTTTTCAAATTCAAATAAATTTCAGATTTGAATCCAAATCTTTTGGCATTGTTTCCTCTGATATTTTTGGAGTGTCATGTTTGCTCCTCTCATACTTTTGATCAAGTATTTATCAGGGTTAGTTTTTGAACTGTTTCCCACATGCCAAAGTTTGAAATTCAAATTCAAACTCAAATTGCTCTGAAACTTCAAATGACAATCAAATTCAAGCAGGATGCATAGGATGCTTAGCTATAATTGTAAAACATTCCAAATAGGAAATTTGGGATGTTACAAACCTACCACCTTAAGATGAATCTAGCCCTCGAGATTCGGGTTAACTAACAAATAGGTGCGGATGTTCTCGACGAAGATCTTCTTGGCGTTCCCAGTGGCTTCTTCCTCGGTGTGGTGACTCCACACACCTTGCAAAATTGATGATCTTGCTGCGGGTGACTCTGCTTGCAGTTTGAGAATCTGGACGGGTTTCTCCTTGTAAGTTAGATCCTTTGTCAAGCTGTATGGCCTCTAGGGCACCTTGTGTCTCTCAACGGAACATCGGCCATGTCGGCATGGCACTTCTTCAAGCGAGAAGCGTGGAAGACATCATGAACTCGGACAATCCTTCCGCAATTCCAACTTGTATGCAACTTCTCCACGACGTTCGAGGATTTTATAGGGACCAATGAATCGGGTGCTAACTTTCCCTTGACTCCAAACCTCTTGATTCCACGAAGTGAGACACACGAAGATATGCTCGGTCTCCCACTTCGTAAGTCACCTCCTTAAGCTTCTTGTCGGCATAACTCTTACATCTCATTGTGCTATCTTGAGCCGGTCTCGAATTAGCTTGACTTTCTCTTGGAATCCTTGATAAGGTCGGAACGAAAAGTGATCGATCTCAACACTATCCCACAACAATGGTGTTCGCACCTCCTTCCGTATAGAGCTTGAAGGGGCCATCTTCAAACTGGATTGATAACTGTTGTTGTATGAGAACTCTGCGTCGGACAAATTATCATCCCAGCTAGACCCATAGTCTAGCACACAAGCTCTCAACATGTCTTCCGAATCTGATTGACTCTCTCGGTGCATCCATCATCTGCGGATGAAAAGCTGTCTTGAATTCCAGCCTCGTACCCAAAGTTTCATGCAATTGCTTCCAAAACTTTGAGGTAAACTACGTTCCTCTATCGACACGATTTTCCTCGGAACTCCATGCGACATCGATCCTGGTCATGTATATCTTGGCCAACTTGGCACTGGTATAGGTAGTCTTCACGGGAATGAAGTGAGCTACCTTAGTCAAGCGATCAACCACTACCGGATAGAATCATAACTGAGCGGGTCTGGGTAATCTGTGATGAAATCCATACCAAGTTTCTCCCATTTCCAATCGGGAATCGGCAAAGGTTGAAGTAACCTGCTGGCCACGATGTTACGCCTTTACGTTGGCAAACATCGCATCTTGCTACGTACTCGGCAATGTCCTTCTTCATACATCCCACGAAACTTTGCTTCAAATCCGGTACATCTTGGTGTTGCGGGGTGAATAGAATCTGTGAATCATGAGCCTCTGAAGAATTAGCTTCTGAGCTCGGGATCATTGGGCACATAATCGATCCTCAAACCATATAGTTCCGTATTCATCCTTACGGAATCCTTTAGCTTTTCCTTCCTCCATCTTTTGCTTTATCTCATCGATTTCCTTGTCCGACTTACGGGCTTCACGAATCCTTTCGGTCAAGGTGGACTGAACTTCGAGTTGCAACAAATCCTTTGGAACTATCTCCAATCGGAGATCTCTGAGGTCATCGACTAACTCCTGGGGTAATCCTCCTGCGGTAAGAGTATTCACATAACTCTTACGACTCAAAGCATCTGCTACAACATTGGCCTTACCGGGGTGGTAATGCAATCTCATGTCGTAGTCCTTTATCAACTCTAGCCATCTCCTCTGCCTGAGGTTCAATTCCTTCTGCGTGAAGATATATTTCAAACTCTTGTGATCCGTGTAGACATCACAACGATTTCCGATGAGGAAATGTCTCCAGGTCTTGAGTGCATGCACTACAGCTGCTAACTCCAAATCATGTGTGGCATAATTCATCTCATGAGGCCGTAGCTGTGCGGAGGCATAAGCTACAACCTTACCTTCTGCATCAATACTCCTCCGAGTCCTTGGCGAAGCGTCTAATAAACCTGGTATTCCTTGTGTATGTCCGCAAAATCAACCTTTGGGCGGTGACCAACCGTTTCTTCAATTCTGAAAACTGGCTTCACATTCCTCGGTCCAAACATACTTGGCTTCCTTCTTCAACAGCTCAGTCATGGGCTTGGCAATCTTCGAAGTTCTCAATGAACCTCCGATAATATCCTGCGAGTCCGAGAAAACTGCGGATCTCCTTGGTGAGGTGGGTGGCCCAATCGATGGTGATTCAACCTTGGCGGGATCAAGCTGCTACTCCTTCTCCTGAAATAACATGTCAGGAAGCCAACTTCCTTCAACCAAAATTCACATTTGCTGAACTTAGCATACAACTGATGTTCTCGAAGTTTCTCGAAACTAGGCGCAAATGTTCCTTGTGCTCTTCCTCGCTCTTGGAAAATCAATATATCATCGATGAACACCACGACAAACTTGTCCAAATACTCCATGAACACCTTGTTCATCAAATTCATAAAGTATCAGGAGCATTAGTCAATCAAATGACATGACGGTATACTCGTATAAACCATACACAGTAGTGAATGCTGTTTTGGGTATATCCTTTTCACGAATTTTCAATGGTGATACCACGATCGAAGATCGATCTTAGAGAATACCTTGGCTCCAACAAGCTGATCAAACAAGTCATTGATCATTGGCAGGGGATACTTGTTCTTGATGGTTACTTCGTTCAATGCACGATAATCCACAACCATCCTCAAGCTCCCATCCTTCTTCTCTACCAAAAGAACTAGGGCTCCCCAAGGTGACGAGCTTGGACGAATATATCCTTTCTCCAATAACTCATTTATTTGATCCTTGATCTCTTTCAACTCATTCGGTGGCATCCGATAAGGTCTCTTGGATATTGGGGCTGTCTTGGGCAATAACTCGATCAGAATTCAATGTCCTGTCCGTGGCATTCTGGTAATTCCTCAAGGAACACATCGGGAAATTCTTGCACTACTAGCACCTCCTCTGAACAACTCCCGTGAGGGAATGCACTGATTCTTCATCTGGCTGTGCTGGCTACATACTTGATCCTCTTACGCTCCGGGGTGGTGGCGCGAATAGACTTCTTGCACAGTCAATGTTCCTTCATACTTTGACAACCAATCCATGCCTAGGATTACATCCAAGGTCTGAGTTTCCAACACTATGAGTTCTACGGGAAATTTGTGGTTCCCGATGTTGAGGTTTGCAGGACAGCCTTAAACCTGCCATCATTTCTCCTCCTGCGGGCCCGGCGAAGAGGGCTTCTAAGGGTTCTAGTGCGTAATCCGTACTTATCCACAACTACCCTTGATATGAATGAATCGTTGCACGAGAATCAAAGAGAACCAAAACTGAGCGTGAATTCAATAAAACTTACCAACCACGATTATCGGCTGATCATAGGCGTCCTCCACGTCGATATGGTTCACTTGAGCACGAGGAAAGGATTGGGCTTCTTTGCTGAACCTCCATTGCCATTCCGTTCCTCTGCTTGGCCTCCGGGCGATCGGTGGCGTAGTGCCTGTCTTCGGCACTTGAAGCGGTGATGTGGCTCGGATCCTTGGGCCGGGCAGAAACGGTGCTGATTGCCATTACCATTTCCATTGCCATTGCCATTGCCATGGCCTGACTTGTTGTCCTGGCTGCGGTTGTTCCCATTTCCTCCATGGTTATGAACTCCATGGTTATGATGGGTGTGCCCTCCTGAGTACGGTGCATAGCGGGGCTTCTGCTGAGCTCCTGAGTTGTGCTTCCCCTGGCTGTACTTCCGCTTGCGACTTTCTATCTGCTGCTGCTTGCCTTCGAGGATGGTGGCCTTGTCTACCAGCTCACGGTAGTTGTTGAAAGTAGCCACAATAAGCTGCATGCTCAGTTCATCGTTGAGTCCCTCAAGGAACTTCTCACCTTGGCGGCATCTGTGGCCACATCATCGGGGGCATAGCGGCGAGCTTGCTGAATTCATCCACGTCTTGTGCCACGATGCGGTTCCCTGGCGTAAGTTGCGGAACTCACGCTTCTTGGACTCATGGCTCCAGTGAGACATGAGCGGTCTGAAAACCTGCTGGAATTGATCCCAAGTGATGCCACCCATGGGAAAAGTGGCGGTGTAATTCTCCCACCAAGAAGCTGCAGGTCCATCCGGTTGATGCGCGCAAAGCGCACCTTCTCGACATCGGTGCATCCAACGGTGACTAGCTCCCTTCCGATCTTGCGGAGCCAATCATCGGCCACAATCGGCTCAGTGCTACTAGAGAACACTGGCGGATTCAACCTTAGAAATCGAGTCAAGTTGTCCACAGTGGGTGGTGGCGGTGGCGGTGGATTGTTGGCGGTGTTATTCTGATTCTGAATAAGGAGCTGCATCAGTGCATTCTGCTGTTGGAGCAGTTGGGTAAGCTCCGGCGGGAAACCAGTGTCACGTCTCGGAGGCATCTGGTGTTTTGGAGGGGATGAGAAAATTAGAATAGAACAATGGTCTATGAGAAATACACTACCCATATGAATGCACAATCATAACACACCAATCATTTATTCATTCCACTCAAACATGGTTCAAACTCGATTACAAAAGCTCATGACTAATCGAAAGGAAAAACATCGGCCTAACTGATCGACGAAAAAAAGTAAAAGATAACATGGTGGTCGACTAAAAAGTCTTCATCAGTGGCGCCTCCTCTTGGGGTTTCCTTCCGTGGTACTCCCTTCGAAATCCTGATCATTGCTCACGAGGGGTGCTTCATCTCCACTCGGGTAGAGGTCCTCTCCCAAGTCCATCTTTTCCTCTATCGCGCAAGCTTCATCTTGGTCGTCGACTATCTCCATGAAGTCCGTGATTTCTTCCTCATAGCCAAGGAAGTCTGCGCGTGCCTTCTCCTCCAGTTCAGTTCTCGGAACAAAAGCTTCGGTGTGTCTTGAGTTCTGGCGAGTCTGAATCTCCGCTTCACGAGAAGACACTCCAAGTCTGGATGTATGAGAGAGTGGAATCATCCTCAATGGTGCGGATGATATCTCCATTCCTTGCCTGCGAGAAACCATGGCGAGTCTGAGTGATCGAGCTCGGCCTGTACTCCTCTCGGAGATGTCCAAGTGCTCGGTAGATCGCCACGTCCCTTCCGATGATCCAGTTGAACTCGGTGAACTCAAAGTTGATAGGCTCCGTGTGTCCTCCAAAGGTTCTCCACAGGATATGCACCTCAATCACTGGCGGGTGTCCGTCGGAAGTGCATTAGTGGGCTTCCGGTGATCGAGGTAGAGCTATCTTCAGCTGCTTCACCATCTGGACCAGCTTTCTTCGAAGGGCATCGTCTCATCGGGTGGCGAGAACTCGGTAGCAAAACTGGGTTGAACTCGGCCCATCTAGAATGTTGCAAAGGGGAGAAGAGTCGAAATTGAGCAGGGAAGAATTATAGAATGAAAAGGGTTCAAAGTAAATGGTCTCGCTTATGGCTTTCCGATCCTAGGGGTTACGATCCTCACGGTCAGCGTGTGCTCTCGATACCATCTCTGTGACGACCGACCCAAAATCGGTCAAATCTACGTATGCATACCATCCCAAGATCATCTTTGGTACTCACGAGACATCGATAAAGTAATCAAAGTTCAATCACACCTGAATATCATTAATCGATTCTCATATAGAGTCTTTATTACAAGGAATAAATTGGCTCAAGGCCAACTCATGAGAAATAAACTAAAAACACTGCGAGCGTCGAAGATAAGCGAGTCCATCCGACTCAAAGGGCAATCGCCAAGCGCGAGCGTAGCCTCACTCTGATCGGAATATATCTACGCAACATAATACGTTGCAGCCATGTAGGTCAGCTTTTGGAATAAGTGGCAAGTCATGAAGAATAACAATAATAAAGTTACTATCACTATATGCATTTTGGCTGTGGAGCTCTAAGTTTCATCATTTTGCGAAAAGCAAATTTTATCCTACTACATGGACTTAAACACAAATTTCTACAATTATTGGTAGTTATTGAGATGGTTCCGCCAACCAATATCTAGTTCCCAAATTATTATTAAGTCATATACCCTCAAATTAATTCATTAGTTTTAGTGTTGAGATATCCGAATACTTCCAAGTTCGAGAGGCTCAAATGTCCGTAATCGGGACACGGCTAATCGATTAGATCTTTAAACTCTGCGGAGGTTGCGCACTTTCCCATAAGAATCATTCCCTCCTTTAAAGTCTTAGCACTTCATGGTGTTTGAAGGCGGACCAGAATAAACAGGTCTTCAAAAGAGTTCTTCCGCCCTTTGCCGGTACCCATCCAATCCTACCGTTCGTCTACTTCTCGTAGTACCGTCCAGCCAGCGTCACTACTAGGGTCAACCCAGCCAGAGCCCATAATGGCTTGCGGCTGCACTGAGTAACTTCGGTCATGGGGCATCCATCCTTCTCTTCGTGGCTGGGTGAAGCTTTCCGCAGATGTCATGGCGCTTCTCCATGCATCCCGGCCACCACTGGGTGCTCCAGGTGCCGTCAACAAATCCTCCACCCAGTAGTGATTTTCCAAAGTCCATCTTGATCATTGTAGTTCATGGGGTCATCATCATCATTGACTCTCACATCTTGCTTATGAATTTCACTCATCCCAAATCCGTCTCTGAGCATAGCAAAATAACTACTACGTCCCGGGGTCATGGTAACAAGGGGATTGGTTCATCCTAACACATGATACTACTCAAGTTTAATGACTTCAAAATTTCACTACTGCATGCATGGTGGGGTGGTGACAACTACTAATGCACAAAACATAGGTATTGAAATAACATGATCAAAACTTGCCTTGCTGATGATCCTCGTAAGCTAAAGAGTCGTAGTAGCAAGCTTCGCACTCCGGAAACTCTACCGAGACAAACAATAACACAATAAGCATAAAGCAAGAGGATCACACAAGATAACAAAAGTAATATAGCACAACAAAACAATCAAAAACCAAATCCAAAAGAAAAACTCAAAGAAATCAATTCAAGGTTTTTCCCTACTCCAAACAATAGCAAAAATAGTTTTTTTATATAACAAAAATTCCTTAATTTAACCTAATCATGATTTTAAGTTAACTTAACAGAAAAGGATTCACTAAGCAATTAGGAGCAAAAAGAATTAATTAAAAAGCTATTATAAAACTCATTTTAGGCCTAATCCAATTTCTATTAAGAAAATTAATTTAAAATTTTTATTAATTATAAATAAAAGTTCATCTACTAGCATGACAGAAACTAACCTAGAATAACTAATCACAAGTTAAAAATAAATTAATTTACTAATTAATTAATTAGGAAAACAGGAACTAGTTAATTAATTAGGATTAATAGGATTCTGTCTAAAAAAATTATTTATTAATCCTAAAATACCCAAATTAATTTCTAGGGTTTGGCAATGTCAAAATAAAGTGGTGACAAAAGAATCATGCAAAATAATTTTTCTAACTAAAGTTATAGCAGATTTACTATTCTGACCAAAATTAAAATAAAGCAATTTTAATTATTTTAACATAGCTAAATATATATTTTCAGAAACTACATAAAATTTTCAATCCAACAAAAAAAGAATCACTCAAAAATATTAAACAGAATAAAAGATATACATTTTTGAAAACTGAAACTATTCGGCTAAAACAGAAAATCAAAATAAAAAGAAAAAGGCCTAATGGGCCTATACTGTGCACTAGGCGTAGTTTAGTCTAAACGGGCCCTAGGTTTAAACTAAACGAACCGGCCTAAAAATAAAAACCTAAACTAAAAACTAAACCGATCGGACGGCCGGTTTTATAAAATAAAACCTAACCCTTGAGGTTCTAATCCTAGCCCTAGATCTAGGATCGGACGGTGGGGTGAGGCGGTGACTTCACGGACTCGGCGACGGCAGGCGGCGATAGTCGTCGAGGCGTCTCAGGCGTCGGGAGCTCCGGCGACTCGTCGAGGAGGTCTTGAGAACTGAGGTGGTTCGGTGGTGTTGGGGGTCGGGGTGGACTAGGGCGTCGGGCGGCAACAATGGCGGCGGCGAGGTGCTCGGACTCCGGCGACGTCGGCGGGAGGAAGAGGTCTGGCGAGCTCTCGGGGAATGGGGTGCGGGGCTCGGCCTTTATAGCCTGGGTCGGGCTCGCTCGGAAGGGCATCGGAGGCGATCGGGATCCGGATCCTTGGGATCCGGTCGATCTCCCATGCGAGTCGATGGCGTGGGCGAGGGGAAGGAGACGGGCGGGCCCACGGTCGTGAGAGGAGAGAGGCGAGGGTCGGGTGGCCGAGGCCAGCAGGTTTCAGCGAGGGGGGCTGGGCTGGCTGGCTGGCTCTGGTGGCTGGCTTAGGCCAGCTCAGGCTGGCTGGGCTGGGTGGGGGCTGGAGTGAGGGTATTGGGCTGGGCTGGGGGTGGCTTTGGTTGGCGCCCGAGGGGTTTTTTTTTTATTATTTTTTAAATAAAACTAAAACAAAAATAAAACCAAATCTAGAAATAATTTATATAGGGTATATATATACCAAAATGATCAGGGAATATTCCTTTCATTTGAACATTTTCCAAAGGCAAAATACAAACTTCATAAAAATCTATTTTTTTCAAATTCAAATAAATTTCAGATTTGAATCCAAATCTTTTGGCATTGTTTCCTCTGATATTTTTGGAGTGTCATGTTTGCTCCTCTCATACTTTTGATCAAGTATTTATCAGGGTTAGTTTTTGAACTGTTTCCCACATGCCAAAGTTTGAAATTCAAATTCAAACTCAAATTGCTCTGAAACTTCAAATGACAATCAAATTCAAACGGGATGCATAGGATGCTTAGCTATAATTGTAAAACATTCCAAATAGGAAATTTGGGATGTTACAAAGGAAGAGTGTTACATTAATGTTCTAATGATGTCTAGATAAACGTAGAAGAGCAGCAGCAGCAGCAGCCCTGTTTGGATACTCAACTTAGCTAGAGGTTAGAGTTAGTTTCTAGCTCATGACTAACCTTGAACTAACTCCATCCAAAGAGTTGTTTGGATGGTAGGGTTAGATTGACAATAAATGCACTAGGAGAACTAGCTCCAATTAGCACCTCTTGGGTTGGATATTTTTTTTTTGGTGGGTTATGGATGCAACTAGCTCAAACTGGCCCTCATGTTTAGATATACTTTAGGGCTATTTGAGCGCGAACTAGCTCAAACTAACTGTAACCCATGGATACAACAGTAGTTAATCAACCGATAATTTGTAAGAATGCACTAAACTCCTTCTGGCCCATAATATAAGATGTTAATTCATCTAATATGTGAGTATATTGTATGTTATAAGATACTCCTTCAGTTCCTAAATATTTGTCTTTTTAGATATTTCAAACGGACTACCACATACGGATGTATATAGACATATTTTAGAGTGTAGTTTCACTGATTTTGCTCCGTATGTAGTCACTTGTTGAAATTGCTAGAAAGGCAAATATTTAGGAACAGAGGGAGTATTATAAAAGAGTGTTGTATTACATCATTGTGCAATTGCTATTTAGCTTCTAATATTAACTTGGTGCTTTTAGGTACATATGTCATTGGTAAAGATTCGCGCTTTGACCCTTTCTGCGTATGGGGCAATGAGATATCGATGAACCAGCATCAAGTGAGGAAGCTGATAAAGATTGTTAGTAAAATGAGTCCAAAGATGGCAATTAAACTATTTGTTTACACTTTATCCAAGACAACAGTGAACTGTAGGATGGTAAGTAAGAACTCTGCAGCCTTCTTTTTACTGCCCATAATGAGTTGTGTTAGATGACAATGTCTGAATCTTTTTCCTTTGCAGTGGTTGCCAAAGAAGTTTACTCAAGATTACCTCTCAAACTACATGATTGGTGGGCATGCAAAGGTTAAAGTATTTCTACCAGAACACGATGATTATCTAGATGTTTTCATGAAGACCATGAAGGATGGGCGGTCGGCCATCACAAGGGGTTGGACTAGAGTCGTGCGTGCCTTCTGCATGCAGGAGGGCGCGATATGGGCATTCTGCTTCACCTTGTTCAGCAACCAGAATGTATTTCACCTCCTTCTTTACCGTCTTTAATAGTACAAGTATACAACCGTGGTTCATCATTATTTATTTGGTTCTTATGTAATTCTTGAACATAAGTACCTATGAATCAAATAATGCATTGGTTGTTTGAACCTGATGGATATGAATAAAGCTGTAGCATACATTCAAATTCAAATTCAAATCTGGTACAATTTGAAATAGCAGCAATTAAATTACTGTGAAATTACGCTCTCTAGGTTGTTACGGCACACAAGGTTGGTAAAACACAAACGTTTGTGATATACACCATAATCCGAGACAGTTCACAGAGAGGAAACGTGTGCAAGCATGCACACAGTTTCCGTTTGCAAAGCGTGTGCGATGTCAGACAATATCACAAATGCTGCAGGCAAACTAAACGTTTGCGTTAGTTGCCTTATCGTACACGATTCGCAACCATGTACTGTTTCTGATGAAGTATGCATCGTAAATTTTGCACCACAGAATAGCGTGTGCGATAGTTGTCATCTAGGACGATGTTACGACAGTCCGACGTTTCGTAATCCCGTCCGACACTCGTACGACGATTAGCTAATCTTCTTAATAGTGAACCGTTTGTGATGGGCCGCGCATCATACACATTCTATAATAGTGAACCGTTTGTGATGGGCCGCGCATCGTAAACGTAGCACCACAGAATACCGACTGCGATGGCAATGCGAGCAGAAACAAGTAGAAGTACTGTAGGGTCCCTATCCCCGACGGTTTGTGGGTCGTGTGGGAAGGACCCCCCCCCCTATCACCGTCACTCACTAGGCGACGGTGCCAAATGCCGTCGCAGAAAGGGGTTAAAAACCGTTTGTATAGCACCGGCGCGTACTAGTGTAGCGGTGCATCAAAGACATAATTCTTCTGTGCAGCAATGAGGATAATCCTAGATCATGGACCTAGTCCACATCACTGCTACTATCATCTTTCAACTTATTTTTTCTAGGAACATATCAAACAATAGGGGAGCTACATCACGAGCTATTGATCTACAACCATAATTTGCAAATACTATCAAGACTAAGTTCATGATAAATTAAGTTCAATTATGAAATTACTAATAAACTCCCACTTAAATCAACATCCCTCAAGTTGTCTCTAAGTGATACAGGATCCAAATCAACTAACCAATGTCTGATCATCACGTGAGATGGGGTAGTCATCAATGGTGAACATCTCTATGTTGATCATATCCACTATATGACTCACATTCGACCTTTTGATCCCTAGTGTTCCGAGACCATGTATGTACATGCTAGGGTCATCAAGTTTAACTGCTTGTGTAAAACCTGGCTTACACCCGTTGTATACGAACGTAGAGTCTGTCACACCCGATCATCACGAGGTGCTTCGAAACGATGAATTTTAGCAATGGTGCATACTCGGGGAGAACACTTTTATCTTGAAATTTAGTGAAGGGATCATCTTATAATGCTACCGCCGTTCTACGCAAAATAAGACGCATAAAGGATAAACATCACACGCAATCAAAATATGTGACATGATATGGCCATCATCATCTTGTGCTTTTGATCTCCATCTCCAAAGCATCGTCATGATCTCCATCGTCACCGGCTCGACACCTTGATCTCCATCATTGTGTCGAGGTCATCTCGCCAACTATTGGTTCTACAACTATTGCTAATGCATAGCGATAAAGTAAAGCAATTACATGGCTCTTGCATTTAATACAATAAATAAGACAACCCAAAGGCTCCTGTGAGTTGTCGATATTACAAAACATGATCATCTCATACAACAATGTATATCACATCACGTCTTCACCATATCACATCACAACATGCCCTGCAAAAACAAGTTAGACGTCCTCTACTTTGTTGTTGCAGGTTTTATGTGGCTGCTACGGGCTTCTAGCAAGAACCGTTCTTACCTACGGCAAACACCCCAACAGTGATTTATCAAGTTTATTGTTTTAACCTTCTTCAAGTACCGCTGCAGTCAAATTTGATTGAACTAAAGTAGGAGAAATAGACACCCGCCAGCCACCTTTATGCAAAACAAGTTGCATGTCTGTCAGTTGAACCGGTCTCATGTACGTGGACATGTAAGGTTGGTCCAGGCCGCTTCATCTTACAATACCGCCGAATCAAAATAAGATGTCGGTGGAAAGCAGTATGACCATCACCACCCACAACTCTTTGTGTTCTACTCGTGCATATCATCTACGCATAGACCTGGCTCTGATGCCACTGTTGGGAAACATTGCATGGAAAACAAAAAAAATTATACGTACACGCAAGATCTATCCATGGAGATGCATAGAAACAAGAGGGGAGAGTGTGCCTATGTACCCTCGTAGAACGTAAGCAGAAGCGTTTAGTAACGCGGTTGATGTAGTCGAACTTCTACGTGATCCAACCGAACGAGTACCAGATGTATGGCACCTCCGCGTTCCGCACACGTCTAGCTCGGTGACGTCCACGCCTTCTTGATCCAGCAAGACGACTAGGTAGTGGATGAGTTCCGGCAGCACGACGGCATGGTGAAGGTGATGGTGATGCTATCTCCGCAGGGCTTCGCCTAAGCACTACGAAAATATGATCGAGGGTGTAAACAGTGGAGAGGGGCGCCGCACACGGTTAAGAGATTGTCGTGGTTATGTGTGGTGCCCCCCTCCCACATATATATAGGTGGGGGAAGGGAGAGGCCAAGGGGTGCCCCAAGTAGGCCGAATCCTACTTGGGGTCTTTCCCTAGCCACGCCCCCTCTTTCCATATTTGCCGGAGGGGGGAAGGAAAGGGGAGAAGAAGGAAGGAAGGGGGAGGCCGACTCCCCCCTTTCCTTCTCTCCCCATGGGCTGCGGCCTTAGGAGGGGTGTGCCAGCCCCTTGTGGGCTGCTGTGTTCCCCCTTTGGACCATATGGCCCATTAACCTCCCGAGGTGTCCGGAACCCCTTCTGGTGACCCCATAATTACCCAGTACCTCCTGAAACTCTTCCGGTGTCCAATTATCATCGTCCTATATATAAATCTTTACCTCCAGACCATTCCAAAGCTCCCCGTCATGTCCGTGATCTCATCCGGGACTCCGAACAACATTCAAACACCAAATCATATAACTCACATAACACTATATCGTCAACGAACGTTAAGCGTGCAGACCCTACGGGTTTGAGAACTATGTAGATATGACAGTGACACCTCTTAGGTCAATAACCAATACCAGAACCTGGATGCCCATATTGGCTCCTACATATTCTACGAAGATCTTTATTGGTCGAACCGTTATGACAACACACGTAATTCCTTTGTCTGTCGGTATGTGAAAGTGCAACTATCCCTGGGTGGTTTTGGTAATTACTAACAACATATAGCACATTGAACTAATGCTATTCCAAGATTATCATTTTAGAAATTTCAATGATTGGCATGGCATGGATTAGGAATGTGGACCCCTCAAAATGCTAAGGATTCATATTGGCTCAAGCTCAATACTCTACATTTTCATTTTAGTGATCCAAGATCACATTGAGTCCATAGGAAAAGCTAATACTATTAAAAGGGGGTGAGGTGTTGCTTAATGGCTTGCTTGCTTAAAATGCTTAGTGATATGCTCCAAAATCCCTCAACCACTTTCTCATATCCACACATGTCCCAAACCAAAAGTCAAACTCGGCCCCACCAAAATGTTCTATCCGGCGCCACTGAGTTCATTTGACATAGCCACTGCCAGAAACCCTAATCAATTCGGTCTCACCGATAGGGATCTCGGTCTCACCGAGATGGGATTGCAAACTCTCTGTTTCCCTTTGTAACGTTTCGGTCTAACTGAGATGAGCGATCGGTCCCACCGAGTTTGCAATGCAAATTCTCTGTTTCCCCTTCGTAACATTTCAGTCTCACCGAAATGAGCGAATCGGCCCCACCGAGTTTGCCTGACCAACTCTTTGGTTAGCTTATTACCAAAATCGGTCCCACCGAGTTTGTGTAATCGGTCTCACCGAGATTATATTATGCCCTAACCCTAATGAAATCGGTCCCACCGAGTTGACATGTCGGTCCCACCAAAAAGCCTAACGTTCACATTTTGAACTGAATCTATCTGACCGAGTTTTATGATTCGGTCCCACCGAGTTTGGTGAATTGTGTGTAACGGTTAGATTTTGTGTGGAGGCTATATATACCCCTCCACCCACTCTTCATTCATGATGAGAGCCATCAGAACATGCCTACACTTCCAGCATACATTTTTCTGAGAGAGAACCGCCTACTCATGTGTTGAGGTCAAGATATTCCATTCTAACCACATAAATCTTGATCTCTAGCCTTCCCCAAGTTGCTTTCCACTCAAATCATATTTCCACCAAATCCAAATCCGTGAGAGAGAGTTGAGTGTTGGGGAGACTATCATTTGAAGCACAAGAGAAAGGAGTTCATTATCAACACACCATCTATTACCTTTTGGAGAGTGGTGTCTCCTAGAATGGTTAGGTGTCACTTGGGAGCCTCCGTCAAGATTGTGGAATTGAACCAAGGAGTTTGTACGGGCAAGGAGATCGCCTACTTCGTGAAGATCTACCCTAGTGAGGCAAGTCATTCGTGGGCGATGGCCATGGTGGGATAGACAAGGTTGCTTCTTCATGGACCCTTCGTGGGTGGAGCCCTTCGTGGACTCGCACAACCGTTACCCTTTGTGGGTTGAAGTCTCCATCAACGTGGATGTATGATAGCACCACCTATCGGAACCACGCATAAAATCTCCGTGTCTACATTGTGTTTGCTCCCTCCAAACTCCTCCCTTTACCTTCATGTGCAATGTTTTACATTCCGCTGCTATACTCTTAGACTTGCATGTGTAGGTTGATTGCTTGACTTGTGCTAAGTTGCTAAAATCTGCCAAGACTTAAAATTGGGAAAAGGCTAGATTTTTATTTGGTCAAGTAGTCTAATCACCCCCCCTCTAGACATACTTTCGATCCTACAGTATGTTACTTGCCCGAGATTCGATCGTCAGTATCTTCATACCTAGTTCAATCTCGTTACCGGCAAGTCTCTTTACTCGTTCCATAATATATCATCTTACAACTAACTCATTAGTCACTTTGCTTGCAAGGCTTCTTATGATGTGTATTACCGAGAGGGCTCAGAGATGCCTCTCCAATACTCGGAGTGACAAATCCTAATCTCGATTTATGCCAACTCAACAAACACCTTCGGAGATACATGTAGAGCATATTTATGATCACCCAGTTACGTTGTGACGTTAGATAGAACACAAGGTATTCCTCCGGTATCCGGGAGTTGCATGATCTGATGGTCGAAGGAACATGTATTTGACATTCAGGAAAGCATTAGCAATAAACTATACAATCATATGCTAAGCTAACGGATGGATCTTGTCCATCACATCATTCTCCTAATGATGTGATCCCGTTATCAAATGATAACTCTTGTCTATGGTTAGGAAACCTTAACCATCTTTGATCAACGAGCTAGTCTAGTAGAGGCTCACTAGGGACACAGTATTTGTTTATGTATGCACACATGTATTTAAGTTTCTGGTCAATTCAATTCTAGCATGAATAATAAACATTTATCATGATTAAGGAAATATAATAATAACCATTTTATTATTGCCTCTAGGGCATATTTCCATCATCATACATATGCTACTGTAGGTGAACTAGGACATGCACCATGGAGAATGACCTACGTGTATGGCGAGGCGCAGGTAGCGGAGCGATATAAAACATTTGACACTTTATGCTGAATAGCTGGTTCATAAACCTCTCACGGGTGGCTCTCGGTGATTTTAATGAAGCTCTAACACAATCTGAGCATGAAGGATTCAATCAAAGGGCCAAGGACAGATGGATGCATTCAGGGACGCATTAGATATATGTGGTCTCGCCGACCTGGGCTACAAAGGAGAAAAAAGTCTTAGGGGGAACTTACACTAGAGTACGTATGGATCGGGTGTTTGCAGATTCTTCTTGGAGATTGACTTTTCCTTTTGCAGAGGTGGAGAACGTGACGGCGATGTGCTCGGATCATGGCCCAATCATACTCAGGATGATGTAGAATTCTATGACAAGCCATCTACGTACCAAAGAGTTTCAAGTATGAAGTAGTGTGGGATCGTCACCCTGAGTTGGATCGTTTTGTTGAAAGTACATGGAGTAGTAGTCCTATGGGAGTGACAGCAGTAGAACTACAGGAAAAACTCAAGGATCTGGGCATACACCTCCAAATAGGGGACATATGCACTCTTGGTAGTGTGAAAAAAGAGATTAAGCAACTAGTACGACAGCTGGAGATTTAAAAAATGTCCCAAAATGGATAGGTCCAAGCTACTCGAAAATTCAAGTTACAGACCGACTTGTTGAATTTTAGAAGAGAGAAGAAATACTCCAATGCCAGAGATCTAGGGTGGACTGGCTAACACATGGAGATAGAAATACACATTATTTTCAGCAGTGGGCGTCGATGCGAACGAGGAAAAAACCGTATTACAGCCCTGACTAAACCAGATGGGAAAGTGACGGAGGATGTGGATGAGATGGCTGCAATGACCACACAGTTTTAGCAAACATTGTACACGTTGGAAGGCTGCACAAACATGCAGAAAGTTCTGGACACATTCCCAACTAAAATTACTAATGACATGCGAGCACAGCTTGATGTTGTCTATATCGAGGAGGTAAAAACTGCCCTCTATCAAATGTTCTACACAAAATCGCCAGGACCAGACAGGTTCCCTGCGCATTTTTTCCAGAAGCATTGGGGATTTTGTGGGGCGGACATCACTAGTGCCGTTTTGAAAAAAATTGAACGACAGGAAAGTGCGGATGGGATAAATCAGACCTATTTGGTGATAATCCCTAAGGTAAAAAAACCGTCTCTGGTTGCACAATTTTTCCCTATCAGTATTTGTAATGTGATCTATAAGATAGCTTCAAAAGTCATAGCTAATCGCTTGAAGCTAGTACTTCCAGAGATCATCTCGGCAGAGTAGTCGGCCTTTGTTCCTAGCTGGCTGATTACAGACAACATTATTATGGCGTACGGATGCTTGCATTTTATGAAGATGAACAATGCTACTAAAAACCATCACAGGCTCTTAAATTGGACATGATGAAAGCATATGATAGAGTCGAATGGGATTATTTGAGAGCCATAATGCTGAAGTTGGGGTTCTCTTAGAGGTTAGTAAACATTGTCATGGTCCTGGTCAGCTTAGTCTCATATTCAGTTCTTTTTAATGGGAAGAAGTAGGAGGGGTTTAAACCTAGCAGAGGTATCTGTCAGGGAGATCCAATCTCCCCTTACTTGTTTTTGTTGGCAGCGGAGGGTCTTTCAGGCCTATTGAAACATTTAAGTGAGTCATCTCAACTTGAGGGGATACAAGTGGCTCCATCGGCACCACCTGCCAATCACCTTTTATTCACAGATGATATCCTGTTGTTCTTCAAAGCAAATGGTGGAGGGGTGACTGAGTTGTCAAACTTGGTTGATGTATACTGTCAAGCATCAGGTTAAAGGATTAATCCTTCTAAACCAACGATATTTTTCAGCAAAGGATGTCCAACTAATATCAAAGAAGAGATCAAAGGGATCCTGGATGTGCCAAACGAAACATTAAATGACAAGTATCTTGGTATGCCTTCGGACATAAGTACTTCAAAATTTGGTGCATTCAAATTTCTCAAGGATACATTGTGGAGCAAGGTGAAGGGATGGATTGATAAAACATTGTCTTCGGCGGGTAAGGAGGTCCTGGTTAAATTTGTTGCACAAGTAATCCCGGTTTTCTCTATGTCTTGCTTGAAATTGCCAACGGGTCTGTGCGAGCACCTAAATAAACTAATTAGTCAGTTTTTCGTGGGGGAGTAATAAGGAAAACGAAAACCATCATGGGTAGCATGGAAGACCATGACTCAACCAAAATTTATGGGAGGGCTAGGATTTCGAGATTTTGAACTGTTTAACCTTGCCCTTCTTGCAAGGCAGTCATACATTAGCTGAGCACTTTGTGTGTGCGTATGCTTAAGGCGATATACTACCCGAGCTGAACGATACTTTCACCTGATCTAGGCAACCGGCCCTTGCAGGTGTGGCGTGCTATCATGGAAGGGAGGGAGGTCATATGCCAAGGATTGATAAGGAGAATAGGTGATGGATCAACAATAAAAATCTGGGTTGATAACCGGTTACCACGGAATGCAACAATGAGACCTACTGCTTGTCTATCTGCTAACCCACCCATGATGTTAAGTGAACTCATAGATAAAACAAGTTCTACTTGGAGGAGGGAGATCATTGACGAAAGGATCGAGAAGAGATGTCTAGGGGGGGGGGGTGAATTGAATCTTAGCAAGAAAAGTGGCAGTTTTTAATTTCTTCAAGTTAAGGTGGAGTTTTAGCACATGTTTAAACATTCACAATGCATATCAAGCATGCATGACAAGAGTAAATGAGCAGCGGAAAGTAAAGCATGCAATTTCCAAGAATGAAAAGGGATGGGATTGGAGTGTGCAAACGCAATTGGAGACACGAAGATTTTTGGCGTGGTTCTGATAGGTGGTGCTATCGTACATCCACGTTGATGGAGACTTCAACCCACGAAGGGTAGCAGTTCTTGCTGAGTCCACGGAGGGCTCCACCCATGAAGGATCCACGAAGAAGCAACCTTGTCTATCCCACCATGGCCATCGCCCACGAAGGACTTTCCTCACTAGGGTAGATCTTCATGAAGTAGGCGATCTCCTTGCCCGTACAAACTCCTTGGTTCAACTCCACAATCTTGACGGAGGCTCTCAAGTGACACCAAACCAATCTAGGAGACACCACTCTCCAAAAGGTAATAGATGGTGTGTTGATGATGAACTCCTTGCTCTTGTGCTTCAAATGATAGTCTCCCCAACACTCAACTCTCTCACACAGATTTGGATTTGGTGGAAAGATGATTTGAGTGGAAATAAAGTTGGAGAAGGCTAGAGCTCAAGATTTATGTGGTTGGAATGGAATATCTTGACCTCAACACATGAGTAGGTGGTTCTCTCTCAAAAAATGTATGCTGGAAGTGTAGGCTTGTTCTGATGGCTCTCTCCCCGAATGAAGAGTGGGTGGAGGGGTATATATAGCCTCCACACAAAGTATAACCGTTACACACAAATCACCAAACTCGGTGGGACCGAATCAGAAAACTCGGTCGAACCGATTCAGTTCATAATGTGACCGTTAGGCATTTCGGTGGGACCGATATGATCAACTCGGTGGGACCGATGTGCTAGGGTTAGGGTAAAACCTCATCTCGGTTTGACCGATTGCACAAACTCGGTGGGACCGATTTTGGTAATAAGCTAACCACAGAGTTGGTCAGGCAAACTTGGAGAGACCAATTACAAATCTCGGTAAGACCGAAATTATTGCAACAGGCAACAGAAAGTTTGCAAGCCCATCTCGGTGAGACCGAGATCCCTATCGGTGAGACCGAAGTGACTAGGGTTTGTGGCAGTCGCTATGTCAAGTGAACTCGGTGGCGCTGGATAGAATGTTTCGGTGGGGCCGAGTTTGACTTTTGGTTTGGGACATATGCGGATATGAGAAGGTGGTTGAGGGCTTTGGAGCATATCACTAAGCACTTTGAGCAAGGAAGCCATTAAGAAACACCTCATCCCCTTTTAATGGTATTGGCTTTCCTATGGACTCAATGTGATCTTGGATCACTAAAAATAAAATGTAGAGTCCTGAGCTTTTGAGCTTGAGCCTATCCTCTGTCCTTAGCACCTTGAAGGGGTTCCACATCCTCTTGTCCACGCCACTCCATCTGTTGTTTGAAATATTCTAGATAAAAACATTAGTCCAACAGGAGATATGTTGACATTAATTATCAAAACCACCCAGGGAGCACTTGTGCTCTTAATCTCCCCCTTTTTGGTAATTGATGACAACACACATCAAAGCTTTAGATAAGGATATAGAGAATAGCAAGTAAAGCTTTGGAAAGACATGTAACATGCATAGGCTCCCCCCTACATGTATGCAATCATGTAAATAGGAATGTAAGAGCATGTGAATGCATAAACATGACAGAGCAAGCAATGTGTTACATTTATCTTGGCTATATGCATCAGAGCAAATGATATGAATATATGTAACTTCATGTTCCTGATTCCTTCTTGCAAACAATATGTACATTAGCAAGAGATCTTCATGCACATAAGTGTGACGCATATACTTACCTTGTGGTCTTGAGCTGGCTTAGGAAGAGATGAACCTGAGTAAACAAGGTTAGATAAACAGATACAACTACTAGACAGAGCAAACAGAAGAAGCCACAAGAGTACCAAGATTGGGATAACATGTAGAGAGTGAGTACTAGGTACTCTATTAAATATAGACATGTCCCCAAAGGTAAAATATGTGCAATGAATTCAAAGATTTCATTCCCTAGAAGTCTTTCTCCCCCCGAATCTTATATTGGATAATGGGAGAAAATAGGGAAACAAAATCAGAGCAAAAGCAGATCAGATCACAGAAACATAACATAAACATGTCTTTCCCCTCTTAAAGACATGTGTCTTCTCTCCTCTTGAACACCAAGCATCTGGGGCCTTTGATGTGATTACCTTTCTCCCCTGTTGAAGTACTCTCTTCCCCTTTTGAAGTGATTAAGCTTTGATGTGATATCTCTCTCCCCCTTTGACATCAATTTCCAAGAAGGGATCTTCTGGAGTATGAGTCAAAATAGGTTTGGTCCTTGAGTCACAGAGCAGAGCAGCATGTAGGATATGATGCTGGTAGAGGACAAGAATCATAGAGTGGAGCTGGAACAAAAGAAACAGGAACTAGTGGAAAATTGTCTTCTCTGAAGTGAAATCGGTGACACCGAGTTGTATTTTCCGGTTGCACCGAAATGGTTCGGCTTGACCAAAAGAGACGGAACGGTATGACCGAGTTCAACACAGAGAGAACATTTGTCACCTCAGCTCACTAGGCAAATAAGATCTCACAAAGATTTGCAAGGAATTAACAGAAGGATTAGCAATAAATTTGGTGCAGGAAATGCAGAACAAAACAGAGAAAAGAAAAGAAAATCTAGATGAAGTTTTTTTAATAAAAGGAAGGGGAATAAATATGCAAGGAACAAATGCAAGAACTCAGAGAAACACTAGAGAACTTCATCTAGAATTGGGCGGTGACAAAGTCACCTATGTTAGAGTATATTGACTGAGGAGTCAAGTGAGAACACTTGATCACAAGTCATACTCAACGTTAAAGCTCAAAAAAGGGGTTACCATTTTTTGTTTAAGCATTTGATGTATTCACATCTTGTTGAGCTTCTTTGACCCATATCTTGGGGTAAAGCTTCTCTAAGATGGAATATCATACCTTTGGTGGTGGTGTTGAACTTGATCATGTAGTTGAACTTGTGTGGAGTGCTCGAGGTTGATGTAGCGCATCAATGGTTGGGGGCACCACTTGTATTTTCAGTTCATCTACCTACATGGGTTAGTCTTGCAAGGAAGATCACTTGTGTATCCACATGACAATCATGAAATTTGATACCAAATGAAAGTTGATATATAGAATTTGTCAAAATGATATGTTGAAAGGTTTCATGTTTCCTTGTCTTCAACCACCATGTTGTAGAGACTTGGTGATGTAGAGCTTGCTCAAGATGTGAGTGAGTTGCAATCTCATAGAATTAGATTCACCCAAGTACCTACAAGGATTAGATAGCATGGAAGGCTACAAATGTATCCAAGACATATGATCACCATCATAAGAGAAAAACTCAAGGATTAGTCATAGGCCCATGCCTTGCATGTATCCAAATGGAGTTCCTACTCCAAATTTGAAGCATCAATGATGTTCAATTCACCTCTCAATCGGCAAAGTACTTTCGCATCAAGCGGTTTGGTGAATATATCCGCCAATTGCTTATCGGTACGAACATTCTTAAGATCAATGTGCTTAGTTCGAGAATGTTGCACGGGATTGTGAGCAATCTTAATAGCACTCTCATTGTCACAAAGCAATGGAACATGTTTCACATTGATCCCATAATATTTAAGAGTTTGGGTCATCCAAAGTAATTGAGCACAATATGAATCGGCGGCAATGTATTCCGCTTCGGCGGTGGATAAGGATACCGAGTTTTGTTTCTTGGAGGACCAAGACACAAGAGATCTACCAAGAAATGACAAGTACCCGAAGTGGACTTTCTATCAACCTTGTCTCCGGCATAGTTCGAATCGGAGTAGCCAACAAGATCAAAATAAGACCTCTTAGGATACCAAATGCCAAAATTTGGTGTATGTATTAAGTATCTCACTATCCTTTTCACAGCCTTAAGATGACATTCTTTGGGGGCCGCTTGATATCGTGCACACATGCACACACTTAGCATAATATCGGGACGGGAGGCACATAGATATAACAATGAACCAATCATAGAGCGGTAAACCTTTTGGTCAACCGATTTGCCATCCTTGGTCAAGTCAAGATGTCCACTAGTAGGCATGAGCATATTCATACCTTTGCTTTCTTGCATGTTGAACTTCTTGAATAAGTCCTTGGTGTACTTTGTTTGAGAAACAAAGGTGCCTTCCTTAGTTTGCTTGATTTGCAAACCAAGAAATAACTTGAGTTCACTCATCATAGATATCTCAAACTTCTTCGACATTAGCTTCCCGAACTTTTCACTAAAATTAGGGTTAGTCGAACCAAATATGATATCATCAATTTAAATTTGGCACACAAATAATTCACCATTAACCCTTTTAGTAAAAAGAGTAGAATCTATTTTTCCAATCTCAAAGCCTTTCTCAAGAAGGAGCTTGGTCAAGCATTTATACCACGCTCTAGGAGCTTGTTTAAGACCATAAAGAGCTTTGTGAAGTTTGTAAACATGGTCGGGTTTCTTAGGATTAACAAAGCTGGGAGGTTGTTTAACATAAACTTCCTCCTCAATTTCACCATTTAGAAAAGCACTTTTAATATCCATTTGGTACAAGGTAATATCATGGTGATTAGCATAGGCAAGTAAGATGCGGATGGACTCAAGTCTAGCAACGGGGGCGTATGTCTCACCATAGTCCATACCTTCGACTTGAGTGTAGCCTTGGGCGACGAGACGTGCTTTGTTGCGAACGACTTGTCCATCTTCGTCTTGCTTGTTGCGAAACACCCATTTGGTACCAATGATGTTGTGGTTGTTGTCGGGCTTCTCGACCAATGTCCACACTTGGTTTCTCTCAAAGTTGTGTAGCTCTTCGTGCATGGCATTTATCCAACCCGGATCTTCCAATGCTTCTTCAACCTTCATAGGTTCAATGCTAGAGATGAATGAATAATGTTCACAAAAGTTAGCCAAACAAGTTTTAGAGCGAATGATTCTCCAGTTTGAATATCATTGAAGATTTGTTAGATGGGATGGTCTCTTGAGACTCTTGCTTGAACTCGTGAGAGCTTTTGCTTGGGTCGGGGTGGAACATCTTATTCATCATATTGTCCTTCTTCTTGGCCTTCTTCATTGTTGACATTGTCGTTCTCTCGTCATGGTGGAGAAGGAGGTTGATGAGGTTCATCTTGATGCATTTCCTCGTTTTCTTCATCTTGATGTGTCCCACTTGTGGATGCTTCCATGTCAACTCTTGGTTCACCTTGTCGTGAGGTAGAAGCTTCCACTTGGATGGACGAGGTACTCTCCTTCACCTCCGTTGGACGAATCTTGCCAATAGACAAGTCTTGGATTGCTTCCGAAGGGTCTTTGTCTCCTACATCAATTGGCAATTGCTCTACTTGCGAGCCGGTATATTCATCAAACTTCACATCTACTGTCTCTTCAACCTTTCGGGTGAAATTATTGTAGACACGGTAAGTGTGAGAGTTTGAACCATAACCAAGTAGGAAACCCTCATGAGATTTAGGAGAAAATTTAGAATGACAATACTTATCAAGAATGTAACACTTTGAGCCAAATACTCAAAAGTATCCAACTTGGGATTTGTTACCGGTGAGGAGTTTGTATGTCGTCTTGCCGAGTAGCTTGTGAAGATACAAGCGATTTGTTGCATGACAAGCCGTCTCAACCGCTTCCGCCCAAAAGTGTTTTGGAGTCTTGTACTCATCAAGCATCGTTCGCGCCATCTCAACAAGAGTTCGGTTCTTCCTCTCAACAACTCCATTTTGTTGAGGTGTGTACGTAGCCGAGAACTCGTGTGAAATCCCTTCTTCGTCAAGAAAGGTATCCACATTTGTGTTCTTGAACTCGTTCCGTTGTCGCTGTGAACCTTCTTGATCTTCACTTCAAATTGATTTTGGGCATTCCTAGCGAAGTTCTTGAAGATCTTTTGGACCTGCGATTTATCATCAAGAAAGAACACCCACGTAAATCTTGAAAAATCATCGACTATAACTGGACCAAATGAGTTTCCACCGAGACTCTTGTAGGCATTGGGACCAAAGAGACCCATATGAAGTAGCTCGAGCGGTCTTCTCATGGTCATGATGTTCTTCACGGGAAGTAAAACCGAGACTTCCTCCGACCTGTTTTCCTGCTTGACAAGCACTTCACAATCTATCCTTGTCAAATATAACATCTTTTACTCCAAGGATATGATCGCCTTTAATAAGCTTATCAAGATTTTGCATGCCCACATGACCTAACCTTCTATGCCACAACCAGCCTTTCGAAGATTTAGCAATTAAGCAAGTTCTAGGTTGAGCCTTTTTAGTGAAGTCAACAATGTAAAGATCACCTCTACGTATATCGGTAAAGACCATTTTATGATTATCTCTACGCAACACTTGGCAATCTACTTCAGTAAATAGGACATTGAAACCAAAGTCAGCAAGTCCAGATACGGAAAGTAAATTGTAGCCAAGAGATTCAACGAGCATAACACTTTGTATGGAGCTATCCTGTGAGATGGCCACCTTACCAAGGCCAACCACCTTACCCTTTGAGTTATCACCAAAAGTGACATACTTCCGAGGGTCGTCGTTTTCACCAAGCTCACGAAATATATCCTTGTCTCCGGTCATATGATCGGTACATCCACTATCAAGGACCCATTCCTTACCTCCAACCATTTAGCCGCGAATATTAGCCATAAGACCAAAGTGTCTCATTGCATCATCATGGTCATTATCATCATCCTCATCATAGTATCCATGGTCAACATCATCTTGTAATTGATCATTTCCAAGAGAAGGTGATTCATTAGAAGTATGACCGTAACAATGTTCATCTCGATGGATTCTAATGACTTCGGAAATGATATTGCTAATAATTCCAACATCTCCTTTGGCACGCATGAGATCACGAAGCTCAAATAGGCAATCATCAAACTTAGGATCACTAGTACGCATCCTATTCAAGGCAATAGACTTATGGAGAATCTCATCTAGATTTTTCAAGGAATAATTTGGGAATCGTTCCTCGAGAAATCTCCATATGGTGTAAGCACAATCAAGAGCAGGTAAGCTAGCAATCAATTTTTTAGGCAATCCTCTAATGATAAGATTGATAGTTCTAAGATTGTGAATCATGTCAAGATCCTCATCGGGAGAGGGATGAAAAGGATCACTGGGGTGAATGCAAGGACTAGTAATGTACTTGTTCAAGTGATATTCATTGAAAATCTCAAGCATCTCATTTTTTTTCATTCGTGAAAGAACTCTCCATCAAGTATAGGCACTCTATGTCTAAGACTCCCCAACATAGACTCATCCATCTTCCTCCAAAGGTGTTTAAACCAAACAAATGGAGGCCAATGCTCTAATACCAATTGAAAGGATCGATAAGAGGTGTCTAGAGTAGGGTGAATAGACTCTTAGCAAGAAAAGTGGTAGTTTTTAATTTCTTCAAGTTAAGGTGGAGTTTTAGCACATGTTTAAACATTTACAATACATATCAAGCATGCATGACAAGAGTATATGAGCAGCGGAAAGTAAAGCATGCAATTTGCAAAAATGTAAAGGGATGGGATTGGAGTGTGCAAACGCAATTGGAGACACGGAGATTTTTGGCGTGGTTCCGATAGGTGCTGCTATCATACATCCACGTTGATGGAGACTTCAACCCACGAAGGGTAGCGGTTGTTGGAGTCCACAGAGGGATCCATCCACGAAGGGTCCGCGAAGAAGCAACCTTGTCTATCCCACCATGGCCATCGCCCACGAAGGACTTTCCTCACTAGGGTAGATCTTCACGAAGTAGGCGATCTCCTCGCCCGTACAAACTCCTTGGTTCAACTCCACAATCTTGGCGGAGGCTCCCAAGTGACACCTAACCAATCTATGAGACACCACTCTCCAAAAGGTAATAGATGGTGTGTTGATGATGAACTCGTTGCTCTTCTGCTTCAAATGATAGTCTCCCCAACACTCAACTCTCTCTCACAGATTTGGATTTGGTGGAAAGATGATTTGAGTGGAAAGCAAGTTGGAGAAGGCTAGAGATCAAGATTTATGTGGTTGGAATGGAATATCTTGACCTCAACACATGAGTAGGTGGTTCTCTCTCAGAAAATGTATGCTGGAAGTGTAGGCATGTTCTGATGGCTCTCTCCCCGAATGAAGAGTGGGTGGAGGGGTATATATAGCCTCCACACAAAATCTAACCGTTACACACAAATCACCAAACTCGGTGGGACCGAATCAGAAAACTCGGTCGAACCGATTTAGTTCATAATGTGACCATTAGGCATTTCGGTGGGACTGATATGATCAACTCGGTGGGACCGATGTGCTAGGGTTAGGGTAAAACCTCATCTCGGTTTGACCGATTACAAAATCTCGGTGGGACCGATTTTGGTAATAAGCTAACCACAGAGTTGGTCAGGCAAACTCGGTGAGACCAATCACAAATCTCGGTACGACCGAAATTATTGCAACAGGCAACAGAGAGTTTGCAAGCCCATCTCGGTGAGACCGAGATCCCTATCGGTGAGACCGAAATGACTAGGGTTTGTGGCAGTGGCTATGTCAAGTGAACTCGGTGGCGCTGGATAGAATGTTTCGGTGGGGCCGAGTTTGACTTTTGGTTTGGGACATATGTGGATATGAGAAGGTGGTTCAGGGCTTTGGAGCATATCACTAAGCACTTTGAGTAAGCAAGCCATTAAGCAACACCTCATCCCCTTTTAATAGTATTGGCTTTCCTATGGACTCAATGTGATCTTGTATCACTAAAAGTAAAATGTAGAGTCTTGAGCTTTTGAGCTTGAGCCAATCATTTGTCCTTAGCACCTTGAAGGGGTTCCACATCCTCTTGTCCACGCCACTCCATCTGTTGAACTTGTCTGAAATATTATAGATGAAAACATTAGTCCAACAGGAGATATGTTGACGTTAATTACCAAAACCACCTAGGGAGCACTTGTGCTTTCAATTGACCAAACCTTTCTGGCGGCGAACAAGAGTATGATAGTGAGTATCCCTATTTGCACTCGGCGGATGGACAATTTCTGGGCGTGGAATTTTGAGAATAATGGTATATTCACAGTGAGAACATCTTATCGCATGTTAGTTGACACAAGGAGAAGGAGAGAAAATTGGCTAGAAGGTAATGCGGAAAGTTCGGCTTATGAAGCACACGCGAGTAGTTGGACATCTTTGTGGTCGGTTAAGGTACCGGGGAAGATCCGTAATTTTCTTTGTAGGCTTGCCAAACATTCAATCCCTACACAGGATGTTAGACACAGTAGGAACATGACCGAGGAGGATAAGTGTCAGTTACATGGGATGCCAGACTCTTGGCGTCATTCACTATTGGATTGCTAAACAGCATGGTGCGTGTCGACACTAGTAGAAGGATGTGGCCGAGTACGTCCAAGCTTCGGAGGAACCAAATGCTAAGTTGTGGTCATCAAGCTGGTCGTCACCCTTTGGGCAATCTGGGCAGCTCGGCGTAAAGTTATACACGAGGGGGTTTTGCAAAGTCCACATGCGACACATGCTTTTGTGATTAACTATATAGCAGAGCTAGATACAATTGTTGAACCTGGTAGCTCTGGTGTGCAAGTTGCACCACTGGGTGCGAGGCAAAGCGCAAGTCATTGGAGAGCACCGGACATGGGAGTGGCCAAGATCCAAGTTGATGGTGGGCTAGCTAGAAATGGAAGGAGCGGTGCAACTACAATAGTGTGTCGCGATCATTTAGGATTTTGTTTGGGTTCTTCGGCTATGGTCTTTAGGGACATAGCAGAACCAGCGACATTGGAGGCACTAGCCTACCGTGAAGCATTGGCATTAGCATGTGATTGCGAAGGAGTTGTAGCAGAGATAAAGAATGGATCAGAAGGAAGGCGCAGTGCTATTATCAAGGAAATTTGTGCTCGAGCGAGAGACTTTACTAGCTGCGATTTTATTTTTGAAGGACGTAGTATGAACTTTGATTCTCATAATTTAGCTCAGTTTTCTTCTTCTTTAGATGTGGGTCGCTACTTGTGGATGGGATCTCCGCATGACCCGTTTGTAATTCCTGTAAACCGTACTCCAAACTTTGAATAAAGTGTGGTTCACCCCTCAAAAAAATTACCTTTTGGTTTTGCTTCACATTTTTTTCTTTATTTTTTACTATTGTTTATATTTCAAAATATTCCAATACATAAATTTTGAAAAATGTTAATCATGCATTTGCAAAAGTTGAACATGTATAGAGAAGTGTTTCGGATGTGTAAAAAAAGTATAAATGTTAATCATGTGTATGAAAAATGTTTGTGGTATTTAGAAAAAAATCATGCCTTAAAAAATGTATGTTACACTGAGTATACCATAAAACATGTTCACATAATTCAAAACATATTTCATACAATGTATAAAATTATGTTGCATTTAAAAGAATGTTCACGAGTTTCAAAAATGTGTTCCTAAATTTTCAAAATGTTTATACAGTGCAAAAAATGATTGCGTAATGAAAAAATAAATGTTTCATACCAATAGAAAATGTATTTGACATTTTAAAGAAATATTGCATAGTTTTTGAAAAAATGTTAGTGACACTTTAAAAGATATTTATACACTGTAGAAAAATGTTTCCGTTGGCTAAAACAATGTTTGTTTACATTAAAATGTACGTGACATTTTAAAGAAATATTCACTTCTTTTCGTAAATATGTATGTCAACTTTTTAGTAATGTTTGTACAATATGAACAAATGTTTGCGTATTTTAAAAATATTTATTGCCAGGAAAAATGTGCAATGTATATTTGGTAAATGTTAGGAAGTAGTAAAAAAAGTGTCCAAAGCACGAAAAATAAACATCAAGTATTTGAAAAATGTCTAATTTGTATCAGAAAAATGTTCCATGTAAAGCGATAAAATGTACATTATGTAATGAGAAAAAATAAACATGTCTTGAACAAATAAAATGATAAAGATTGACAAAGAAATGAAATGAAAACAAAAAAACTGAGAAAAGCGAGGTACAAAGAAGAAAGAAAAAAAACTCCAAAGAAAACAAGTGAAAAACAAAGAAAACCAAAATATTAGTAAGAAAAAAGGAAACCAGAGAAAACCGATGAAAATGCAAAACAAAAAGGAGTGGAGCGAACCTGCACCGACTCGAACGACAGCAAGCAGCCTGCGGTAATGGGCTCGCCTGATAGTCGCCCCACACGTAAGCGATTCCTAATAGGAATCCGTGTAGGTGAGGCATAGCTCACAAACCTTGCAACAATTGTGGGCTCCTAGGCTACGGAGATGGGCTTGTTGTGAAGTCTATTTTGGGCTCGATGAAACTCATAACTTATCCCAAAGAAAGAAATAGGGGAGCTCCTGTTGGGCGCCTTAAGCGCCCGTCGCTGGCTCACACGCGCCCCCGCTCGTGGGCCCGCCCACGAAGAAGGCAAGCGCTCGACTGGGTTCCCTGGTCACTCTATTGCGTTTAACTGGTCGTGTTTCACCAGTTGACAAGTCAACCATTGATATTTGACATAAATTTAACTAAATAAACAAAAACAAAAAATGTGAATTAAAAAATCATTGCTTTTGAAAAAAATCACAAACTTTTAAAAAGTCCACGACAATGAAAAAATGTTCATGAAATTTGAAAAGAAAGATCACAAATTTTTAAAATTTTGATCCATTTCCAAGAACATTCATCAAATTTAAAAATATTCATTTTGAAAACAAATTTCATCATTTAAAAAATTGCATTATGAAAATAAACAAAAATAAAAAAATTTTAAAAGGAGAAAAAAAAGATATGAGTAGTCACAACAAGTGAGTTGTCCTGGTGGTTAGTGCAGTTTAGATAGAAAGGGAGGGTCATGAGTTTGAATCGCCTTAATTTTGGAGGGAGCAGAAAAAGAAATGGCAGAGAAACTAGGTCAGCCAGCCTTGTGGGGGGGGATCCGCTGGTTTGCAAGAAGTGAAGTAATAAGGCGCCATATAGGAATTGCTAGAGGGCAGCAGAAAAACAAAAGAAACAGGAAAATGGGTCGGCCCACCGCAGAGGGGGGGGGGTCTGCCGGTTTGCGAGAAGTGAAGTAATATAAGGCGCGGACTGGATGGCAGCAGGAAAAAAAAAGGAAAATGGGCTGGCCCAACGCGAGAAGCCTTGAAATAGCCCTCCTTTTGCTGTGAAGTCTATTTTGGCTCGATGAAACTCATAACTTGTCCAAAGCCCTTTCTCTTTAGACGATCTATCACATCCATTTCTTCTACTCCAATAGGTAGCATTACTATAGAATGGCCACACTGCAGATACCCCCACATCTGCAGTTTCACCATAACCGGCGACAGATGCTCTGCACCACGCCCCGCAACGTCCAACCGCATCAACTGTCGCCGATGCCAACCACCGCACGCGAGATTCCCCCAATTTCGTTCCTTCTCCCAAGATGTCACATTTTCCCTCCTCCTCGCAAAGCCACTTTTCCGGAATAAATAAATAAATAAGAGGGGGAATCTTCCCTTCCCTCCTGCCGAGTCTCTCTCTTGTCAGCATTGGGTGTACTTTCTTTCTCCCCTGGAAATCGAGCTTGCATGCTTCCAAAACGCCGGTTCGGTTGTACGTGAGGTCATGTGATGGGGGACTAGTTTATTTGCTTGCCGCCATGGCATCCCTTCGTTGCCCCGAAGAGCAAACCCCTCGCCGTTGGATCCATACCAAAAGGAGGCCAGGAAAGAGGTTCCCGCGCTGCGCAGGCAAGATACATCTGGCCAGTTTGGATCACTCCTCGCAAGCATGCGCCTGAGAACGCTTATAAATAGACCTAATAATTGTACCTGTGCTGCCATTTCGCAGCTCAGCGGAATCAAGCGGGCAACTCCAAATTGGCAACAATATTGTATTGCATGTATACTCCCTGCGGGGCCATCTTGACAACAATGACAAGTGACAGGGCTAGGGTCTACTACATGTAGCGTGAAGATATAATACCCCTATAGTTTCAAAAAAAAGATATAATACCCCTATTTTCTACGGGTATGGGCCTTGGTCAAAAGAGCTCTCTTTCTCTTGGGCATTGCACAGTGGTCACGTATTAGAAATTGTTCAGTAGCTTAGGATAAAATACGAGTGCGGATCGCGAGGTGCCATGCCGTCATGGGCGTTCGATTGGGCGGACGGGTGGTTGTTTAGGCCGTAGGAGTACGTTTTTCTGGGGAAATGTATGGAGATCCCATTGGACTGTTGACGAGTACGGTGTTTACGTGTCCCCCCGTGGTTTGCTATGAGTTGTTAATCAAACGGCTTGTCACTAATGATTGGTGCCACCGGCTCTGAGTTGTGAGCAGGCCTTGCCATTGGCTGGCAACACAAGTACGAGGAGTAGATCGCAAGCCGTACCGGTTAAATTAGGCCCCAAGTGCCCATCATTTGGATCCTGGATCCTCTACGCCGCCAGTGCTTACTTACTCTCAGTTGGCTGTGAATGTGCTCAACATAATCAGCTAGCTGGCGGTGCACTTTTTGCTCTCCGGGATAATCTTATGAGCTTGAGTAGTACAGTAACTTGTAGCTGAAGTTCATTCTCAGCTGTGCTCTTTGGCTGGCCGCCGCAGCAAATCCGGAGCAACTTTGACACTTTGAACACCAACCGATCTGAAAGGTACGCGAGTTCGTCCTCCGGCCCCGGGTCGCCCGCTTTAATTATTCCGGCGAGCGCGAGTCCTCAATCCCCACTCGACACCGCACGCCGCTCCGGACGAGACAACCAGGATTCCTGCACCTGCCTTCCCCCACACGTACGTACGCACGAGCATGTGAAAGAAATCACCACATGCAGGACGCCGGACGGAGGTGAAGTTCTCCCGGTGAGCCGTCGGGTGACGCTCCACCGCTCCTTTTCTCCGGTAACATCAGGCAAAAGGGCACCCCCCACGGCGCTTTCACTGAAAAATAGTTTGTCGAACCATACAGATGAGCATGGCAGGCCGAGCTACACGTACGTGCTAGTACTCCTGTAGATTCTAGCGGCGGTGCCAGTGTAGCTGCCTGTTGCAACACATGGCCTTGGTACATGTTCTTGGCCGCGACGGGAAGAACCAATCGGTAACAACACGCCTGCAAAGAGGGAATCCTCCATTGCAAGCATCATACGTAGTAGATAGAGAACCATACAAAATTCCAGTCAGTAACTAATTAAGCGGCGTGCACAACACGTAGAGGAGCTAGTGGTCGCAGACGGCGGTGGTGGGGGGGTGGTAGTTGGTCACACCGTACGGGACCGCAACGTGGGGGCGTGACAGCGAGGGATCCAATTCCCGTTCCGTCCGTCACCCATGGGCACGCCGGATGCATCCACCGCGAGAACCTCCACCAGAGAGGCTCCAAAGGACAGGCCCCCATCAGCGGGTGATGAGTAGAACAAACGTACTACTAATCCACCACCCGGCCTACGTACGGAGTACTCCTGCGTGCCACGGTTCACACACCAGGCGATGTTCGTTGGTTGCTAATTGCTAGTTTAATCTGCTCTGGTTAGTTAATTCCTGGCTGTCTTTGGATCCATGTACTAGTAGGCAGCTTTGGCCCGAGCATGACAAGGGTCGGCGGAAGAATATACATGCCGCGTGGACACCTCCCGGTGGAAAGAAGCATTCGAGCGACCATCGTCACACCGAGCGTTCCCGTAAATCGCTCCAGTGAGATTTACCGTATTATAATTGAACGATTTTGTCATGATACAACAGAGAAAATTATTGTGTGCTTCAATTATTTTTGATATTCTACAGTAGACAGAATTGTCAAGCGTTCCAAGACATGATCCAGCGGAGAACTGTGAGGCCCGGAAAAAAAATGAAATGGCACATACGTTCAAAATAATTCATGCTACAACTTGTTGAATTGTCATGCTAGGCAGATTAGCCACATATGCTTTGGGTGATCATCAAGCTATATCTAAAGAGTTGTCATGCTACATACGGGTCCTTCCATTGAAAGGGTGTATGGGAGAGAACGATTGTGAGGATGCATGAGAACGAACAGTGGCGCTCCACGAAAATTACAACGTATCACCATCTTAAGATGCACGCATGGAATCTAACACACAAAAAGCGTCCCTGAAAAACCTTCGTTTTATGGTAGTACCATTTCCATAGAAAAAAAGCGGGTGCAACGCCGAAAAGTATGGCTACGATAGCTATTCTCCCGTGGTCCTGTTGAGTAGATAGGGGCCCATGTCATGCACGAATTCCTATTCACTCTACTAGCACAACATTGCCTCAAAAAAAAAAAAAAACTAGCACAACATTGCACGGCCTTCACGCATCGTATATGGGTAAAATATACGGAGAATTCGCGGTGTTTTATCATGGGTGGCCTCAATTGGGTGGTGCCTTGTAGTATCCTCCTTCGTTTTCTCTCTTTTTGTTCCACTGTACAGGCATCACGTAACTACAGCGCGTGCACCGCAAGGATTCGGTGTAAAAGGCATCCCCACGTGAGATGCCCGCCCCTTTGTGTTTTAAGCATCTAGCTAGAGAGAGAGAGATCCAAATTGGAACGGTTTTTTAAAATAAATGAACTTTTAACTATTTTAAAAATTCTAGGGAACATAAAGACGTAGAAAACGCTATGAACTGACCCCCTGCAAATTTTCGATAACAAGTAGGACTATATATGTCATCTACAAAAATGACAACGTCAATAAATATATTTCTTTGTAGAACATAACCGGTTGTCTTGGTTGATGACCATTTTGATTCCTACAATATACACACTTACTTCACAAATATGAGATGTTTTAATTTTTTTTCTTCTGAATTGGATGTATATAGACATGTTTCGGTGTGTTTATCCATTTATTTCAGTCCATATGTAGCGCATATTAAAATATTCAAAACGCTTATATTTGTGAACAGAGGGAGTAGCATTTTTTGTACCCATGAAGTGTTTCACATTTTGTTAGCTTCCACCCTTAGCCATAATCCACAGACTTATGGTGGTTTCTCATCTTTGAAGCCCGAGAAAGAAAGGTCGATAAGGATGGTGAATGCCGCGACAACGGGATACAATTGTTTGGCAACGAGGAAAAAAATCTAGTAGCAAAACTATAACATCTTCCGCACATCGCATACATGATCATACTTTTATATGAAATTATGCACATTCTAAATCTTTGGAATGTTGTACAACTATGAATTTTTGTTGTTGTCCCCTCCTTTCTCCTCGCCGCCATAGGAGGCCGCCACCTCGCAAGTCCGAGGCGCAGCTGGGTGTTGAGGCGACAGAACGTGTACTGCTCCTATTCAGCAGCAAAGAGCCTTGGATCTGAGGCGGCGGCCCCGCCGGCGAGGCCCCCTGTTCTGTGGCGAGCGGTAGGGATGGCGTGGTGCTGGTGGTTTGGTCGGGCGGCCGACGGACCACCGATGGATTGGGGTCGTGGCGTGGCTTCCCCGACTGCATACAACGCCAGATCTGGTCATTGCCCGTCTCCCCTGCTCGGTGCACTTCCCTCCCGCCAGATCTTGGCCATGTTGGCTGGCTGTCCGGTCCCCTTGCTACAATTGAAGCTGGAGGTGGGCATCCAGATCGAGAGAAATCCCCTGTCGGCTCCGGTTGGCCGCACCTACGACAACGTCCGAGGGCGCCGATTTTCTTTATGGAGACGCCGATCAGGTATGTCCCATCTTGGAATGGTCAGTTACGGCGCTCTCAACGCCATTCCCTTCCTGAAGGCTTCACCTTGAGAGCTTTGTGGTGGTGGACATCATTTGGGTATGTCATCTGCAAAAATGGAAAGAATTAATATATTTCTTTGTAGAATATGACCGGTTGTCTTGGTTGATGACCATTTTGATTCCTACAATATACTCAACCCCTTCACAAATATAAGATGTTTTGGCATTTTTTAAATTGGATATGTATAGACACATTTTAGTGTTTTTGTCCACTTATTTCATTGCGTATGTACTCCGTATTAAAATATTCAAAACACATATTTGTGAACAGAGAGAGTAGCATTGTTTGTACCACGAACTGTTTCACATTTTGTTAGCTTCCATCCTTAGCCGTAATCCACATAGTTATGGTGGTTTTACATCTTTGAAGCCCGAGAAACAAGGTCGATAAGGATGGTGAATGTGGGGACAACGGGACACTATTGTTTGGCAACCAGGAAAAAACCCTAGCAAAACTACTACATCTCCTGCACATCGCATACATGATCATATTTTTATGGGATAATTGGTTTTATACCCTTTGTTGGGTCACACTCGGCAGGATTGCCCCTAGTTTCTGACAATACGCGGTCCTGTCCAATCCACTTCGGTCATCTTATGTTTTTGCCCTTTCGGCACGGTTCCGTATAGTCATTGCCGTTTCACCGTAACTGGGCGCTAGAGTTTGGACATTTTTGCCCTTGTTGGTGCTAAACTTAGCACCCCTTCGTCCTTAGTGGAATCATGCAAAAAATAGAGGAGCAAGGCCGGCGGGGCAAAAAGTGTTGGAGGCAAGGCGTGGCCCAGAAGAGGATGGAGTGGCTCTGCATGGCGAGCTCGGGCTCGTCCAACTTCTCGGCGGGGGCTAGAGAGGTAAGTAATTATCCGACAGTGTGATGGCTCGTGTCCGCGTCAGTTTTCCCTGAAGAGGAAGGGATGATGCAACACAACTATGGTAGGTATTTCCCTCAGTGATGAAACCAAGGTTATCGAACGAGTAGGAGAACCAAGCAACACTATGTAAACGGTACCTGCACACAAAGAACAAATACTTGCAACCCGGCGCGTAAGAGGGGTTGTCAATCCCTCCCGGGTAAAAGATTGGTAATGATATAATTTGGTAGATGCAAATAGAATAACGGTAAATAAAATTCAGCGAGGTATTTTTTGGTTTTTTCTAATGTAGATCTAGAAATAAAAGATGCAAATAAATAAAGAGGCAAATAGCAATATAGATCTGAACATATATGATGAGAAAATAGACCGGGGGGCATAGATTCACTAGTGGCTTCTCTCGAGAAAATAACATACGGTGGGTAGAAAAATTACTATTGGGCAATTGATAGAACTTCAAATAAATATGACGATATCTAGGCAATGATCATTATATATGCATCACGTCCAAGATTAGTAGACCGACTCCTGCCTGCATCTACTACTATTACTCCACACATCGACCGCTATCCAGCATGCATCTAGTGTATTAAGTTCATGGAAAAACGGAGTAATGCAATAAGAACGATGACATGATGTAGACAAGATCTATTCATGTAGGAATAGACCCCATCTTGTTATCCTTAATAGCAATGATACATATGTGTCATGTCCCCTTCTGTCACTGGGATTGAGCACCGTAAGATCGAACCCATCACAAAGCACATTTTCCCATGGCAAGAAAAATTGATCTAGTCGGCCTAACTAAACCAAAGATTCAAAGAAGAAATACGGGGCTATAAGTAATCATGCATATAAGAGATCAAGAGAAGGCTCAAATAACTTTCATGGATAAAAATATAGATCTGATCATAAACTCAAAGTTCATCGGATCCCAATAAACACACCGCCAAAAGAGTTACATCAAACAGATTTCCAAGAGACCATTGTATTGATAATCAAAAGAGAGAGAGGAAGCCATCTAGCTACTTCCTACAGACCCGTAGGTCTACAATGAACTACTCACGCATCATCGGAGAGGCACCAATGAGGATGATGAACCCCTCTGTGATGGTGTCTAGATTGGATCTCATGGTTCTGGAACTTGCAGCGGCTGGAATTGTGTTTCGTCGACTCCCCTAGGGTTTTTGGATTTCCAAGGTATATATAGAGCAAAGAGGCGGTGCGGGAGGCGGCCGAAGTGGGCATAACCCACTTGGGCGAGCCTGGGCCCCCAGGCGCGCCCTGGTGGGTTGTGCTCCCCTCGGAGCCCCCCTCTGGTACTTCTTTGGCTCAACAGGTGCCTTCTGGTACAGAAAAAATCTCCAAAAAGTTTCACTGCGTTTGGACTCCAGTTGGTATTGATTTTCTGCGAAGTAAAAAACAAGCAAAAAACAACAACTGGCGTTGGGCACTATGTCAATAGGTTAATCCCAAATATTGATAAAAAGTTGCTATAAAATGATTGTAAAACATCCAAGAATGATAATATAACAACATGGAACAATAAAAAATTATAGATACGTTGGAGACATATCAGCATCCCAAGCTTAATTCCTGCTCGTCCTCGAGTAGGTAAATGATAAAAACAGAATTTTTGATGTGGAATGTTGCCTATCATGTTCATCACATTCTTTTCTTTTGTAGTATGGACATATGGACTTTTATATGGTTCAAAGCAATAGTCTAGTTTTGACATGAAGATTTCAATACTCAAGCATATCAACAAGCAACCATGTCTTTCAAAATATCAACACTAAAGCAAGTTATCCCTAGCCCATCATACTCAATCATTGATCCATTCATGAAACACACTCGCATATTAGCTACATCCAATGCTCAAGTACGATCATAGTGCGCCTTAGTTGGTGCTTTATAAGAGAAGATGGAGACTCAAATAAAAATAAAAATTGCATAATGTAAATAAAAAGGCCCTTCCAAGAGGGAAGTAGGGATTTGTAGAGGTGCTAGAGCTCAGAGCGAAAAATTATAGATAAATAATTTTGGGAGGCATACTTTTCCCGTCAACGGAAACAAGCGAGTAATTTCCAACACTTTCCATGCTAGATATATCATAGGCGGTTCCCAAACATAAAATAAAGTTTATTCCTTTTTCCACCATACTTTCACATTTCACAGCTAGCCGTATCCACGGGTACCGTCCATACCAACACTTTCCAAGGAATTGATTATTTGACAACATAAAGTAAATTCATTTTTCATTTCGGGACTGGGCATCCCTAATACCATTGCCTTACTCTCGTGCAATAACAAGTGAATAAACACTCATCTTGAGATAGTGGTACCGTAAGGTGTTATACAAATGGTTTTTAACCTCGTTCCGCGACGGCATTTGGAACTGTCGCCAAGTGAGTGTGGACGATAGGGAGGTCCTTCCCACACGACCCTGAAACCGTCGGGGATGGGCAAGCGGCTACTGACGATCGCCATAGAACGTATGAGAAGCCGCCCCAGTCCCACGCGTTACATCTCGATGTTACGTTTCTAATCAGAGAGACATCCCAAATTATTATGTCGCTATAGTCGTGTGAAAAAGGTGGACATCAACATTTAATCTGCCGATATGTTTGTGATAGGTACGTTATCGCACACGGTTCAAGAATGTAAAATGTTGTGGTGCCTCTACTAACACCAACGTGTCCATTTTGATAACCGTGTGCGATTGGTATTCCTATCACACACGCACAGTGGTTTGAAACGTTTGCCGTATTACCATGAATCGCACACGCATATGAGACGAAACCGTGTGTGTGTCCGTGGGGCATCGCAAACGTTTCATGTCAAAGAACCGTCTGTTCTCTTTTTTCATCACGCACAATGTTTTCTTTCTAACCGTGTGCACATTATTTTATTCGCTCCTGTATATTTTTATTTTTTCCTATAATTTATCATTTGAATCGGAAATTTTGAAATATGAAACGTGCAATTCAAATTCTCAGCACAATGGTTCAACAATGAATCCATAAATAAAATTGTCAGTACAACATGTTCTGTAATTACATGATTAGACAACAATTAACTATGATGAACCACAATATTTATAGGCGGTAAAGGTGAAGAGACAAGTGTAAATCATTTTGACTGCTGATGGTGTTGAAGAAGCGGAATGCCCATAATGTGCCTTCCTGCATGCCATAGGCACGAACAACTTTTGTCCAACCCCTTGTGACGATCACCCGCCCATCCTTCACCGCCTTCAGGAAGACTTCTAGAGCATTATAATGGTAGCATGAATTATATACTTTAACCTTAGTTGCCTCCACTCTGGTCATGTAGTTTGCAAGGTAATCATCAATAGATAGCTTCGAAAACCACTGAAAAAAGAAAAATATCAGATACTGAGGTCTAATAGAGTAACTTGTTGTGGGCAGGGGGAAAAGGAAACACATTACTTACCATCCTAAAGTTCACTGTTGTCTTGGACAAAGTGGAAATAAAGAGCTTAATTCCCATCACCCGTTTCTTTCGCCTAACAATCTTTCTTAGTTTCCTCACTTGTCGCGTGGATCAGTACCGCTCATATATGTACCTACAAGCAACCAGTAAATGTTAGAAGCTAAACTGAGATTGCATAAATGATGTAAAATACAACTACCTACGTTCCTAAGTACAAGTATTTTTAGAGATTTCAATATGAACTACATAAGGATGTATATAGAATTATAGATATAGTTTAGATTAGAATCTAGATTCACTCATTTTGCTCATTATATAGTCTCTATTGGAATCTCTAAAAATACTTATATTTAGGAATAGATGGTGTATAAGACATGGGATGCAGCTAACCTCGACGGCAAACAACAACATCGCCCATTGTAGTCCTGTGTAAGTACATGGAAAGCCAATTTAACTACAACAGGGTTAACATCCACCAAAAATAGCAAATGGTAATAAAATGGCAGCATCTGTAGTGATATCTTCATTGCGAAAGAGTAGCACAGTAGCAAAGGGACGGATTAAAAAATGGCTACAACTGTTAATTGCAACAGGCTTAACAACATCCTAATTCATATTTTATAAGTTTGTAGCAATTGAAATACAACTGTTTAAAAATGGATACAACTGTCAATTGCAACAGGCTTAATGGCCATTGAAACTGATACTGATAAAATGCAATTGGCAGAGTTACACATCACAAGGCAGGTGCTGCCAGAGCAGAGAAATTGCCCAGTTGTCTATAAAAAGGTAGGGAAAATAGCTAAAACATGTTAGGCATGTTTATTACAACATGCTTAATACATCAATCGTACAAAACATAGCCATTAATTGCAACTGGTATTGGTAAGATTGAACTGGTGATTACATACTTGGTATGTCCTGAGAGATAGTTGCTGGGTAACTTCATCTTGGCCAGAGCCCGCCCAAAGTCAGCGGCGGCGGTGGCGAGCTGTTCCTCTGGGTTGAAGTGTGGATCAGTGCCACTGACATGTGTACCTATAGGTAACCAGTAAATGGTAGAAGTTAAACTGCAATTGCACAAATGATGTGAAATACTGTAAGACATGGGATGCAGCTAACCTCGACAGCAAAAGGGTTAGCATCGGCCGTTATGACCCTGTGTAAGTACATGGACATGCATGTTAAGTACAAAAGGGTTAGCATCCACCAAAACTAGCAAATGGGCAACATCTCTAGTATATTTTCATTGCAGAGAGTAGCATGGTAGCAAAGGGACAAATTAAAAAATGGATACAACTGTTAATCGCAACAGGCTTAACAACATCCTAAGTCATGTTTTGTAAGTTTGTAGCCATTGAAATACAAATGTATAAAAATGGATTCAACTGTTAATTGCAACAGGCTTAATAGCCGGTTGCAATTGGCAGAGTTAAACATCACAAGGCAGGTGCTGCCAGAGCAAAGAATGGCCCAGTTGTCTATAAAAAGGTAGGGAAAGTAGCTAAAACGTGTTAGGCATGCTTACTAGAACGTGTTAGGCATGCTTACTAGAACATGCTTAATACATCAACCGTACATAACATAGCCAATAATTGCAACTGGTATTGGTAAGATTGAACTGGTGAGTACATACTTGGTAAGTCATGAGAGGTAGTTGCTGGGGCATTTCATCTTGGCCAGAGCCCGCCCAAAGTCAGCGGCGGCGGAGGCAAACTGTTCCTCCGGGTCGAAGCGTGGATCAGTGTCACTGAAATGTGTACCTACAAGCAACCAGTAAATGGTAGAAGTTAAACTGGACAGGGTTAAGCATGGATCACGGAAGTGTCCACTTCCATGACGATAAATCGCGCGTCACAGAAGTGCTTTCATTAAGGGTGACCGACACGTGGCATCCACCATAACGGAACGTCGTTAAGCTATCGGGTCGGGTTTTGGATCCGATAACCCATTAACAGCCCCGACCAATGGGGATTTCCCACGTGTAAAATCATCATTGGCTGGAGGAAACACGTGTCGGCTCACCGTTGGGACAGATGTCATCCGCTCATTGGACCGAAGGCGCCTATGATACGGCGACACGTGGCATGGCCCAACAGAGGCCCATTCATGTGAAAAGGCCGGCCCGTTTGACTTGGTCAAAAGGTGGCGGGCCCACTGAAGCTTGTTAACGGCTGTTCGCATATAGCCCATTTACGACCCGCTAACCCAGGGCCCGTTCGCCCTATCCGAATTAGGCCCGATGGCGTCATCTGGGCCGTCCAATATGATTCAGCCCGTTTAACTTCCGCCCATGTGTGGCCCATGACTTCTTCGGCCCATATGAGGACCTTTGTAACTCTTGACCCATTAACGACCCATTATTCCATTGGGCGTTTCCAGCCAAGTTATCTTCGGTCTTCTCGGGCCCATTGATTCTTGGGCTCATTTGCGAGATTCGTTACATCGGCCCGTTCTTCGTCATTTTACGCTTGGGCGAAATTCAGCCCGTCGTTACAGTCGGCCCGTTTGTGGACCGTTAATACGTTGGGCCGTTTTCATGTTAAAAAACCGTTGGGCTGTTTCATAGAGTTATCAAATACGACCCATTAACGACCCATTATGGTCCACGAATAGTACGACCCATGATTGGCGAAATGATGATACGCCCCGTAGAAGGCCCATGGATCCTACGGCCCGTATGAGGCCCATGGATAGTATGGGCCATAGAAGGCCCATGGATAGTACGACCCGTAGAAGGCCCATGGATCCTACGACCCGTAGAAGGCCCATGGACCCCAAGGGCCGTATAGAAGGCCGATGGATCCTACGGCCCGTATAGAAGGCCAATGGATCCTACGGCGGACGAAGGCCCCTTGGATCATACGGCCTGCAGCAGGCCCATGGTTACAACAGTCTATGTGTTGCCATGATTATTTTGGCCTAATTAAAATAGGCTATTGTGGCCACTAGAAAAAACAGAAAAAGAACTGCAGTGACTACAAGCAAACAACTAAACAAGACAATAAGGAAATAAATAAGCAAGCAATTACCGCTATTACACATATTACATCCACTGGGCATCAAAGTTCACCACCAGTGCAAATAGGGAACAAAGCAACACATTACATACACTGGCCGTCAAAATTGGCCACCAGTGCAAATAAACGCGGCAGGAAAACAAGAGCATAACTGAAACAACTTCAGAAGAGCTCAAGAAACATTATCCCGGGTATCCACCATGCTGGCAATAAGCTTAGCAAGCTGATTAGCTTTGTCCTGTTTGGCGCTAAAATCCTCCAACGCTTGTTTGTTGCACGGAAAGTATGCATGTGAATGCTCCAGGGACTTCCATGATCCTTCCTTCTTGTCGCAATACGCTTGATCGATGTCTTTCGACTTGTAGTTGAGACTCAAGAAATCGAACTGATTCGAGACGGTGAGTTTGAATAGCTTGTGCAAGCGGTAGTGGCGATGCTTCGAACACTAAACCAAGACACGACTTTGGGGTTGTCTCATTGTCTTCAAGATAGTCTTCCTTAGCTTTTTATCATCTTTGTTGGAGACCAACAAGGATGTGTCACTATCTGAACCTTATCGCATTACTTCCTTTACCATTGCTTAATAAGGCACTCTTCCCCAATATTCATCAAGATTCTAAAAGAAGAAACAAGCGGACACATAACAAGTTTAGCATGTACTAGTATATGAAACTCATTTCGGTGAACCAGTTCATTAGTAAGGTGGACAGGATTAAACTACCAAGTCTTCTATTGCCAAGTACTAGTACATAATAAAAGCATCAAACAAACATATATCTATGTCCTATGGTCACTGCATTGTCTTGCCAAATCAAAATAGAGACACGGTTCAAATCATATCAGTTCAAGACAAAGCAGCAGTGAAAGAATAGAAAGCGTGGGAAACTACACGACATAACAAGATTTCAGATGGGTACCACGGGTCTACATGTACAACAACACTATTGGCTCTGTAGTGATGCTAGTAATGTGCATGATATGAAAGACAACTGTATACACAATTGAAATTGAAATCAACAGAGCTATTGATAAGAGCAAACCTGTTAAAGAAACATGCGTGAACATACCTGCTGTGCCATTGGAGTTTCGGTTCGATCCTTCAATTTAAAAATAAGTTTGTATGAGTAAATACAGTGATACAAGAGCAAAGCAATCATAGTTAAAAAAGGCGCGCCTAAGCGAGCGCTTAAGCGCGCCTAGGCTCTAGGCGTTGGCAAAATGCATTGCGCATAACTATGCTTAATCTGTGCATAACTGCGCATAAGCATACGCTTTGGTCAGTAAAGCGCAAGGCGGTGGCAAAACGCACAATTAACGCCTAGCACTTTTTTGAACTATGCTAGCAATGGAATCTTAAATTAGAACAGTTGTTCTTCAGGTTTAGGCACTTGTTCTACATGAGCAGTACATTAAGACGCAAGAATATAATACTTAAAATAGAAAATGAGCTCATAGACCTTACCACATTCTTGGTTCGGGACCATCTGAACAAAGCGTTCCCGATCATCGTCCGATAATGTGTCTCAAAGTAACGTAAGGGAATTTGATGAGTTTCTTTGCGGTGAAGTACGTTTTCTTGAGTAATTCCGATCTGCCAGCAAGCATTCTTGAAGATAGCAGAGGTATTAGCACAGGTTACCTCATCCTGAGTTTCCAAATCGGTCCTTCTCTATAGAGAAAATGGGAAAATCTGCTGTATTATAACCATCATGGAGGTAGGATGTATGGGACGAAGCAAAGTAGTTGCCATGAATAACATTACTTACACATAACTCTGGACAAACACACAATGGCATTTTCCTTCATCTTGATATAATATTTCCAAGATGGGAAGATACACACATACGATTTAACAACATCAAATGCGATAGATGCTAAACTACGACTAGCTGGTTGTGCTTCCTCCACAGGAATAGGCGTACTAACTGGTGGAGTTGGGGTTCACGTTGCTACGTCTTGAGCTTGCGTTGGTTTTCCTCGAATAGGAGAGGGTGATGCAGCAAAGTGTAGCGTAAGTATTTCCCTCAGTTTTGAGAACCAAGGTATCAATCCAGTAGGAGGCTCCTCAAAAGTCCCACACACCTACACAAACAAACTAAGAACTCGCAACCAAGGCAATAAAGGGGTTGTCAATCCCTTCACAGCCACTTGCGAAAGTGATATATAATAAAGATAGTAAATAATATTTTTGGTATTTTTGGTATAGATGCAAAAAGTAAAGATGCAAATAAAAGTAGATTGAAAGTAAATATGATAAGAGATAGACCCGGGGGCCGTAGGTTTCACTAGAGGCTTCTCTCGAGATAGCATAAGTATTACGGTGGGTGAACAAATTACTGTCGAGCAATTGATAGAAAAGCGCATAGTTATGAGATTATCTAGGCATGATCATGTATATAGGCATCACGTCCATAACAAGTAGACCGACTCCTGCCTGCATCTACTACTATTACTCCACACATCGACCGCTATCCACCATGCATCTAGAGTATTAAGTTCATAAGAATAGAGTAACGCTTTAAGCAAGATGACATGATGTAGAGGGATAAACTCATGCAATATGATATAAACCCCATCTTGTTATCCTCGATGGCAACAACACAATCGTGCCTTGCAACCCTTTACATCCTTTGGTAAGGACACCACAAGATTGAACCCAAAGCTAAGCACTTCTCCCATGGCAAGAAAGATCAATCTAGTAGGCCAAACTAAACCGATAATTCGAAGAGACTTGCAAAGATAACTCAACCATACATAAAAGAATTCAGAGAAGAATCAAATATTATTCATAGATAAACTTAATCATAAACCCACAATTCATCGGATCTTGACAAACACACCGCAAAAGAGATTACATCGAATAGATCTCCACAAGAGAGGGAGAACATTGTATTGAGATCCAAAAGAGAGAAGAAGCCATCTAGCTAATAACTATGGACCCGTGGGTCTGTGGTAAACTACTCACAACTCATCGGAGGGGCAAGGATGTTGATGTAGAGGCCCCGTGCTTGATTCCCCCTCCGTGAGTGTGCGCGAAGGCTCAAGATGGGATCTCGCGGATACAGAAGGTTACGGCGGTGGAAATTGTGTTTCGTGGTGCCCCTGGATGTTTTCGGGGTATGTAGGTATATATAGGAAGAAGAAGTATGTCGATGGCCGCCCAAGGGGCCCACGAGACAGGGGGCGCACTCTATGGGGGGGGGGTGCCGTCCTATCTCGTGGAGGCTCCGGTTGCTTCTTGACTTGCACTCCAAGTTCTCTGGATCATGTTCGGCGACAAAATCACGTTCCCGAAGGTTTCATTCCGTTTGGACTCCGTTTGATATTCTTTTCTTTAAAACACTGAAATAGGCAAAAAACAACAATTCTGGGCTGGGCCTCCGGTTAATAGGTTAGTCCCAAAAGTAATATAAAAGTGGAAAATAAAGCCCAATAAAGCCTAAAACAGTAGATAAAGTAGCATGGAGCAATCAAAAATTATAGATACGTTGGATACGTATCAGGCATCCCCAAGCTTAATTCCTGCTCGTCCTCGAGTAGGTAAATGATAAAATGAGAATTTTTGATGCGGAGTGATACTTTGGCATAATTTCAATGTAAATCTTCTTAATTGTGGTATGAATATTCAGATCCGAATGAATACAAAATAAAAGTTCATATTGATAAAAGAAACAGTAATACTTCAAGCATACTAATCAAAGTAATCATGTCTTCTCAAAATAACATGGCAAAAGAAAGTTCATCCCTACAAAATCATATAGTTAAGCTATGCTTCATTTTCGTCACACAAAGATGTTCCCAACTTCTATACCCCCGATGAAAATCCAAGCAATTGTTTCATACTTAAATAATCTCAAACTTTTTCAACCTTCACGCAATACATGAGCGTGAGCCATGGATATAGCACTATGGGTGGAATAGAATATGATGATGGGGATTGTATGGAGAAGACAAAAAAGGAGAAAGTCTCACATTGACGAGGATAATCAACGGGCTATGGAGATGCCCATCAATTGATGTCAACATGAGGAGTAGGGATTGCCATGCAACAAATGCACTAGAGCTATAAATGAATGCTCAACAAAAGAAAACTAGTGGGTGTGCATCCAACTTGCTTGCTCATGAAGACCTAGGGCATTTGAGGAAGCCCATCGTAGGAATATACAAGCCAAGTTCTATAATGAAAAATTCCCACTAGTATGAAAAAGACAACTTATGAGACTCTCTATATGAAAAAACATGGTGCTACTTTGAAGCACAATATATGAGACTCACTATATGAAAAGCAAGGTGCTACTTTGAAGCACAAGTGTGGAAAAAGAGATAGTAACATTGCCCTTTTTATTTATTTTCTTTTTTTGGGCCTTTCTTTTTTTCTTTTTGGCCTTTCTCTTTTTTTTTGGGAAATGCTCTAATAATGATGATCATCACACTTCTATTGATTACAACATAAGGATTACAACTCAAAACTATAACAAGATATGACTCTATATGAATGCCTCCGGCGGTGTACCGGGATGGTGCGATGAATCAAGAGTGACATGTATGAAAAATAATGCATGGTGTCTTTGCCACAAATACGATGTCAACTACATGATCATGCAATGGCAATATGACAAAAGTTTTGTATGTCATGATGATGAACGGAACGGTGGAAAGTTGCATGGCAATATATCTCGGAATGGCTATGGAAATGCCATAAAAGGTAGGTATGGTGGCTGTTTTGAGGAAGATACAAGGAGGTTTATGTGTGATAGAGCATATCATATCACGGGTTTTGGATGCACCGGCGAAGTTTGCACCAACTCTCAATGTGAGAAAGGGCAATGCACGGTACCGAAGAGGCTAGCAATGGCGGAAAGGTAAAAGTGCGTATAATCCATGGACTCAACATTAGTCAAAAGAACTCATATACTTATTGCAAAAATTTAGAAGTCATCAAGAATCAAGTACTACGCGCATGCTCCTAGGGGGATAGATTGGTAGGAAAAGACCATCGCTCGTCCCCGACCGCCACTCATAAGGATGCACAAGCCAGGTACACTTCATGTTTCAAATTTGTTACACAACTTTAACCATACGTGCATGCTACGGGATTTGCTAACTTAAACACAAGCATTCTTTAAATTCATAATCACCCAACCAGCATGACTTTAATATTACCACCTCCATATCTCAAAACAATTATCAAGTATCAAACTTTTCTTAGTATTCAACGCACTCAAAAGAAAGTTTCACATATCTTGAATACCAAGTATATTAACTTTAAGCAAATTACCATGCTATTAACGACTCTCAAAATAATCTAAGTGAAGCATGAGAGATCAATTGTTTATTTAAAACAAATATACCACCGTGCTCTAAAAGATATAAGTGAAGCACTAGAGCAAAAATTATCACGCTCAAAAGATATAAGTGAAGCACTATGAGCAAAACTATCAAGCTCAAAAGATATAAGTGAAGCACATAGAGTATTCTATCAAATTCCAATTCATGTATGGCTATCCCAAAAGGTGTGTACAACAAGGATGATTGTGGTAAACTAACAAGCAAAGACGCAAATAATACAAGACGCTCCAAGCAAAACACTTATCATGTGGTGAATAAAAATATAGCCCCAAATAAAGTTACCAATGAACGAAGATGAAAGAGGGGATGCCTTCCCGGGGCATCCCCAAGCTTAGGATTTTGGCTATTCTTGAATATATTGGGGGCCATGGGCATCCCCAAGCTTAGGCTCTTGCCACCCTTTATTCCATAGTCCATAAAAGCTTCACCCAAAACTTGAAAACTTCACCACACAAAACTCAATAGAAATCTCGTGAGCTCCGTTAGAGAAAGAAAACAAAAGACTACTTTAAGGTACTATAATGAACTCATTCTTTATTTATATTGGTGTTAAACCTACTGTATTCCAACTTCTCTATGGATTGTAAAATAATTTATTGGCCATAGATTCATCAAAGTAAGCAATCAACACACGAAAAAACAGAATAAAAAACAGAACAGTCTGTAGTAATCTGTAACTAACGCAAACTTCTGGAACTCCAAAAAATCTACCAAAATTAGACGACCTAGACAATTCGTTTATTGACCAGCAGCAATTGGAATCACTATTTTATCACGTTCTGGTGATTTTTCACAATTCGGGCACTGAGCGCAAAGTTTCTGGAAATTACAGCAAGATCAAATAACTATCATCCAAGAAGATCCAATAGGTTTAACTTGGCACGAACACAAATTAAAAGATAAAGCCACATCTAAACAGAGGCTAGATGGATTATTTATTCCTAAACATAAACAAAAACAAAAAAACATAAAGAAAATTGGGTTGCCTCCCACTAGCGCTATCGTTTAACGCCCCTAGCTAGGCATAAAAGCGAGGATAGATCTAACGAGTGCCATCTTTGGCACTAAACTCATAAGTAGCACGCATGATAGATTCATAAGGTAATTTAACTTTCTTTCTTGGAAAGTGCTCCATGCCTTTCTTTAAGGGAAATTGGAATCTAATATTCCCTTCCTTCATATCAATAATCGCACCAATCGTTCTAAGGAAAGGTCTACCAAGAACAATAGGACATGAAAGATTGCAATCTATATCAAGAACGATAAAATCTAAGGGCACCAAATTTCTATTTGCAACGATAAGAACATCATTGATCCTTCCCATAGGCCTTTTAATGGTGGAATCCGCAAGGTGCAAATTTAACGAACAATCATCAAGATCATGGAAACCTAGAATATCACATAAAGTTTTCGGAATCGTGGAAATACTAGCACCCAAATCACACAAAGCAAAACACTCATAATCTTTAATTATAATCTTTATAGTAGGTTCCCACTCATCATTAAGCTTTCTAGGTATAGAAATTTCCAAATTAAGTTTCTCATCATAAGATTGCATCAAGGCATCAACAATATGCTTAGTAAAAGCTTTATTTTGACTATAAGCATGAGGAGAATTAACAACGGCTTGCAACAAGGAAATACAACCTTTTAAAGAGCAATTATCATAATTAAATTCCTTGAAGTCTGAGATAGTGGGTTCAACATTAGAAGTTGAGGATTCTCCAATCTCACTTTTACCAAATTTATCATTAAGATCTAAAGATTCCGAATTCTTGGGACGCCTTCTAGGCAAAGTTGATTCATCATCAATCCCATAATCATAAAAGTTCATATTGCAAAACATAGATCTAATCAGAGACGCATCAATAACTTTAAGATCCTCATCATTATTTTCTTGGAAACTAGAGGAACACGCTTTTATAAAGCTTTCTTTCTTAGCACGCAATCCAGCGGTTCTTTCCTTGCACTCGTCAATGGACATTCTCATTACTTTGAGAGACTCATTGATATCATGTTTAGGAGAAGAAGATCCAAGTTTAAGAGAATTAACATCAAGCGAAAGTCTATCAACGTTCCTAGCTAAATCATCAACTTTGAGCAATTTTTCTTCAAGCATAACATTAAAATTCTTTTGAGAGATCATAAATTCTTTCACACTATTCTCAAAATCAGAGGGAATCTTATTAAAATTACCATTAGAATTATTTTAGGAATTTCCATAATTATTAGAGGAATTACTAGGGAACGGTCTAGCATTAGAATTTCCTCTATAAGCATTGTTTCCAAAACTATTCCTACCAACAAAATTCACATCCATAGATTCATTATTATTCTCAATCAAGGAAGACAAAGGCATATCATTGGGTTCAAGAGGAGTATTTTTAGTAGCAAACATCTTCATAAGTTCATCCATCTTTCCATTCAAAACATTGATTTCTTCTATAGCATGCACTTTTTTACTAGAAGATCTTTCGGTGTGCCATTGAGAATAATTAGCCATAATATTATCAAGTAATTTTGTAGCATCTCCTAACGTGATTTCCATAAAGGTGCCTCCCCCGGCCGAATCTAAGAGATTTCTAAAAGCAAAGTTCAAACCGGCATAATTTTTTTGTATGATCATCCATAAATTCAAACCATGAGTAGGACAATTGCGAAGCATCAATTTCATTCTTTCCCAAGATTGGGCAACATGCTCATGATCAAGTTGTTTAAAATTCATAATATCGTTCCTAAGAGTGATGATCTTAGCAGGAGGAAAATACTTAGAGATAAAAGCATCTTTGCACTTGTTCCAAGATTCAATACTATTTTTAGGCAAAGACGAGAACCAAACTTTAGCACGACCTCTAAGTGAAAACGGAAATAACTTCAATTTGACAACATTGTTATCCGTATCTTTCTTATTTTGCATATCACACAAATCAACAAAGTTGTTTAGATGAGTAGCGGCATCTTTGATAGGAAGGCCGGTGAATTGATCTTTCATAACAAGATTCAGCAAAGCGGTATTGATTTCACAAGACTCATCATTATTAAGAGGATCAATTGGAGTACTAAGGAAATCATTATTATTCGTATTCAAGAAGTCACACAATTTGGTATTATCTTGCGCCATGGCAACAAGTAATCCAACACACAAGCAAACAAATGCACGAGGAAAAGGCAACGGGAAAAAGAGGAGGAGATTGGGAAAGAGAGGGCAAATAAAACGGCAAGGGTGAAGTGGGGGAGAGGAAAACGAGAGGCAAATGGCAAATAATGTAAATGCGAGGGAGATAGGTTTGTGATGGGTACTTGTTATCTCTTGACTTGAGCGAAGACCTCCCCGGCAACGGCGCCAGAAATCCTTCTTGCTACGTCTTGAGCTTGCGTTGGTTTTCCTCGAAGAGGAGAGGGTGATGCAGCAAAGTGTAGCGTAAGTATTTCCCTCAGTTTTGAGAACCAAGGTATCAATCCGATGAGGAGGCTCCTCAAAAGTCCCACGCACCTACACAAACAAACCGAGAACTCGCAACCAACACAATAAAGGGGTTGTCAATCCCTTCACGGCCACTTCATGAAAGTGAGATCTAATAAAGATAGTAAATAATATTTTTGGTATTTTTGGTATAGATGCAAAAAGTAAAGATGCAAATAAAAGTAGATTGAAAGTAAATATGATAAGAGATAGACCCGGGGGCCATAGGTTTCACTAGAGGCTTCTCTCGAGATAGCATAAGTGTTACGGTGGGTGAACAAATTACTGTCGAGCAATTGATAGAAAAGCACATAGTTATGAGATTATCTAGGCATGATCATGTATATAGGCATCACGTCCGTAACAAGTAGACCGACTCCTGCCTGCATCTACTACTATTACTCCACACATCGACCACTATCCAGCATGCATCTAGAGTATTAAGTTCATAAGAACAGAGTAACACTTTAAGCAAGATGACATGATGTAGAGGGATAAACTCATGCAATATGATATAAACCCCATCTTGTTATCCTCGATGGCAACAACACAATACGTGCCTTGCAACCCTTTCTGTCACTGGGTAAGGACACCGCAAGATTGAACCCAAAGCTAAGCAATTCTCCCATGGCAAGAAAGGTCAATCTAGTAGGCCAAACTAAACCGATAATTCAAAGAGACTTGCAAAGATAACTCAACCATACATAAAAGAATTCAGAGAAGAATCAAATATTATTCATAGATAAAATTAATCATAAACCCACAATTCATCGGATCTCGACAAACACACCGCAAAAAGAGATTACATCGAATAGATCTCCACAAGAGAGGGGGAGAACATTGTATTGAGATCCAAAAAGAGAGAAGAAGCCATCTAGCTAATAACTATGGACCCGTAGGTCTGTGGTAAACTACTCACAACTCATCGGAGGGGCAAGGATGTTGATGTAGAGGCCCCCCGTGCTTGATTCCCCCTCCGTGAGTCTTGGCGAAGGCTCCAAGATGGGATCTCGGGATATAGAAGGTTACGGCGGTGGAAATTGTGTTTCGTGGTGCCTGGATGTTTTCGGGCACGTGGGTATATATAGGAAGAAGAAATACGTCGGTGGCAGCCGAGGGGCCCACAAGACAGTAGCGCCCTATAGGGGGGCCCTCATATCTCGTGGAGGCTCGGTTGCTTCTTGACTTGCACTCCAGTTCTCGGATCACGTTCGCGAGAAAATCACGTTCCGAAGGTTTCATTCCGTTTGGACTCCGTTTGATATTCCTTTTCTTGAAACACCAAATAGGCAAAAAGCGCAATTACAGGCTGGGCCTCCGGTTAATAGGTTAGTCCCAAAAGTAATATAGAAGTGGAAAATAAATCCCAATAAAGCCCAAAATAGTAGATAAAGTAGCATGGAGCAATGAAAAATTATAGATACGTTGGAGACGTATCAGCCGTGATAGTACAGGCCCTTTGGGCACTGGAGCTGCCATTCTAACTGCTCTTGTTTGGGAGCTCTGTGGTGGAGATGGTGCTGTGTCAACAGGAACTGGGTTACTATCGGCTGGGGTTGGGGTTAGATTGGGGGAAGCTGGTTCTCTGTCCATCGCAGATGAGGGTACAATCTGCGAGAGTTTGGGTTATGTGTGGTAGGGCTAGTTCTTGTGCATGTACAGCCGGGTGCTATCTCCACCAAGATGTAGCACTGTTTTATTTGAAGACTGTGTTTTAGTCCGCTGAATCTGGCATCACCGCTCCAATTCAAATGGCTGATAAATGAAACATAGTTGAATGTCTGAGACATTGTATGAGAGACAGATGCAATAGATAGTGTGGAAAAAGAGGGCATGAAATAGTTGATATGTATATTGTTTAACTAAAGCGGATAGCATGACATAATTTCACATATATGATGTCTATCTAAACTGGATAGCATAGCATAACATAATTCAAAGATATGATGAATAACTGAACATGATCGCATGACATAATTCACCTACATGTTATCTAAGTAATCAGGATCACATCATTTAATTCACATATGTGATTTATATGCTAAGCAGAGGGCATTCGATATGATGTCCGAACTAAGAACATGGTGTTGAATATTGTGTATATGATGTCTAAACTATGCAATGCAAGACACCGTATGCATGATCTGAGCAGATATAACTGCCAAGTTAGAGCATACACCTTAGTGGGGGAATAGGACTGGTCATCTGTCTCTGAATCCATCTCTGAGGAGCTATCGGGACCCAACAAGAGATCTGTTTCGACAGGTAGCACTATCTGCTCTGAAGGCCTTGTTTTCACTCTAGATTTTTCCATCTCCCACCCAAATGGCTGATTCACAGGAAGAGTAGTTTAATGTACAAACATTGTCGGCAAATGGAAATGTAATGAAGAAAAGGATGGGCAAGATATCATTCAAATATATGATGCCTGGTTAAACAGGATGGCATTGCACATTTCACATATATTATGGCTGGCTAAAAGACATGAGACTGCATAATTCCCATATATGATATAGAAACTAAATAGGTGGCATTACAGAATATGTCCAAACTAAGCAGATGACATATATGATGTAAAAAGTAGGCACTTCAAGGCAACATATGCATGATATGACTAACATCATCATGCCAAGGTAGAGCAAACACCTTGGGGGGTAAATAGGACTGGTCGTGGCGTCGAATCCGCCTCGAGCAGATATCTTCCTCTGGATTACAATCTGGAGAGGGGTGGGGAGGGTTTTCCATTGAACCCACCATGGAGCGATGTCTACATGACATTGTATTTCCGCGCAAAACTCTTCTCTTTTTCTCTACATGTTCAGCATGACTGTGTACAATATCTGACATGCATACGAAAAAAATTATGGTGAGATTATGTAAGGAGAGCATGCAGAAATTTAGAGTGATGGTAACAACCAGTGGATCGACGTTTTTCCGTTGAACCAAAATAGCCCTAATGGATCGACGTGAATGTATAGTAATAAGTGATGCAACAAGTGTACAACCTCTTTGCCGTAGCCGTGTCGACCTCAGTATCATTGGGTTGGTCACTGAAGCAGTTGAGGAAGAGGTGGCTATCGGAGGTGTGGAGGAAGATCTGAGGAATCTGTAGATGGCGTCCGAGGCACTGCTTTGTTGTGATGGATCGTTCTGTCGTTGGAGCAGCTCCGGTGAGCTGTAAGACGTCAAGGCTGAAGCAGCACAAGATAGACATCGTCAATCTCAAGTGGGATTCTAATAGCATCTCCAATAGATGATGTAAAATTAACATCAACCAAAACCACCTCACTACAACAGATGAGGTAAAAACTGTTGACTCTGAACTTAACCATCGAAACTGAAATTTACTGTGGAATCTGAATGCTACTGTCGAAACTGAATGCAATGGTAGCAGAGAGGCACTTGACATGTAGTTTAGGGAGGGCCTGCAGTTCATCTTCAACCTGCACCCCCCTGAGTCGCCAGCCACCACCGGCCGAACCGCCAGCCCCAGCGCCGCCTCGCCGCCCCGAAACAACTCGCCACCGCCGCCCCGGCCAGCCCTCTAGGCCCCCCGCCCCCATCCTGAACCCTAAGATAGATAGTGGGGTACCTCTCCGGCGAGCCCTCGTCCTCGCTGCGGGTGGTTCTTCCTTAACTCCGGCGAGCCACCCCCCAACCCCAGAAAATCGACTGACCCAAATTCGATTCAGTCGACTGAAGTGTGGCTTAATCGGAGTAGAGCAGCAGCACGAGCGAGGGGGAGAGCAGCAGCAGCAGTTGGGCGAGCGAGCGATCGAGCGAGAGCCGGAGCAGCAGCAGCAAATCCGGCTAGTATGGCCGCCGCCGCCGAAGGGGCCTCGCACTGGGGGAGAGCCGCCGTGGAGATGTCGCCCGCGGCGCCGACTTCAAGGTAGCCGCTCCATGGGGGTGCGGGATGGAGCACCGTCGGCGCCGGGAGGTCGAGTTAAGGAGAAGGTGCGATGCGATGAGTGTACAACCTCTTTGGTGGCGCCGAGTAGGCCTCGGCCGTCCCGAGGAGTCGGTGAGGATGCTGCGGTTCGGTGGAGCAGGTTAAGGCGGCGCTGTGGGGATGGAGCAGCCGCAATAGACGAGGCGATCGTCGGAGCAGCTCCTTGGAGGTGGAGGACGGGGCGGCTGAACCGGTGGGACGGCGAGATGGACGATGGATCCTCATCCGGGGAGGTGGACGAGGGACGTCGAGCTGTTGCGATGGACGACGTCGTCGGGGAAGAGGCTCCGGCTGGGCAGCGGTGACGTGGCGGGCGGAGGAGGGTGGGGTTTCGCGGCTGGAGCGGAGAGGTTATGGCGGCCTGGGATTTCGAATGGCGAAAAGGGGGCGATGGGAGTGGGTGAAGCATGACTTAGGGACGCGCTTGTCCAAAATGTAGGGTGTGTTACAAAAGTACCCCCCATCGATTTGAACTAGCGGCCCTTTTGGCTCAGGGTTATAAGGGGGAGATTTGGCAGCTGGAGGGAGTTTTCACGCGCGTTGTAATTTCGGGATAGCAAGGCGCGGGTTGTGAAGGCGCCAGTTTTGGGAGCACGATATCTGAATTTTTGGGATATAACAAGACGCGGGTTGAATTTTAGGGACAAGCCTAACGTGTAGTAATATTGTACTTGTATGCGTACCAAATAAATTCGCACTTCCTCAACCAAAAAGCGAAAAAATAAAACTATTCACACCATACAAAGAGAGAGTCTTGCCCGTTTTACTATACAAATGCTATTCAAAGCTACTCCCTCCTTCCATCTATATAGGGCCTAATGCGTTTTTCGATGCTAACTTTGACCAAATATTAGAGCAATGATATATGACATGCAACTTACACAAAGCACACTGTTAAATTAGTTTGTGAAAGGTTCTTTCAATGATATAATGTTCACATTGTGCATGTCATGTACTATTAATCTTGTCAATAGTCAAAGGCGGTCTTAAAAATCTCATTACGCCCTATATAGATGGAAGGAGGGAGTTTGAATCCATGTTATGTCCGATTAAATTTTTTTGCTTGCTGTGTAATGCATGTAACCTACTCATACCAACATTTTAGTGCATTCCAAATGTCTATACTACCGCTGCAATTCGAACTAAATTTGAATTCGTTTCTCTATTTCAATAAGAATCTACAATCATGATTGTTGCCAACTTCAACCATCATAGTTTCCTTGCTATCCATGAGATATAAATCGGACGACCTATAATGCAGGATGGCAGGCACACCATCATCAACAATTCCGTTTTTATAAGAGTAGAGATAAAATATATTAAATGTAGTATAACATGTTCATAACCACACCATGTGTATCACCGTTATATATATTCACACATGCGCGGTTTAAAACACTATGATAAATTCTTCAAATATCTGAATTAGCTTTTTATAATGAAGTATATATGATATCTATTAAGTCTTTTACACCCACACAACCCTCTTATCTTTGTAGCTAGCGCTAACTTTCTCTTGTGCATGCACACGCCCGCATCCCTCTCACCCTCCCTCAACATTCTCTAGCTCCATCGCGCAAATTCGTCTTTTCACTTTAGGTCGTTCACCCATGGTGTTTGTAGGCCCCCAGCTCCTTCTTTATGGCACACATCGATCGATTTGCCTCTCTAGCCAGATGTGCCTAGCACAAACACAAGCTTCCCCTCTTCTCTTGTCACCGTCCATGCCTCACTCCCACCACTCTTTTCATCGTTCTTGTACTCGCACGCTCCTCCCCCCTCAATATAGTATGCCTCTTGTACCACCTCCTACATGCATCCCTCTCTCTCTATCCTTTTCCTCATGCCTCATTTGCTTCTAACACACACATGCATGTATACCGATCGATCTCCCAACATATACCTAGATCGACTTAACTACCCCCCCCATCGATCGACGTACCTCACAAGTTATGTCTCTCCTTTCTCTAACAAAGGGCGATTGATCTTCCTATGTAGTTACGTCTACTTACCACAGCCACATCGTCCCCCCTCATCATTCGTGCATGCCTCCTGACCCGTCTCTCACACGCACATGCACAGACAACAAGCAGCCATCTCCTCTCTTATTGATATTGCGGGCGTGCCCTCCGTTTGTCTAGCAAGCCTATCCCACCACTTGTTAGAAGCAACTCCACTATCACCCCCTCCAACACTCTAGCTCTATCTCTCTCCCAACCTTATTCCTCTCCTGCACATATGCATGGATGCCAATCGATCTCCCTTAATACATGAGGCAGACCGATCTCCTTAATACATGAGGTAGGCCTCTCTCCTCCTCCACACATATACCAGCCATTGTACCTCTATAGTTAATTGGGCCTCCCTCTTCCCCCACCACACACCGATAGTCGAGCGCTGCAGGTAGGTATCCATGCCATAAAGACAAACTGCACATGTCCCCTCTCACATTTCAGTAGGCCAGCGACTCTATATCTTTGACGTGGGCACACACAAATTCGATGGCACTCTTTATCGATCGCGCGCGCACACATACACACATCATCCCTCTCTTCGATTCTATGGACACCTCAAGCCGATGATACCTCCACTCTCTCTCGTGGATCGCCCCTCTATATATATGTTATATCCAGACTCTATTTCACACGCATTGCATATGTTACATTTTTGATTGACCCCCCAAAAAAAACTCTCAAGAACCCACACACTATATCTCTCTAGGTTCGTATCTCTCTCACACAACCCCACGTAGGTGGTGTACGTATACAAGAAGAGAATAGGTGCACCGTGCACGTACTCACACTTCGTGCCCAGCCACTCCCGCGCGGGTACACGCTGGAGCTCATTTCTTTACGAAATGGCAGCCCACGTGCTAATTTGAATGCCTGTAGCGATTTTTTACCTAGGGAGGTCGTGTACCACGCGTGCACGAAACAAAGTTTGACTTGATGCGTTGCCGCATTATTTTTAAATAAAGTTATAGCGCTCAATGGCACGTACACAGAATATAAAGCAATTTTTATGGAGAAAAAGGTAGTCCGCTCACTATATACAATGGAGCCTGCCTGCCTGGTTTGTCGCTCTTCAGAGTATCTCACACAAGGCTGCGGTGGCCTCTCTCTCTCTCTCACCGTTGGTCACTGATCCGGCTGCATCCCGTCTGCCGGGGGAAAGGGAGTGCGGTGGCCTCTCTCTCTCACCGTTGGTCACTGATCCGGCCGCATCCCGTCCGCCGGGGGAAAGGGAGTGCGGTGGCCTCTCTCTCTCTCTCACCGTTGGTCACTGATCCGGCCGCATCCCGTCCGCCGGGGGAAAGGGAGGAAGTGCATCGTTTCTCCATTCGACGGCTCCGAGGCAACACGTCCCTATCTACGGTACACGCCGTTCTCTCTGACCAAGATCCGGCGCGGCAGGGCCTACGCCACCTACTCGCAGATTCCGCCCGCCGCTGCTCAGCTAGTTACATCCCGACGACCTCCAGGTATCCCCTCCGGCCTTGCTCCACTGCCCGTCTTCCCACGTCGCTGCATGTGGATCTTCCATAGTTCTTTGCCCAAAACATAGCTCGTCCGGCGTACTTTCCATATTGCATTCTCGTTCTCACACCGTTTTAGACAAACACAACCATGTTGTTATCTTCCCTTAGGACAAGGAATATGCTTCTTTTTTGTCGTCGCATGTGTCATCAACTGTTATTGGCCAGTAATTGTTTCCTTTCTACCTCTTTTTTGCAAACAGGGCTATCCATTTCACCTCGTTGCTATTGCGACCTTTTGGTGAGCTGCACGAATCACTTTTTTCTTAAGAGTGTTTTGTGCAGTTGTACTAAAATGTCACACGAGCAACGTCTCTACATTTCAGTGCGACTGCACAAAGGGAGATTGGTTTTGCTCTATCCTCCTCATCCAACTCCGAGCCTAATCTTCTCCAACTAGTTAGTCTTAAGAGAGACTGCAAAGGTGACCAGCTTCTATTTGTGTGTTTATTGTTTAATCAGCAGTCCTCTATTATCGTAATCACACTTAATATCTTTGGAACTGCACATAATGATCGGAATGTTGCATGCTCCAGACAACTACTTTTTTTCCCCAACATGCCTTGTTGATTTAGACAGAGCTGGGGGGACGTTGCTGCCAATGAAAGCATGGATCAATTTTAATTTAACACCTTCTCACAACTCTGTCTTCAGTTATGATGTAATTATTAGCTCTGATCTGCTAATAATTGACATGCATTAGCAAGGAAGTTAGTTTTTTATTGTTTCCGAAAGAGCATCGATGGCAAGACACGAGAAACAAAAGCTGAAAGCTCACACCATTGTACAATTTCATGTAGCTGGAAAATTATTTGTATGGTACGTCAATTATGTAAACAGATGATGGAAGCTTGATAGCATTGCCAGAAGCCTCTTCATCATCTGGGTCCATGTGCCATGCACAAAATTATACTCCTTCGTTCCTAAATATTTGTCTTTTTACAAATTTCAAACGGGCATATTTTAGAGTGTAGATTCACTCATTTTGCTTCATATGTGTACTCCCTCCGTTCCTAAATATTCTATTCGTCTTTCTAGAGATTTCAACAAGTGACTACATACGGAGCAAAATGAGTGAATCTACACTCTAAAATATGTCTATATACATCCGTATGTGCCAGTCCATTTGAAATCTCTAAAAATACAAATGTTTGAGTAGTCACTCGTTGAAATCTCTAGAAAGACAAATACCCCAGAGTATATTTAAGAAACGAGGGGGTAGTGCACAACCGCATGGGAGACTCAGCCCGGTCGTTGCGCCGCATTAATAGTGAGTAATGAGCAGTCAAATCATAAGCCCCACCTTTCCCACTGTAAATTGCTCTGAATAAAGCAATCATCAATACGCTCTTCTTTGAATCCGCTCATACTACTCCATCTGTCACTCTTTATACAGCGCGCTTCAGAAAAAAGAAACAAAAATATGTGGGACCAAGGCGACTATCGATCGGCCTGAAAAATACCATTGGTAGTTATAGCATGACGTCTATTACTAGAGGGAATAATGCGTACACACATGCATGCAGTGCTTCCACCCCGGGTACACACATGCACGCACTTACTCCACTCCGTTGTAGTAGTAGTACAGTACATGGAGAGAAAATTGTGGACTTGATTGCGGTTACCACGCCCTAATTAATTGATCATGAAACCAAACACGTTAAAATCTCTCTGGTGGTGGAAATGCATTGAGAGAAATGCATCATAATGAAGCGCGCCCTGTAAACTGTGACAGAGGAGTAGTATGAAGGTGCAAAACCAAGTACGCGTATGGCCAGTCGGTCAACGCACCTCCTCTTGGCATATCACTGACATGTGGGACAGGAGTGTGAGCAAACCGATCTCAATTAACGGCAAAGAGCCAACCCGCTGTTCCTTGAGAGAGACGAGGAGCGAGAACACATAGACGGGCTCGCACGGAGGCCAAGATATATTCGAGCATGGTTGGTTGATCAATATTATTCATTACATGTTGGGCTGCCGTTTTCCACCCTTCTCCGGAATAAACGTGTACTTTATCAGAGAAAAAATATAAGAGTACAGACGCTCCACCATGCGGTTCTAGTAGTAGTACTACTCGTACTACTACGCTTGGCTCTTCGCCTCTTTGTGAAGTCGAACAACGATGGTACTCCGCATGTTGGGTACTACAGTGTATGCCTCTGAAAATCTGACACCGAATGGACTGATGCATGTCCACTGAGGGTAGGTTGCATTAGTCAAAAGGCGTAAGCGAGCTTCACCTTGTCCTGCAAGCTTCTCCTTGTTCTGCGAGTTGACGGGACACACCAAAAAGTAGTGCTAGTCCATACTCCCTCCTTTCCAGTTAATATGGCTTAATCTTTTTTGCGGGTAAATGAGAGAGCTTTATTCATATATAAGCATTCTTAGGACGATCAGCCAAGACACTGGTCACTAGGAAGCGAGGTACCGCGCAAAAAAAGAAGTAGGAAGCGAGGTGTTTCATCAAGCCAGCTCTCGGCCACATTCAAAGTGCAGCCTTCTCCTCGTTCGGCATGTTGACGAGACACAACAAAGTAATGCTAGTCCATACTGCCTCCTCTCCGGTTAATATGGCTTAATTTCAAACGAGATAAATACACTGTCTGTCACTGTATATTTGTAAAAATACGCTCAGTGGACTTCATAATACGCTCATTGCGCTCAATATATATATATATATATATATATATATATATATATATATATTCCGGTGTTTATACGGTCACTAGCTCACCCTGACTGAGTATGTGTGTGCATGCACGTGTAGGTTGAGCACTTGAGCGTGACCGTGTGTGTTCCCTCGTGTGCTCGGACATGCATGCATTAGGGCGTCGCACGCGTTTTTGCGTCATGTGTATGTGTGACTATTGCATACACATAGGGGGAGTACGTGTAGGGGCCACTAAGGAGCAGTCAAATCACACAGTAAGTTAGTCAGAAGAAGCAACCATCATTTCACTCTTGAATGACATGTACGCAATATAAAATGGTTGATATGGAGAGAAAAAGAAAACCACTATATATACACTAGCAGGAGCCTAAGCTACAAGCCTGCTTGCTTAGGTTGCTCTCTTCACAAGAATAGAACGACGGGCCTGATCCCGCAGCTGGGGGAAGGGAACAATGTTCTGCGTAGACGCGGTCGACATCCGCGAGGGAGAAAACCCACAGTCGGTGTGTCCCAATCGGGGGTCACTGCGGTATGGGCCGATGCCGTGTCCCAACCGCCCTTCTAGCTACAACCCGACGTCCCAGGTAGTCCATCTTCCTTTTGGAGCCGGCTTGCTCCACTGCCGTAGCTCCATCTCCATGTCGATCTTTCTCTACTTCTACCGGCTTTCTACTTGTGATGAGTTTATGTCTCATGAACTAGTGCCAGTACTATTATTCTAATCACACTTCTTCAATATCTTTGCCATCAGGGATGCTCAGGTCGATTTTAGTGGAACTGCACAAAAGCGTCGTATGATCCGAGGGTGCGAGCCGTCTTTCCTTCGACAGGTTCTACCTGGCCAGGAAATTAAATCATGTTTAGGGTTTAGGGTTTAATTCGTAGTGACTCCATCAGTAGTTTTTCTTTCGTAGACGCTCTCACAACTTTTTTCTTTAGTTGTGAAGGAAATATTGTCTATGATCTGTGAATCATTGAGATGCATCAGCATGCGTGTTAGTTTTCCTTTGTATTTGATGGAATATTGTAACGGGGCAACCTTGGAATAGGAATGAAAATGGAGTTGAAAGTTTCCGTTTTTCTAGAGAAAAAATGGAAGCGGAGAGAAACCAACGTTTCGTTTCGTTGGATCGCACCATCGAGCAAAACCAACATTTAAATCACGTCTGCCGTGTTCGTGTCTCACCCTCCTCCACGGCTCGACCCCACACGGTCGCTCGGCATGCCACTTACCGCAAACCGAGTATACGATAACTTTCTCGTCTGCTTGTCGATGGATCGCACCATGGAGTACTAGCACTACTGGAAGAGATTGACGAGTTGGGGGAGGACAGCTAGCTGTAGCACGGACTCCCAAGAACTTTTTACATGCATGTTGTAGCCGGCTATTGCGACCTTTGAACGCGAAGCAGCCGCGTGCACCCGGAAGCGGCGCGGGCGACGCTCTCTCGGCCGGCGCGCCGGTTCAATGCCGTCGCTAGTGAGAGGTCGCGTCCGCTCTGGCCGGGCATGATGTGGCACTGATCGTTCGGGCGGGAAGCACGCGCGGGTGATGAAGAGGGTTTGGGTTGGTCAGGACCGGCCGTGGCAGTAGTCCAGACGTGTGCAAACAAGAGATGTTGTACATTAATATTGCTGCGTATATAATTAACAACGTAAATAATGTGCCAGTTGGACAAATATGATTGGAGATGGAGGTGGAAATGGAATTTTACGTAAACACGGATATGCATGTCTATGTCTATGTGTGTGTGTGTGTGCGACGACTCTCGCGACCTGGAAGCTGGGGCGTGTTTTTTGATCGAGTTTTCTTTCTTGGTATGTTAGAAAATCAGTTTGTCTAATTCACATCTAGATGTTATTTAAGGATATCACATCTAAGCTCCCACAACTATATAATGTAGCAACAAGAAACAAAAAAACTAGGAAAAAATAGACCACAAACAGAGTGGACATCAACTTAGATGTGACATAACTATGGCACATCTAGATGTGTCCTAGATAGACCCTTAAAAAAATGTCCGCCAGTTTTCGTTTCTTTTTTCCGGGAAGGCGCGTATTCTATTTAAAACCACTTCTATGGTGAGATTTTTTTACTCCATTATAGCCTCTTCTTTGATAGAGTTTCTCGCGTCTCGCTCTCTCACCCTCTCCACATCAAAACAAGATGACAGTGTCCACTCTATCTCTCTCCTCACCGGTGGTCACAGATCCGGCCGAATCCCGTCCGCGGCGGGAGGTGAGGAGGTGCAGCGTTGACGTTGTCGCCGTCGGCGACGGAGGAAGCCGATGCGCACCATCCTCTCGGAGCCGGCGCTGGCGCGGACGAAGATCCTCTGCGCCCTTGTTCACTGCCGTCGTGTGGGCAGATCCCGCCCGCCCGCCTAAATGACATCTCGCCCACCTGAGGTATGACTTCTTGTACTGGTCCAGCTCCCCAGGTTGCTGTGTGCAACTTTTCTTCTATGCGATTACTCCCCAGCTCCCCATGCATAGTAGCTTGGGTTTGTCGGCTGGTCCAACATCACCTACTAGTACTATTATAGAGGAAATGCCACTCGAAAAGTTGTCCTGATTTATGCCTCGGTGGAGGTATACATGTTGTTTCGACAAAAAATACATGGTGGTTGTGCGGTCATTGTCCATATGGTGGCAGTACTATCACTGGTTAAATGAAGAAATGCTTTTTTTCTCGGATATCCTGGTTGTAGTTCCCATCAAGATATAATTATGATGCTTCTGTTTGTTGGTGTACTTTTCATTAATTCTTATTGACGATTGAGATGTCGTTGCTAACCCTTTTTATATTTTTGGAAACAGCGATCGTGTCTCCATACCGGGCATGTCTTCCTCAATTTTAGTGGAACTGCACAAAATTGGATGGCCATTGTTGTTCCGCCTCACTATCCTCTCGCCACGTGGTTCTTCCTTCCTCGAGCTTGATTACCGAGAAGAAATGACCACAGTGAGGATTTGTCGAACTTCATAGGTGCCTCACCCAAACTTGATGCCAAATGGATGATGCATCACCACGATGACCTATCGATGCTCATGGTTGCGCCGGCCGGTGAAGTTGATCGATTTTCAATGAAAAACAAGCTGTCTTCCATCGCTGCTCTTTGCTTGTTACGCACAAAGATGATATCTTCGTCGTTCACCTTGGTTGCGTTGGAGACGCAGTCGTCTTTCACGTTGGTGCAATTTTATCGCACAATTGGCTATGAACCAATTGTTTCCTCGAAGAAGGATCGACGTTGGTACTAAGAGCATAAGTTTTGTATTGATTTCTAAGCCTTCTCACAACTTTGTGTCCAGCTCCCCTGTAATTTTATTTGTCCAGCTATTAACTTTGATTTAAAAAATGGTGTGGACTAAAAACCCGGATGGACGTAGCAGCCCTCCATTTTTATTTACTCCGCATATTAGATTTGACTGAAGTCAAACTTTGTAATACTCTCAAACCTTTCCGATAATTGAAATTAAAATTCTTTATTTTTACACACTCTCACACGTTTCCGATAATTTGGCGCATTTGTGGTTGTTCACTTAAGGGAGGGTAGTGTACCACACGCGAAGGACAGGAAGTGCGACCAGGACGCGTGGGCGTGGATCTTTAGTTCATCGGAAGTAGTACTAGTTTTCTTCACTGTACATTAAATAAAGAGTTTCGTTTCGTACTTACACAATTTAAAACGATTGTTATGGAGAGAATAAGAAAACCACTTCACTATATATTAGTCGTATACATGAGAGTAGTATATGGACACAGCTTCATTGACTTAGTGCACCTGCCTTTGGGTTTATGACAGGTGGGCCCAAAATGTGGCTGGCTCACCTGTCATACAGCCAAAAGCAGGTGCAGTGAAGGCACCAGAGCTCAGCCCGTACTACAGTAGTATATATATAAGCAGGAGCCTCAGCGCTTGTTCGCTAGGGTTTACACTCTCCACACGCTCGCCACACTACATATATGTTACACGCTGGAGGCTCAACACTCATTTGCTAGGGTTTGCTATATTCACAGTCGCTCACCCTCTCTTCACCAGATCTAAACAAGACTACGTTGGCCTCTTGTCTCTCTCTCTCCCCCCTCACAGCTGGTGAAGGAGGCGTCCGTATCCCGTCGCACCGGGAAGAGAAGGAGGTGCAACGTTCACTCTATCGCCTTGGCGGGGAGGCAATCCACCGCCGGCTGCGCTGTTCTCTTTCACCCAGCGCTTTGTCGGGAGGGCCACCGACCCATTCTTCCTCGCTGCCATCGTGGTGTGGGCAGATCCAGCCTCCGCCGCCGCCTTGCCACATCCCGACGACCCTAAGGTATAAGTTTCTTTGAAACCGCTTGCTCTAGCTGCATGTGGATCTTTTTCGATCTCAGAGTCGAATCTAGGTCTTGGTTCAAAGTGGAAAGAAGAGTGCGGTCGGCTGGAGCAAGAATCTAGGACGTGGTTCAATGAGGAAAGGAGGGCGGAAAGTAGTATAGACTGGCTATCCAGCCGCTTTGTAGGTCGAAAAGGGAAAAGGGGTAACCAAAGACACACATCTGTAAGGAACCGATCTCTTTGTTGAAAAGGAAAGAAACTGGGGGGTCGGGTAGTTTGTGCAGGACTAGATTTGCTGCCCTCACATAGGAAAAAGGTTCAAAGAGAACAAATATGGGACCAACGCATATATGCTGCTTGGCTACATACTCTGCATCACCCATTTATATGTGTGGACGCACATGGTGCTGGCATGTCCCATACAGCTATTTTGCTGTTATTAATCTAAGAATGCCGCCGAAAAATTGAAGCAATGCCACTGTTAAAAGTAAATTACATTTTTAACGAATGTTGTTTCAAGAGAATGTCTCTGTTAATATGAATCAATGCAACTGTTTTAGAAATGCTACTATCCTACTTTGTTTTCCATCCAAGATAAGTTAGATGCTTCTTTCTGTCACCGTTTGTTTCATCCTCCTTTATCGGCAAGTAATTGTTTCCTTCTTGCCTCTGTTAAAATAGGGGCATCGATTCAACTTGTTGCTATTGCAACATTTTGCTTCGCTACTCGAAACACTTATGTTTTAAGAGTGTTTTGTGCAGTTCAACTTGAATGTCACACCGGTGACTTTGCACAATTTTTGTGGAACTTCACAAAAGGAGATCGAGATTTGTTTCCAGTCTTCATGGCAAGTTGTTTCAAATCCTGGTCTCATTCACATGATGTGCAGTGTGCTTTGAGATGTTGTGCTACTTGTTTTGGTACTGTTTTAAATAAATGTTGAACTGAAGCTATTGTATTGCTGTCTTTTCCCATTAAGTAGTGAACTAAAATGGGACCAACCCGGACATGATGCTTGTTGCTTTGTTACAACAAATTTAGCATCACCCCCTTTATAAGCCAGTAATTGATGCCACTCTTAGAATTAACTACTGAATCTTATTTCAAAACTGCAACACTTGTTAGGGATTGGCGGGATTACCATTTTTGTGGCCGCATGTTTCATCCTCCTTTATTAGCCAGTAATTGATTCATTTTTTGCCTCTGTTTAAACAGGATATCTATTCAACTTGTTGCTATTATGACATTTTGCTTTCGCTGTGAAACACTTTGCTTGATTTCAAAGGCAACTGCACAAAACGAGATTGGATTTCCTATTCGTGTTGGCAGATTCGTATTTTATCCATGTTTTCTCATGAAAGGTCAGTACAGGCCTTCATCCACATGATTGTGTAGTGTGCTTTGAGATGTTGTGCTACTTGTATTGGTACTGTTTTAAATAAATGTTGAATTGAAGCTACTGTATTGCTGTCTTTTCCCATTAAGTAGTGAACAAAAATGGGACCAACCCAGACATGATGCTTGTTGCTTTGTTACAACAAACTCTACATCACCCCCTTTATAAGTAGATGGAAGCACATACTGTTGTTGCGCCCACTCTCCCCTGGAACTGTTTATGCTTTTCGTTAATCAAATGCCGTTGGTAAAATTAAGCAATGCCACTCTCAGAATTAATTAACTACTGAATCTTAGTTCAAAACTGCAACACTTGTTAGGAATGGTACTATCCTACTTTGTAGTTCTTTCTACATATTTAACCAAGGTATTGTTAAGATAATGTCTCTGTTAAAATGAATCAGTTGCATTGTTTTAGGAATGGTACTTTTCTGCCTTGTCGTTCTTTATACATGTTGAAACAAGGCATTGTTAAAATAATGTCTCAGTCAATATGAATGAATCACACTGATGGAGAATTGCTACTCTCCTGCTTTGTTTCCCATTAAGATAAAGTAGATTAGTAGATGCTTTTCTTCTGGGAGTACAAGTCATCAACCTTTATTTCTCAGTAATTGTTTCCCTTATACCTATTGTTGCTTACAGGGATATCAAAATTAAAGCTCGGTTTTATTCCGACTTCGATTTTAGTTGAACTGCACAAAAGGAGCCAATGTGTCCAAGGCAAACTCTGCATTCTCGGGTCTAGTTGGTCGCTCCACTTTGCGTAAAAAAGCGATCACCGCTTGCGCTACATTACGTAGGAATGACCGAGAAGTTTTACAGAGTATTATTAGACACCGGTGACATGACTAGTCTGCAGAGACCATTGGCAATTTAACAACACGTGGAGTGCCTGGGCAAAAAGTGCCCAAACAAGTACAAGAAGCTACGACAGGACTCCACGGTCATAGGCATTACATATTTTGAATGGGAAAAGCTTGTCAAAGTTTAATCATTGATGTTAGCAAGAAGACGTTAGTTTAATATATTGGAATTGGAAAACCTTGTCAAAATTTGCTCATTGATGTTAGCCAGAAGACATGCATTTGATATTTTTGAGTGGGACGCCCTTGCTGTGAGCAGCGTCGAGTGTTTTTTCCTATTCATGTGTTCCGTTTAGAAGTAAATAGTTACTCTGGTGAGATATTCCTGTGTTAAGAGTTTGTTCTGAATATTGTCTATGTAATGCCAGGCCTTGTGTTTGATTGCAAAGTTTAGCTTGGAATGTTGTGGCATGCGGCATCACGAGCTGTTCACTGTGCCTCCTGAGAATAATGCTTCGTATTGTTTTGCATGTCGATCTAATGCCGTTGATTTGCTTGTTAAGAAGATCATCCTCTTCGTTGTTTCCGTGCTTAAGAAGTTCATCGTCGATGTTTCATTCATAGCCTATACGACAAGTCGGGTAGGTTAGACGTGAAACCATATGATCTTCCGACCAACTCATGATATTAGGCCGTGATTGGATCGTTTTTTTCCAACCAAAACCGCTTGTAAAACTGACGCTTGTAAATTAATGCAGATGGTCTCGGGCGAAGGCCCTTGGTTGGTCGATTTCGACTAGTAAAATACCGGAAGTACTTCACACACGATAAAAACACTGAACGACACTCGGACGATTGCTAATCCAGCCGTTAGCTGCTATTTCAGCCTTGCCCATGGATGGCATGATACGCACGTCGTGCATGTATCGTCTGGTAATGTCGTCCATATAGCAGTGCTCGTAAAATATACACTGGTCTCTCAAATTACATGCGTAACCCGCCGGTTTTACTTACAGACCTCGGGCCCTCGGTTTCATAACGCCTGTATTTTACGCGTTGTTTCCGATGATGAGTAAATTACACTTGTATGTTAATACAGGTTTGAAATAAACCAGAGATCCCAAGCGAGGCCTTACCGTTTCATGCCGTCTCAGTTTCTCGAAGGTGCTCATAGGTGTCCGATGATCCTGGCTTCCTGAATGAGCAGCGGGCGCTGTTTCAGACCATCCGTAGGGCCCGCGAGGCCCTCTCCGTTGTCCTTCAAGTTGTTGCTCTTGCTGTGGCGCCGAGCATTGTTAACATCGTCAACGAACATGAGGATTCAGGAGATGACTTTATTTTGACTGGATGACACTAGGGACCCACTAGGGCCATAGCCGTACGTACGCAAGTGCCTCCTTATTATGTACAACTATATTTTTTTGCTTTCTCCTGGTTTCCTGACATCACGGTCCCACACCATTGCCAACCTATGTAGTCAATATAAACGAGAGAATTGCACAAGGTGCGGCTGATAGCTGGGACCAAGCAGCTCGAGCAGTATTTGTGTTTTTGAGGCGTGAGCACTGCAGAGTTTTTCTTGGCGATGATTTCGTTGTTGTTCGGAGGAGAGCAGGGTATTAACTGGGCGGGCTGTGGCCCGTCTAGCCCAGGCCAGATATCCAGCCCAGATACTAATTTTTTCAAGATGGAAATGGCTAGCCCAGCTATACGTCTTTTTGAGGAATACCCATGCAAGGTCAACTTGTTATTCTCCGCTCACTGGCTGCAAATCTTTCCTAGGAGGGATGCATTAGGCTTAACAGGAAAATGGGCTTTAAAAATAATAAATGGGATGTAATTATAAAAACTGGGCAGTAACTATAAAAAATGCACCAAACACGAAATTAGTTTATAAAATATTATTTATGGATTTTGAAAATCTTAAATTTTCATTGTTGCGCACGCAATGTTTCGTTGGATTTTTACGTAATACAAATTTATATTTAATCTGACAAGAAATTTCGGGATAAAAATATTTTGGATCCCATCAGAATGTGGGAAATTTTATTGAATTCTGTCTTCAACAGTTGGTTGAAATTATTAATCGATGTCCTAGCTAGAAAATGGGTTGTACTTTTAACGAAATGTAAATGGGCTGTTGTAAATTCCATTAGAATTCAAAAATGGGCTATACATGCTTACAAAACGCAAATGGGCTATAAGTTTTCTGCCACACACTTGTGGGCCTACTAAGTGACGCGTCCTCTAAAAAAAATAACTTGACGCGTATGCAAGGCTTTGTCAACTTATTATAGTCAACACACGGTTCTAGCAGCAGTGGCCGTTGGATGTCTATCCAACGGATGTCGTCCTTCTTCTTCAATCTCGGATATTCTTAGCTTCGGCCGCCCAAAAAATGATTCCTCCCCCTGACATATGGGGCGCACCGTTTAGGAGGCTCACCCGTGGGCCTACTAAGTTGGAGCGTACCAAGGGTTTGTCAACTTAGTCAATATAAACGATTCTAGCTTCAGTGACCGTATGATGTCCATCCAACGGCCGTAGTGCTTCTTCAACCTCTGGTCTTCTTGGTCCAGCCGCCAAAGCAGCGCCGTCATGCCGCTTGCTCCTGCCTCCCGTGGGTCGGGTCAGTCTGCCATGGAGGCCTCACCGCCCCATACTACTCCCACCGCTGGCCAGCCATCCCTCCACTCACCCACACCCTCGTTATTCTCGCAGCGACGACAGCCTCACACCGCAGCCGAACCAAAGAACCTCAGATCCTCTCTCGCTGGCTTCCATCGCTGTTTCTTCCCGCTCTTGTTGTCCCTTCCTAGGCCTCGCCGTCGTCCACCGCCCTGGTGCTCTCGGCGCGGCGTGGTCAACGCGGTCAACGACCGACTTCCATCGGAAGAGTACTGTACGTGGAGAGGTTGACAGCTAGGTCCACGGCGGTCGCAACAAAGTGCCTCCTTATTATGCGCAAAATAATTATTCCTCCACCTGACAGCAGGGACTTACCGGACGGGCCACCTTATTTCGTGAAAAAAACATTTCCCCCTGACTGCTGGGACCCACCGGTCGAGCCACCGTATTTTGTGAAAAAACATTCCCCCGCTGTCAGCTCGGACCCACCGGAAGTGCCTCCTTATTACGCACAAAAAAATGAACACTCCCCCTGCTAGCTGGGACCCACCTTGGTGCGAGGCTGACTTGTGGGCCTACTAAGTTGACGGGGACGGAGGGCTTTATCAACTTAGTCAATATGAACGATTCTAGCTCAAGTGACCGTACGATGTCCATCCAACGGCCGTAGTGCTTCTTCAACCTCTGGTCTTCTTGCTCCAACCGCCCAAAGCAGCGCCGGTCGTGCCGCCTGCTCCTGCCTCCCGTGGCCAGCTCTGCTGCCGCGGAGGCCTCACCACCCCCTACTATTCCCACCACTGGCCAGGCCCTGCGGCGACGGCAACCTCATACCGCAGCCGAACGAGTGAACCCTCTTACTCCTCTCCGCGTGGGCATCCACTGCCGCGTCTTCACCGGCTCCACATCGTCCCCTTCCTAGGCCTCGCCGCCGCCCACCGCCTGGTGCTCTCGGCGCAAGCGTGGTCAACGTGGTCAAGGAACGACTTCCATCGAACGTGGATCAGACGTGGAGAGGCTGATACCGGGTCCACGGCCGCAGCAAGGAAGTGCCTCCTTATTACGCAGAAAATAATGATTCCTCCACCGACAGCAGGGACCCACCGGACGGGCCACCGATTTCACTTAAAAAACGCTTCTCGACCGCCGGGACCCACCACTACACCTTCGCACGCAAGGAAGTGCGTCCGCAAAAATGATTCGCCCCGATCGCTGGGACCCACCAGCTACATCTTCGCACACAAGGAAGTGCGTCCGGCAAAAAACGATTCTCCCCGACCGCTGGGACCCACCAGCTACATCTTCGAGGCAAGGAAGTGCTTGACACTCGGGACCTACCTGGTCGAAGCGTACGCAGCGTTGTCATTCTGGTCGCGAACGTGTACATACACTGGTCGATGCAGAGGCGCACACGTGTCGTATTCGAGGCACGCACGTAGCATGTACACGTACGTACAGCGGCCAGGGAGCAAGAAAGAAAATACGGCCACGTATGTGTACATACGGGCGGGGTCTCGAACGCATACTCGCGCATACGTACGGCGAGGGCTCGTGTACATGGCTGGGTCGAAACGGAGAAACAACATCGTCGTCGTGTTCATGGGGAGGCAACAGAATGCATCGTGTTCATGGGGAGGCAACGGAATGCGTCGTGTTCACCGGGAGGCAACGGAACGCGTGGGAGCCAACCGGCTGGGTCGGAACGGAATGCGTCGTCGTGTTCATCGGGAGGGCTTGGACGGAACAGTCGATGGAAACGAGGCCTGGCGTACCGCACAACAGAGGAAACGGACCTCCTACATTCGGAACGGGGTCTTGTTGATCGGGAGGGGTGTGGCGTACCGCAAAACGGAGGAAATGGACCTCCTACGGTCAAAACGGGGGTCCTGTTGATCGAGAGGGGTGTGGCGTACAACAAAACGGACGAAACAGACCTCCTACAGTCGAAACGGGGGTCCTGTTGATCGGGAGGGGTGTGGCGTACCGCAAAACGGACGAAACAGACTTGTGTTGGAGCGCTACGGTCGAAACGGGGGTCCTGTTCATCGGGAGGGGTGTGGCATACCGCAAAACGCGACTCCACGGGATATTGTTCATCTCCACCGTCGACCTCCTCCAGCCTCCACGGGCTACCGTCGACCTCCTCCAGCCTCCACAGGCTCCTGTTCAGCCAGCCTCCATCGCGCGCTACTTCACCGCCATCGTGCAACCACCCTCCACCGCTCATCGCTCATTCAGCCTCCACAACACGGGTCCTGTTCAACCACCCTCCACGGGCAACCCTCCACCGCTCATCGCTCATCCAGCCCTCCACACCACGGGTCCTGTTCATCCAGAGGCAACGCCACCGCCATCGCTCATCCAAACCCCCGCAACGCCACTGCTCATCCAATCAATCGGCTTCGCTAGCAAGAGAGCGGCGAACCACTCGATCGGGTTCAGTTAACAACCATCGATCGATTGCTCGGTTCAAGAACGCGTAGCATACAAAGGCAATCGCTCGGGTTCATTTAGAGCCCAACGCCGCCGGGTTCATTAGAGCTAATGCCTCGCACACACAGCAGCGCGTGTATGAGAGAAATGTGCACCGCCGCCCCGACCTCCCAACAGAACCGGAACTCCCGAAATTTTCTCGCCTCGCTTCTACCACGGTTTTTGACGCTATGGATGGCCCAAAGAATGTCATGCAGCTGCGTCTCCGGCCCGCCCAGGACGAAAAGCCCATTTTCTGTCATGATTTTTTGTCATAGAAGTAGGAGCCCACCACATCTATGTTGATACCGGGTTTTGTCACAATTATTGTCATAGAAGTGTCACATGTATGACAGAAAAAAATTTCGTTCGACCCAAAATGTCACGGATGTTCTTCTTCTTGTAGTGATGGCAGCCTCAAAGTCCGCCCACGTAACTGTGTGGCCGCCGACGGCGCGGCGAGATGCCATCGCTTCCTTACCATGTGTGCGGTCGCGGGCGGCAAGGAACACAGCGTGGCGGGATGCCATCGCTTCCTTACCAGTTACTGTGCGCCGCGATGCCATGAACGACGCTTGGAGAGAGCTCTTGGACAGAGGGGCCGGGCAGCCGTACAGTGCGGTGGTTTTTAAGACCTCAATGACAAACGACAAAGGAAATTTGGCTTCCCTTACAATTTTGCTCGTTCATTATCGCACATGGTTCATCTCCGTCGCTTCCGGAAACAGTGTGCGCTGAGCCTATTGTGTGTTGCGTTATGATTGGCCGGAACCTCAGCATCGCGGATCGCGCGTGTGCACCGTAGGATGCGCCTCGATCGAACGGCAATCCACGTCCCTCACATCACATCTGTGCAGCTGTAGATGGATTGGATTTATATGCGTTAATGCCTAGAAAATGCACATAATCCCCTAAATATGGTAAATGAGCCCAGAAAAATGCCAAATTTGAACACGGTGATTTGCAGGGTGTATGTTCGTCATAGAAAAAAATCCAGGGTAAAGAACGAAGAAAATTTGGATTCCCTTTCAATCTGGCTGATTTCTCTCTCGAAAGCATGGAACTTCCTCGGTGATGGTTCGATTTATGAAGGGCGTGCATGACGACATAAGCCAAACCTTCTCAATTTTTTACCAGGGCATGGTGATGTCATACCATGGCACCATGCCAGGCGTCATGTTTTTCAAGCATTTATTTCATTTTTTCTATAGATGAAAACCCAATAAACAAACGTTTGTGGTTGACTATTGCCGCACTTCATCGAAATATCTGTCCATTCCTAGTAAAAGGCATGAGAATTTACTAAATGGCATGAGCATGGTTTTCCAGGTCGTTCTTGTGCAACCTTTCATGCACCAATTGTTTGAACTTGAATTATGTACATTAATGCCTAGAAAATGCACATAATCATCTAAATAAGGTAAATGAACCCGAAAAAGTGCCAAATTTGAACACGGTGATTTGCAGGGTGTATGTTCATCGTGGAAAAAAACTCATGGACATAGGACAAAGGAAATTTGGATACCCCTTCAATCCTGGTGATTTCCCCCTCGAAACCATGAAACTTCCTCGGTGATGGTTCGATTTATGAGTGGCGTCCATGACGACATAAGGAAAACATTCTCGAATTTTACCAGGGCACGGTGAGGCCATACCATGGCACCACGCCAGGCATCATGTTTTCCAAGCATGTATTTCATTTTTGTATAGTTGTTAACAGTAAACGACGCATTTATGGTTGACTATTGCCACACATTTCCTTGAAATAGCTGCCCATTCCTTGTAAAAGGCATGAGAATGTACTAAATAGCACGAGCATGGTTTTCCAGACCGTTCTTGTGCACCTTTTCATGCACCGATTGTCTGAATTTGAATTATGTGCATTAATGTCTAGAAAATTCAAATAATCCCCTAAATATGGTAAATGAGACCGGAAAAATGTCAATTTTGAACACGTTGCATTTGAGGTGGTATGTTGATCGTTGGAAAAGAACTGAATGACAAACTAGGACGGAAATTTGGATTCCCCTTCAATCTTGATGATTTCCCTCTCGAAAGCATGGAACTTCCTCGGTGATGGTTTGATTTATGAAGGGCGTTCATGACAACATAAATCAAACCTTCTCAGCTTTTAACTAGGGCACACTGAGGCCATACCATGGCACCATGCCAGGTGTCATATTTTTCAAGCACGTATTTCATTTTTCTATAGTTGATAACCCATTAAATGACGCGTTTATGGTTGACTACTGCCATGCATTCCCTTAAAATCTCTGCCCATTCCTTGTAAAAGGCTTGAGAATTTACTAAATACCATGAGTATGGTTTTTCCAGACCGTTCTTGTGCACCTTATCATGCACCGATTGTTCGAATTTGAATTATGTGGATTACTGCCTAGAAAATGCACATAATCCCCTAATATGGTAAATGAGCCCGGAAAAATGCCAAATTTGAACACGTTGCATTCAAGGGGGTATGTTGATTGTTGAAAAAATTGAATGACAAGTTACGAAGGAAATTTGGATTCCCGCCCCCTTCAATCTTGCCGATTTCCCCCTCGAAACCATGAAATTTCCTCGGTGATGGTTCGATTTATGAATGGCATGCATGATGATATAAGACAAACATTCTCAAATTTTTACCATGGCAGCACGCCAGGCGTCATGTTTTCCGAGCATGTATTTCATTTTTGCATAGTACCCAGTAAACACATTTCCTTGAAATATCTGCCCATTCCTTGTAAAAGGCATGAGAATTTACTAAATAGCACGATCATGGTTTTCTAGACCATTTTGGCGCACCTTTTCATGTACCGATTGTTTGGATTTGAATTATGTGCATTAATGCCTAGAAATGCACTTAATCCCCTAAATATTGTAAATGGACCTGGAAAAGTGTCAAATTTGAACATGGTGATTAGCAGGGTTTATATCCATCGTAGAAAAAACTCATGGAAAAAGGACAAAGGAAATTTGGATTCCCATTCAATCTCGGTGATTTACTATCGCACACGATTCATCTCCATCTCCTCTGCGAACCATGTGTGTTCACTCACACATGCAAAAGGAAAAAGAGAGTCCTCGCCCACTTCGTCCCAACCTTCTCGCCGCGGAGTCCTCCGCAATTCTGCACCTCATCAAGTTCTATCGCGGCGGACTCCCTAAGCTCGACGGCTGTTGTCGGCGGGCGGAGGTCGCGCTCCAAACGGCATGGGATTTCGCCCCTACCGCTTTCCGCCGCCTATTTGCACCAACATTCTAGACTCTGGTCGACTGGGGTTTTCTGCGGGATTGGGCCGGTGATTTTTCTCATGGAGAAGGTAATCAACTTAGCAAAATATTCACTCATCTCTTATCGCAGTCCGTCCGTCGCAGTTAATCAACTGACGGAAATCATCGTAGAATCATTTTTGTTCTAGCTAATTCGTGGGTGTTCATTCATGTGTCCATAGTGCAACACAAATCAGGCAAGTGTGGTCGCGGCCAGTCGGAAACGAGGTTCTATCTCACCATTCCGGATGACTTCACACTACAAAAAAAAGACACATCCATGACATTTTGGGCCCAACGAAATTTTTTCCTGTCATACATATGACACTTCTATGACGATAATTGTGACAAAACCCGGTATCATCATAGATGTGGTGGGCTCCTACTTCTATGACAAAAAATCATGACATAAAATGGGCTTTTCGTCCTGGGCGGGCCGGAGACGCAGCTGTATGACATTCTTTGGGCCATCCATGACGGAAAAAACCGTGGTAGAAGCGAGGGGGAGGAAAATTTCAGGGAGTTGCCGGTTACGGTGGGAGAGCGATCGCGCTTTCTCGTGACGACGCTGCAGTGTGTGCGAGGCGTTGGCTCTAATCAAGCCGAAGCGAGGCGTTGGGCTCTAATCAACCCGAGCGATGGCACCGCAGTTACGCTACATCGAACCCGAGCGATCGGTCGATGGCTGTTAATCGAACCCGATGGAGCGATTCTTCGCTATCGCCGCTAATCAAGCCGATCGATGCCGCCTCGGGATGAACAAAGGAGTGTTATGGGGGGGTTGATGAATAAAGGAGCGGTGGCGTTGCCTCCGGATGAACAGGAACCAGGGGTGTGGAGGGCTGGATGAACAGTAGATGGTGGAGGGGTGGCCGTGGAGGGGTGGTTGAACAGGACCCCGTGGTGTGGAGGGCTGGATGAACAGTAGACGGTGGAGGGGTGCCCGTGGAGGGGTGGTTGAACAGTAGTCGGTGGAGCAGCGAGCGGTGGAGCCTGGATGAACAGGAGCCCGTGGAGGCTGGAGGAGGTCGACGGTAGCCCGTGGAGACTGGAGGAGGTCGACGGTGGAGATGAACAGTATCCCGTGGAGTCCTGCTTTTGCGGTATGCCACATCCTCCCCCTGCTTCGACCGTAGCACTCCAACACAAGTCCGCTTGGTCTGCTTTTGCGGTACGCCACAGCCCTCCCAATCAACAGACCCCCGCTTTCGACCGTAGGAGGTCCGTTACGTCTGCTTTTGGCGGCACGCCACACCCTCCCGATCAACAGACCCCTGCTTCGACCGTAGGAGGTCCGCTTCTCCGCTTTGCGGTACGCCAGCCCCTCCCGACCAATAGGACCCTGCTTCAAACATGGCCGGTCAAGACAAGGCCATTTCTGCGCAGCGGTACGCCATGCCTCGCTTCCATCACCTGTTCCTCCAAGCCTCCCGATGAACACGACCACACATTCCGCTCCGACCCAGCCGGTTGGCTCCCCATGAACACGACGACGATGATGTTTCTCCGCTCGACCCAGCCATGTACGTATGCGCGATAGGCGTAGAGACCCTACCAGATGTACGTGACGTGGGTCAGATGTTCTTTCTTGCACCTCGCCAGACAGACGCGTGCGGTACATGCTACGCGCGCGCTTACATCCACCAAGATATATGTACGCATATCGTCACACCAGAATGACAACGGTACGTGCGCTCACCAGGTGGGTCCCGACCGCCGTGCACTTCCTTGCTCGCGAAGATGTAGCTGGTGGGTCCCAGCAGTCAGGGGGGCGAATCGTTTTTTTGCCCGGACGCACTTCCTTGCATGTGAAGATGTAGCTGGTGGGTCCTAGCAGTCAGGGGGGCGAATCGTTTTTTTTTGCCCGGACGCACTTCCTTGCGTGCGAAGATGTAGCTGGTGGGTCCCATCACCGTGGGGAGAATCGTTTGCCGGGACGCACTTCCTTGCGTCAAGGTGCAGCTGGTGGGTCCCAGCAATGTGGGGAAACGTTTTTCGCGAAATACGTGGCCCGTCCGGTGGGTCCCCACTGTCACCGGAGGAATAATTATTTTCCGCGTAATAAGGAGGCACTTCCTTGTCGCGTCGAGACCCAAATTGTCACCTCTCCACATACAATCCACGTCCGATGGAAGTCGCTCTTGACCACGCTGACCACGCCGCACCGAGAGCACCAGGGCGGTGGACGACGGCGAGGCCTAGGAAGGGGACGACGGGAGCCGGGAAGACGCGGCAAAGGAAGCCCGCGGAGAGGAGTACGAGGGTTCACTGGTTCGGGCTGCCAGTGAGGCTGCCGCCGCCGCAGGCCTGGCCAGCAGAGGAATAGTAGGGCGGTGAGGCCTCCATGGCAAAGACATCCAGCCACGGGAAGGTGGAGCATGCGGCACGACCGGGCGCTGCTTTGGGCGGCCGGAGCAAGAAGACCAGAGGTTGAAGAAGCACTACGGCCGTTGGATGGAGATCGACGGTCACCGGAGCTAGAATCGTTTATATTGACTAAGTTGACAAAGCCCTTCATCCCCGTCAACTTAGTAGGCCCATTAAGTCAGCCTCCCACCAAGGTGGGTCCCAGCTAGCAGGGGGGGTATTCATTTTTTGTGCGTAATAAGGAGGTACTTCCAGAGGTCCGAAATGACAAAGAGGGGGAACATTTTTTCGTGAAATACAAAGGGTCTGTCGGTGGGTCCCAGCAGTCGTGGGCAAACGATTTTCGTGAAATACTCGTGGCCGTCCGGGGTCCCTGCTGTCAGGTGGAGGAATAATTATTTTCCGCATAATAAGGAGGCACTTCCTTGCGGCTGCCGTGGACCCAGCTGTCAGCCTCTTCACATACAGTATTCTTCCGATGGAATTCGGTCGTTGACCACATTGACCACGACGCGCCGAGAGCACCACGGAGGTGGACGACGGCGAGGCCTGGGAAGGGGACGACGCGGAGCCGGGGAAGACGCGACAGTGGATGCCCACGCGGAGAGGAGTACAAGGGTTCACTGGTTCGGCTGCGCTGCCGTCGCCGCAGAATAACAGGGGATGAGTGGAGTGGAGGGATGGCCTGGCCAGTGGTGGGAGTAGTATGGAGGCGGTGAGGCCTCTGCAGCAGCACAGCCGGCCACGGGAGGCAGGAGTAGGCGGCACGACCGGCGCTGCTTTGGGCGGCTGGAGCAAGAAGACCAGAGGTTGAAGAAGCACTACGACCATTGGATAGACATCGTACGGTCACTAGAGCTAGAATCGTTCATATTGACTAAGTTGACAAAGCCCTCCGTCCTCGTCGACTTAGTAGGCTCACAAGTCAGCTTCCCACCAAGGTGAGTCCCAGCTAGCAGGGGGAGTATTCATTTTTTTGTGCGTAATAAAGAGGCACTTCCGGTGGGTCCGAGCTGATAGCAGGGGGAACGTTTTTTTCGCGAAATACGGTGGCCCGTCCGGTGGGTACCAGCAGTCAGGGGGGAAACGTTTTTGCGAATAAGGTGGCCTGTCCGGCGGGTCCCTCGCTGTCGTGGAGGAATAATTATTTTATGCTGCAATAAGGAGGCACTTCCTTGCGGCCGCCAGGACCCAAATTGTCGCCTCTCCACGTCAAGATTTCTCCGATGGAAGTCGGTCGCTGACCACGCCGCACCGAGAGCACCAGGGCGGTGGACGACAGCGACGCCTAGGAAGGGGACGACGCGAGCCGGGAAGATGCAGCAGTGGAAGCGCCGGAGAGGAGTACGCGGGTTCACCGGTTCGGCCGCCGTGTGAGGCTGCCGCCGCCGCAAATAACAGGAGGTGGGTGAGTGCAGGATGGCCTGGCCAGGTGGGAGTAGTATGGGGCGGTGAGGCCTCCATGGCAAGCACAGCCGCCACGGAGGCAGGAGCAGCGGCACGACCGGGCGCTGCTTTGGGCGGCTGGACCAAGAAGACCAGAGGTTGAAGAAGCACTACGACCGCTGGATGGACATCGACGGTCACCGGGCTAGAATCGCTTATATTGACTAAGTTGACAAAGCCCTTGGTACGCTCCAACTTAGTAGGCCCACAGTCAGCCTCCAAACGGTGCGCCCAGATGTCGGGGAGGAATCATTTTTGGGCGGCCAAGCTAAGAATATCCGAGATTGAAGAAGAAGACGACATCCGTTGGATAGACATCCAACGCCATCGCTGCTAGAACCATGTGTTGACTATAATAAGTTGACAAAGCCTTGCATACGCGTCAACTTATTTTTTTAGAGGACGCGTCACTTAGTAGGCCCACAAGTGTGTGGCAGAGAACTTATAGCCCATTCGCGTTTTGTAAGAATGTACAACCCATTTTTCAATTCTAATGGAATTTACAGCAGCCCATTTACAGTTTGTTAAAAGTACAACCCATTTTCTAGCTAGGACAACGATTAATAATTTCAACCAACCGTTGAAGACAGAATTCAATAAAATTTTCCACATTTTGATGGGATCCGAAATATTTTTATCCCGAAATTTCTATTCAAATTAAATAAAAATTTGTATTACGTAAAAATCCAACGAAACATTGCGCGCGCAACAATGAAAATTTAAGATTTTCAAAATCCATAAATAATGTTTTATAAACTAATTTCGTGTTTGGTGCATTTTTTATAGTTACTGCCCAGTTTTTATAATTACATCCCATTTATTATTTTTAAAGCCCATTTTCCTGTTAATCCTAATGCATCCCTCCTACGAAAGATTTGCAGCTCAGCGGGGCGGAGAATAACAAGTTGACCTTGCCTGGATATTCCTCAAAAAGACGTATAGCTGGGCTAGCCATTTTCATCTTGAAAAAAGTAGTATCTGGGCTGGATATCTGGCCTGGGCTAGACGGGCCACATCCCGCCCAGTAAATACCCTGCTCTCCTCTGAACAACAACAAAATCACCGCCAAGAAAAACTCTGCAGTGCTCACGCCTCAAAAACACAAATATCGCTCGAGCTGCTTGGTCCCACTGTCGGCCGCACCTTGTGCAATTCTCTCGCTTATATTGACTACATAGGTTGACAATGGTGTGGGACCGGATGTCGAAACCAGGAGAAAGCAAAAAATATAGTTGTACATAATAAGGACGACTTATGTGACGCACGGCTATGGCCCTAGTGGGTCGCTAGTGTCATCTAGTCAAAATAAAGTCATCTCCTGAATCCTCATGTTTGTTGACCATGTTAATAATGCTCGGCGCCACGGCGAGCGCAACAACTCAAGGACAACGGAGAGGGCCTCGCGGGCCCTACGGAGGTCTCGATACAGCGCCGCTGCTCATTCAGAAGCCAGATCAGCGGACACCTATGAGCACCTTCGAGAAACCGAGACGGCAGAAACGGTAAGGCCGCTTGGGAGCTCGGTTTATTTCAAACCTGTATTAACATTCAAGTGTAATTTACTCGCCATCGAAGGCCCGTGGTCCGTAAGTAAAACCGCGGTTACGCGTAATTTGAGAGACCAGTATATTTTACGAGCATTCCTATATGGACGACATTACCAGACGATACATGCACGACGTATGATTATGCCATCCGTGGGCAAGGCTGAAACAGAGCTAACGGCTGGATTAGAAATCGTCCGAGTGTCGTTCAGCGTTTTTATCGTGTGTGAAGTACTTCCGATATTTTACCAGCCGAAATCGACCAACCAAGCGCCTTCGCCCGAGACCATCTGCTTTAATTTACAAGCGTCAGTTTTACAAGCGGTTTCGGTTGGAAAACGATGATCCAATCACGGCCTAATATCATGAGTTGGTCGGAAGATCATATGGTTTCACGTCTAACCTACCCGACATGTCGTATAGGCTATGAATGAAACATCGACGATGAACTTCTTACGCACGGAAACAACAGAAGAGGATGATCTTCTTAACAAGCAAATCACTGGCATTAGATCGACATGCAAAACAATACGAAGAATTATTCTCAGGAGGCACGGTGAACAGGTCGTGATGCCGCATGCCACAACATTCCAAGCTCAACTTTGCAATCAAACATAAGGCCCGGCATTACATAGACAATATTCGAACAAACTCTTAACACAGAATATCTCAGCAGAGTAACTATTTAGTTCTAAACTGAACACGTGAATAGGAAAAACACTTGACGCTGCTCACAAAGCAAGGGCGCCCCACTCAAAAATATCAAATACATGTCTTCGCTAACATCAATGAGCACATTTTGACAAGGTTTTCCAATTCTAATATATTAAACTAACGCCTTCTTGCTAACATCAATGAGCAAATTTTGACAAGGTTTTCCAATTCCAATATATTAAACTAACGCCTTCTTGCTAACATCAATAATTAAACTTTGACAAGCTTTTCCCATTCAAAATATGTAATGCCTATGATCGTGTCCTGCCTTAGCTTCGTACTTGTTTGGGCACTTTTGCCTGTGGCACTCCACGTGTTGTTAAATTGCCAATGGTCTCTCGCACACTAGTCATGTCGCCGTGTCTAATAATACTCTATAAAGCTTCTCGGTCATTCCTTCAGAATGTACCGCATCCAATGGATCGCTTTTTTACGCAAAGTGGAACCACCAATCTGACCCAAAGAATCAGCAGTTTGCCTTGGACACATTGGCTCCTTTTGTGCAGTTCAACTAAAATCGAAGTCGGAATAAAACCGAGCTTTAATTTTGATATCCTTGTAAGCAACAATAGGTATAAGGGAAACAATTACTGAGAAATAACGGTTGATGACTTGTCTTAATGCGAAACAAAGTAGGAGAGGAGCAATTCTCCATCAGTGTGATTCATTCATATTGACTGAGACATTATATTAACAATGCCTTGGTTCAACATGTATAAAGAACGACAAAGCAGAAAAGTACCATTCCTAAAACAATGCAACTGATTCATTTTTAAAGAGACATTATCTTAAAAATACCTTGGTTAAACATGTAGAAAGAACTACAAAGCGTGATAGTACCATTCCTAACAAGTGTTGCAGTTTTGAACTAAGATTCAGAGTTAATTAATTCGAGAGTGGCATTGCTTAATTTTACCAAATGCATTAGATTAACGAAAAGCATAAACAGTTCCAGGGGAGAGTGGGCGCAACAACAATATGTGCTTCCATCTACTTATAAAGGGGGTGATGCAGAGTTTGTTGTAACAAAGCAACAAGCATCATGTTTGGGCTAGTCCCATTTTTGTTCACTACTTAATGGGAAAAGACAGCAATAGAATAGCTTCAATTCAACATTTATTTAAAACAGTACCAATACAAGTAGCACAACATCTCAAAGCACACTGCACAATCATGTGGATGAAGGTCTGTACTGAACTTTCATGAGAACACCAGGATAAAATACGAATCTGCTAACACTAATAGGAAATCCAATCTCATTTTGTGCAGCTTGCATCAAATCAAGCAAAGTGTTTCACAGAAGCGAAGCAAAATGTCGCAATAGCAACAAGTTGAATAGATATCATGTGGTAGAGACCAAGATTTGAAACAACTCGACAGAACACAGAAACAAATTCGATCTCCTTTTGTGCAGTTCCACCAAAATTAAGCAAAGTCACCGTGTGACATTCAAGTTGAATCTGCACAAAACACTCTTAAAACATAAGTGTTTCGAGTAGCGAAGTAAAATGTCGGAATAGCAACAAGTTGAATCGATACCCTGTTTTAACAGAGGCAAAAAGGAGACAATTACTTGCCGATAAAGGAGGATGAAACAAACGGTGATGTAAAGAAGCATCTAACTTATCTTGGATGGAAAACAAAGTAGGATAGTAGCATTTCTAAAGCGGTAGCATTGATTCATATTAACAGAGACACTCTCTTGAAACAACATTCATTAAAAATGTAATTTACTTTTTACAAAGGGCATTGCTTCAATTTTTGGCGGCATTCTTAGATTAACAACAGCAAAATAGCTGTATGGGACATGCTAGCACCATGTGCGTCCACACGTATAAATGGGTGATGCAGAGTATGTAGCCAAGCAGCATATCTGTGTTGGTCCCATATTTGTTCTCTTTGAACTTTTTTCCTATGTGAGGGCAGCAAATCTAGTCCTGCACAAACTACCCGACCCTCCCCCCCAGTTTCTTTCCGCTTTCAACAAAGAGATCGGTTCCTTACAGATGTGCGTACTGGGTTACCCCTCTTTCCCTTTTCGACCAACAAAGCGGCTGGATAGCCGCCTATACTACTTTTCCTCCTCCTTTCCTCATTGAACCACGCCCTAGATTCATGCTCCACCCCACCGCACCTTTCTTTCCTCTTTGAACCAAGACCTAGATTCACTACAGATCGAAAAAGATCCACATGCAGCTAGAGCAATGACGGTTTCAAAGAAACTTATACCTTAGGGTCAAATCGGGATGTGGGAAGGCATGCAATGGAGGCCGGATCTGCCCACACCACGCATTTACAGCGAGGAAGAAGGGGTCGGTGGCCCTCCAAGACAAAGCGCTGGGTGAAAGAGAACAACGCAGCCGGCAAGTGGATTGCCTCCCTCGCCGAAGGCGATAGAGTTAACGCTGCACCTCCTCCCCTTCCCGGTGCAACGGGATATGGACGCCTCCTTCACCAGCTGTGAGGGGGGAGAGAGACAAGAGGCCAACGCAATCTTGTTTAGATCTGGTGAAGAGAGGGTGAGAGACCGTGAATATAGCAAACCCTAGCAAATGAACACTGAGCCTGCAGCGTGTAACATATATGTATTGCGGCGAGCGTGTGGAGAGTGCAGACCCTAGCGAACAAGCGATGAGGCTCCCGCTTATATATATATTTCCTTCAGAACTAATATAAGAGCGCTTAGATTACTAAAGTAGTGATCTAAACGCCTTATATTAGTTTACTGAGGAGTACTAATGTAGTACGGACTGTGCTCCGTGCCTTCACTCCATCTGCTTTTGGCTGTATGACAGGTGAGCCAGCCACATTTTGGGCCCACCTGTCATAAACCCAAAGGCAGGTGCACCAAGTCAATGAAGCTGCGTCCATATAGTACTCTTGTGTGTATACGACTAATATATAGTGGAGTGGTTTTCTTATTCTCTCCATAACAATCGTTTTAAATTTTGTAAGTAGGAAACGAAACTCTTTATTTAATGTACAGAGGGAGTACTACTGATGAACTAACGATCCACGCCCACGCCGTCCCCGGTCGCACTTCCGTCCTTCACGTGTGGTACACTACCCTCCCTTATGAACAACCACACATGCGCCAAATTATCGGAAACGTGTGAGAGTGTGTACAAATAAAGAATTTTAATTTCAATTATCGGAAAGGTTTGAGAGTATTACAAAGTTTGACTTCAGTCAAATCTAATATGCGGAGTAAATAAAAATGGAGGGCTACTATGTCCATCCGGGTTTTTAGTCCACACCATTTTTTAAATCAAAGTTAATTGCTGGACAAACAAAATTACAGGGGAGCTGGAGACAAAGTTGTGAGAAGCTTAGAAATCAATACAAAACTTATGCTCTTAGTACCAACGTCGATCCTTCTTCGAGGAAACATTTGGTTCATAGCCAATTGTGTGATAAAATTGAACCAACATGAAAGACGACTGCGTCTCCAACGCAACCAAGGTGAACCGACGAAGGATATCATCTTTGTGCGTAACAAGCAAAGAGCACTGATGGAAGATAGCTTGTTTTTCATTGAAAACCGATCAGCTTCACCAGCCGACGCAACCATGAGGCGCGACTGAGGGAGTTCCGGACTAGGGGGTGTCCGGATAGCCGAACTATCATCATCGGCCAGACTCCAAGACTATGAAGATACAAGATTGAAGACTTCGTCCCGTGTCCGGATGGGACTTTCCTTGGCGTGGAAGGCAAGCTTGGCGATACGGATATGTAGATCTCCTACCATTGTAACCGACTCTGTGTAACCCTAACCCTATCCGGTGTCTATATAAACCGGAGGGTTTTAGTCCGTCGGACGAATAACAATCATACCATAGGCTAGCTTCTAGGGTTTAGCCTCTTTGATCTCGTGGTAGATCCACTCTTGTAACATACATCATCAATATTAATCAAGCAGGACGTAGGGTTTTACCTCCATCAAGAGGGCCCGAACCTGGCTAAAACATCGTGTCCCTTGTCTCCTGTTACCATCCGCCTAGACGCACAGTTCGGGACCCCCTACCCGAGATCCGCCGGTTTTGACACCGACAGCGACCATGAGCATCGATAGGTCATCGTGGTGATGCATCATCCATTTGGCATCAAGTTTGGGTGAGGCACCTATGAAGTTCGACAAATCCTCACTGTGGTCTGTTTCTTCTCAGTAATCAAGCTCGAGGAAGGAAGAACCACGTGGCAGAGGAGCGGAACAACAATGGCCATCCAATTTTGTGCAGTTCCACTAAAATTGAGGAAGACATGCCCGGCTATGGAGACACGCATCGCTGTTTCCAAAAATATAAAAAAGGGTTAATGAAAAGTACACCAACAAACAGAAGCATCATAATTATATCTTGATGGGAACTAAACCAGGATACCCGAGAAAAAAAGCATTTCTTCATTTAACTAGTGATAGTACTACCACCATATGGACAATGACCGCACAACCACCATGTACTTTTTGTCGAAACAACATGTATACCTCCATCGAGGCATAAATCAGGACAACTATTCGAGTGGCATTTCCTCTATAATAGTACTAGTAGGTGATGTTGGACCAGCCGACGAACCCTAGCTACTATGCATGGGGAGCTGGGGAGTAGTCACGTAGAAGAAAACCCGCACGCAGCGACCTGGGGAGCTGGACCAGTACAAGAAGTTATACCTCAGGTGGGCGAGATGTTGTTTAGGCGGGCGGGCGGGATCTGCCCACACGACGGCAGCGAACAAGGGCACGGAGGATCTTCGTCCGGGCCAGCGCCGGCTCCAAGAGGACGGTGCGATCGGTTCCCCTGCTGCCGACGGCGCATAACGCTAACGCTGCACCTCCTCACCTCCCGCAGCGGACGGGATTCGACCGGATCAGTGACCACCGGTGAGGAGAGAGATAGACTGGACACTGTCATCTTGTTTTGATATGGAGAGGGTGAGAGAGCGAGATGCGAGAAACTCTATCAAACAAGAGGCTATAATGGAGTAAAAAAATCTCTCCAAAGCAGTTTAAATACAATACGCGCGTTCTCGGAAAAAAGAAACGAAAATTGGCGGACAATTTTTTAAGGGTCTGTCTAGGACACATCTAGATGTGACATCTAAGTTGTTGTCCACTCTGTTTGTGGTCGATTTTTTTTGTCCTAGTTTTTTTTGTTTCTTGTTGCTACATTATATACTTGTGGGAGCTTAGATGTGATATCCTTAAATAACATCTAGATGTGAATTGGACAAACTGATTTTCTAACGTACCAAGAGAGAAAACTCGATCAAAAACACGTCCCCGCTTCCAGGTCGCGAGAGTCGTCGCGCACACACACATAGACATAGACATGCATATCCGTGTTAACGTAAAATTCCATTTCCGTCTCCATCTCCAATCATATTTGTCCAACTGGCACATTATTTACGTTGTTAATTATATACGCAGCAATATTAACGTACAACATCTCTTGTTTGCGCACGTCCGGACCGCTGCCACGACCGGTCCTGACCAACCCGAACCCTCTTCATCACCCGCACGTGCTTCCCGCCCGAAACGGTCAGTGCCACATTCATGTCCGGCCAGAGTGGACGCGACCTCTCACTGGCGCCAGCATTGAAGCGGCGTGCCGGCCGAGAGAGCGTCGCCCGCGCCGCTTTCGGGTGCTCGCGGCTGCTCCGTGTTCAAAGGTCGCAATAGCCGGCTACAACATGCATGTAAAAAGTTTTTGGGAGTCCGTGCTACAGCTAGCTGTGGTCCCCCAACTCGTCAATCTCTTCCAGTAGTGCTAGTAGTACTCCATGGCGCGATCCATCGACAAGAAGGCGGGAAAGTTATCGTATACTCGGTTTGCGGTGAGTGGCATGCCGAGCGACCGTTTGGGGTCGAGCCATGGAGGAGGGTGAGACACGAACACGACAGACGTGATTTACTGTGTGATTTGACTGCTCCTTAGTGGCCCCTACACGTACTCCCCCTACGTGTATGCAACAGTCACACGTACACATGGACGCAAAAACGCGTGCGACGCCCTAATGCATGCATGTCCGAGCACACGACGGAACACAGACGGTCACGCTAAGTGCTCAACCTACACGTGCATGCACACACATACTAAGTCAGGGTGAGCTAGTGACCGTATAAACACCAGAATATATATATATATTGAGCGCAATGAGCGTATTATGAAGTCCACTGACCGTATTTTTACAAATATATAGTGACAGACAGTGTATTTATCTCGTTTGAAATTAATCCATATTAACCGGAGAGGAGGCAGTATGGATTAGTATTACTTGCGCGGGGTGGCTCGCAGGACAAGGAGAAACTTTTGACTAATGCAAGCTCTCCTCGCTCAAAGCGGTGGACGGCAACAATTAATTCGTGTCGATTGCTCAAGCATACACTATACTACTAGTGCTACTATTGTTCGACTTCCCGAATAGGCGAACAGCCAAGCACAAAGTTTACCAATATAGTCTATAAAGGTACGTACTATACTAGTACTAGGAACCGGATGGAGGAGCGTCTGCACTCTTATTATAATTTTAAATGTAATAAAGCAATCTTCAACACATTTGGTTATCTTCGAGGGTTCTCGCATGTGATAATGGAAGTTGATTGCATGGAACACTCGCCACAATTCTCGCTTAATTCTGGCTCATATCCTGTTACAAATATTAGCGCTCGGTATTATTTCCTCTTTTTTGTTATTCAACATGTAAACAGGTCAGCAAACCTTGCGGCGCATCTTCGTGCGAGCCGTGCTTGCTGCACTTTGAATGTGGCCGAGAGCTGGCTGGATGAAACACCTCGCTTCCTACTTCTTTTTTTGCGGGGTACCTCGCTTCCTAGTGACCAGTCTCTTGGCTGATCGTTCTAAGAATGCTTATATATGAATAAAGCTGTCTCATTTACCCGCAAAAAGGATTGAGCCATATTAACCGGAAAGGAGGGAGTATGGACTAGCACTACTTTTTGGTGTGTCCCGTCAACTCGCAGAACGAGGAGAAGCTTGCAGGACAAGGTGAAGCTCGCTTACGCCTTTTGACTAATGCAACCTACCCTCGGTGGACATGCAACAGTCCATTCGGTGTCAGATTGTCAGAGGCATACACTGTAGTACCCAACATGCGGAGTACCATCATTGTTCGACTTCAAGAAGAGGCGAAGAGCCAAGCGCAGTAGTACGAGTAGTACTACTACTAGAACCGCATGGTGGAGGGTTTGTACTCCTATTTCTTTTTATCTCTGATAAAGTACACATTTATTCTGGAGAAGGGCGGAAAACGGCAGCCCAACATCAACATGTAATGAATGATATCGATCAACCAACCATGCTCGAATATATCTTGGCCTCCATGAGAACCCGTCTGTGTGTTCTCGCTCCTCGTCTCTCTCAAGGAACGGCGGGTTGGCTCTTTGCCATCAATTGAGATCGATTTGCTCACTCCTGTCCCACATGTGAGTGATATGCCAAGAGGAGGTGCGTTGACCGACCGCCATACGCTGCATTTGGTTTTGAACCTTCATACTACACCTCCCTCCGTCACAGCTTTATGTAGCGCTTCATTATGATGCATTTCTGTCAATGCATTTCCACCAACAGAGAGAATTAAGAAGCGTTTGGTTTAATGCTCAATTAATTAGGGCGTGGTAACCACAATCAAGTCCACAATTTTCTCTCCATGTAACTACGGAATGGAGTAAGTGCATGCATGTGTGTACCCGGGGTGGAAGCACTGCATGCATGTGTGTATGCATTATTCCCTCTACTAGTAATAGACGCCGTGCTATAACTACCAATGCTATTTTTCAGGCCGATCGCTAGTCGCCTTAGTCCCACAGATCTTTTTTTTTTTTTTCGAAGCGCTGTATAAACAAAGGACGGATGGAGTAGTATGAGTGGATTCAAAGAAGAGCGTATTGATGGTTGCTTCTTCAGAGCAACTTACAGTGGGAAAGGTTGGGCTTACGATTTGACTGCTCATTACTCACTATTAATGCGGCGCAACGACCGGACTGAGTCTCCCATGCGGTTTTGCACTACCCCCTCGGTTCTTAAATATACTCCGGAGTATATTTGTCTTTCTAGAGATTTCAACGAGTGACTACTCAAATATTTTTCTTTTTAGAGATTTCAAATGGACTGGCACATGCGGATGTATATACATATTTTAGAGTGTAGATTCTCTGATTTTGCTCCGTATGTAGTCACTTGTTGAAATCTCTAGAAATACGAATAGAATATTTAGGAACAGAGGGAGTACACATACGAAGCAAAATGAGTGAATCTACACTCTAAAATATGCCCGTTTGGAATTTGTAAAAAGACAAATATTTAGGAACGAAGGAGTATAATTTTGTGCATGGCACATGGACCCGGATGATGAAGAGGCTTTTGGCAATGCTATCAAGCTTCCATCATTTGTTTACATAACTGACGTACTATACAAATAATTTTCCAGCGAGACATGAAATTGTACAATGGTGTGAGCTTTCAGCTTCTGTTTCACGTGTCTTGCCATCGATGCTCTTTCGGAAACAATAAAAAACTAACTTCCTTGCTAATGCATGTCAATTATTAGCGATCGAGCTAATAATTACATCACAATCAAGACAGAGTTGTGAGAAGGTGTTAAATTAAAATTGATCCATGCTTTCATTGGCAGCAACGCCCCCAGCTCTGCTCTAAATCAACAAGGCATGTTGGGAAAAAAGTAGCTGTCTGGAGCATGCAACATTCCGATCATTTTGTGCAGTTCCACTAAAATAGAGCTGAGCGTCCCTGTTCCAAAGATACTAAGTGTGATTATGATAATAGAGGACTGCTGATGAAACAATAAACACATAAATAGAAGCCGGTCACCTTTGCAGTCTCTTTTAAGACTAACTAGTTGGAGAAGATTAGGCTCGGAGTTGGATGAAGAGGATAGAGCAAAACCAATCTCCCTTTGTGCAGTCGCACTGAAATGTAGAGACGTTGCCCATGTGACATTTTAGTAAAACTGCACAAAACACTCTTAAGAAAAAAGTGATTTGTGCAATTCACCAAAAGGTCGCAATAGCAACGAGGTGAAATGGATAGCCCTGTTTGCAAAAAAGAGGTAGAAAGGAAACAATTACTGGCCAATAACAGTTGATGACACATGCGACGACAAAAAAGAAGCATATTCCTTGCCCTAAGGGAAGATAACAACACGGTTGTGTTTGTCTAAAGCGGTGTGAGGACGAGAATGCAATATGGAAAGTACGCTGGACGAGCTTCGTTTTGTGCAAAGAACTATGGAAGATCCACATGCAACAACGTGGGAAGACGGGCTGTGGAGCAAGGCCGGAGGGGATATCTGGAGGTCGTCGGGATGTAACTAGGTGAGGGCGGCAGGCGGAATCTGCGAGCAGGTGGCGTAGGCCCTGCAGCGCCGGAGCTTGGTCAGAGAGAACGGCGTGTACCGCAGATCGGGACGTGCTGCCTCGGCGCCATCGAACGGAGAAACGATGCACTTCATCCCTTTCCCCCGACGGACGGGATGCGGTCGGATCAGTGACCAACGGTGAGAGAGAGAGAGGCCACCGCCTCCCTTTCCCCGGCGGACGGATGCGGCGGATCAGTGACCAACGGTGAGAGAGAGAGCCACCGACTCCCTTTCCCCGGCGGACGGGTGCGGCAGATCGGTGACCAACTGTGAGAGAGAGAGGCCACCGCAGCCTTGTGTGAGATACTCTGAAGAGCGACAAACCAGACACGCAAGGCTCCATTGTATATAGTGAGCGGACTACCTTTTTCTCCATAAAAATCATTTTATATTCTGTGTACGTGCCATTGAGCGCTATATTTAAAAATAACGCGGCAACGCGTCAAGTCGAACTTTGTTTCGTGCAGGCATGGTACACGACCTCCCTAGGTAAACAACCGCTATAGGCATTCAAATTAGCACGTGGGCTGCCATTTCGTAAAGAAATGAGCTCCACCGTGTACCCACGCGGGTGTGGCTGGGCACGAAGCGTGAGTACATTCACGGTGCACCTATTCTCTTCTTGTATAAGTACACCACCTAGGTGGGGTTGTGTGAGAGAGATACAAACCTAGAGAGATATAGTGTGGGTTCTTGAGGTTTTTTTTGGGGGTCAATCAAAAATGTAACATATGCAATGTGTGTGAAATAGAGTCCTGGATATAACATATATATAGAGGGGCGATCCACGAGAAGAGAGTGGAGGTATCACCGCTTGAGGTGTCCATAGAATCGAAAAGAGGGATGATGTGTGTGTGTGTGTGCTGATTGATAAAGAGTGCCATCGAATTTGTGTGTGCCCACGCCAAAGATATAGAGTGGCTGGCCCATCGAACGTGAGAGGGACATGTGCAGTTTGTCTCGTGGCATGGATACCTACCTGCAGCGCCGACTATCGGTGTGTGGTGGGGAAGAGGGAGGCCCAATTAACTATAGAGGTACAATAGCTGGTATATGTGTGGAGGAGGAGAGAGGCCTACCTCATGTATTAAGGAGATCGATCTGCCTCATGTATTAAGGGAGATCGATCGGCATCCATGCATATGTGCATGAGAGGAATAAGGTTGGGAGAGAGACAGAGCTAGAGTGTTGGAGGGGGTAGCAGTGGAGTTGCTTCTAACAAATGGTGGGATAGGCTTGCTAGACACACGGAGGGCACGCCCGCAATATCAATAAGAGAGGAGATGGCTGCTTGTTGTGTGTGCACGTGCCTGTGAGAGATGGGTCAGGAGGCATGCACGAATGATGAGGGGGGACGATGTGGCTGTGGTAAGCAGACATAACTACATAGGATGATCAATCTCCCTTTGTTAGAGAAAGGAGAGACATAACTTGTGAGGTACGTCGATCGATGGGGGGGGGGGTAGTTAAAGTCGATCCAGGTATATGTTGGGAGATCGATAGGTATATATGCATGTGTGTGTTAGAAGCAAACGAGGCACGAGGAGAAGGATAGAGATATAGGGATGCATGTAGGAGGTGGTACGAGAGGCATACTATATCGAAGGGGAGGAGGAGTCTTGATACGAGAACAATGAAAAGAGTGGTGGGAGTGAGGCATGGACGGTGACAAGAGAAGAGGGGAAGCTTGTGTTTGTGCTAGGCACACCTGGCTAGAGAGGCATATCGATCAATGTGTGCCGTAAAGAAGGAGCTGGGGGGCCTACAGACACCATGGGTGAACGACCTATAGTGAAAAGACGAATTTGCGCGATGGAGCTAGAGAATGCTGAGGGAGGGTTAGAGGGATGCGGGCGTGTGCACGCACAAGAGAAAGTTAGCGCTAGCTACAAAGATAAGAGGGTTGTGTGGGTGATGGTGTGCCTGCCATCCTGCATTATAGGCCGTCCGATTTATATCTGGCGGATAGCAAGCAAACTATGATGGTTGAAGTTGGCAACAATCATGATTGTAGATTCTTATAGAAATAGAGAAACGAATTCAAATTTAGTTCGAATTGCAGCGGTAGTATAGTCATTTGGAATGCACTAAAATGTTGGTATGAGTAGGTTACATGCATTATACAACAAAGCAAAAAAAAATTAATCGGACATAACATGGATTCATACTCCCTCCTTCCATCTATATAGGGCGTAATGAGATTTTTAAGACCGCCTTTGACTATTGACAAGATTAATAGTACATGACATGCACAATGTGAAAATTATATCATTGAAAGAACCATTCACAGACGTAGTTAACGGTGTGCTTTGTTTAAGTTGCATGTCATATATCATTGCTCTAATATTTGGTCAAAGTTAGCATCGAAAAACTCATTAGGCCCTATATAGATGGAAGGAGGGAGTAGCTTTGAATAGCATTTGTATAGTAAACCGGGGCAAGACTCTCTCTTTGTGTGGTGTGAATAGTTTTATATTTTTCGTTTTCTTTTTGGTTGAGGGAAGTGCGAATTGATTTGGTACGTACAAGTACAATATTATGACACGTTAGGCTTGTACCTAAAATTCAACCCGCGTCTTGTTATATCCCGAAAATTCAGATATCGTGCTCCCAAAACTTGCGCCTTCACAACCCGCGCCTTGCTATACCGAAATTACAACGCGCGCGAAAACTCCCTCCAGCTGCCAAATCCCGACACGCGAAATCCCCCTTCTAACCCTGAGCCGAAAGGGCTGCTAGTTCAAATCGGTGGGGGGTACTTTTGTAACACACCCTACATTTTGGACAAGCGCCTCTCTAAGTCATGCTTCACCCCCTCCCATCGCCCCCTTTTCGCCATTCGAAATCCCAGGCCGCCATAACCTCTCCACTCCAGCAGCGAAACCCCACCCTCCTCCGTCCGCCACGTCCGCCATAACCTGACGACGTCGTCCACCGCAACAGCTCGACGTCCCTCGTCCACCTCCCCGGATGAGGATCCGTCGTCCATCTCGCCGCCCCGCCCGTTCAGCCGCCCCGTGCTCCACCTCCAAGGAGCTGCTCCGACGATCGCCTTGTCTATCGCGGCTGCTCCATCCCCACAACGCCGCCTTAACCTGCTCCACTGGAACCGCAACATCCTCACCGACTCCTCGGACGAAGCCGAGGCCTACTCGGCGCCACCAAAGAGGTTGTGCACTCATCGCATCGCACCTTCTCCTTAACTCGACCTCCCGGCGCCGATGGTGCTCCATCCCGCACCCTCATGGAGCGGCTACCTTGAAGCCGGCGCCGCGGGCGACATCTCCATGGCGACTCTCCCCCAGTGCGAGGCCCCTTCGGTGGCGGCGTCCATACCAACCGGATCTGCTGCTGCTGTTCCGGCACTTGCTCGCTCGCTCGCGCTGCTGCTGCTGCTCCGGCTCTCGCTCGCTTCGCTTTCGCTGCTGCTCTCGTTGTTCGGCTCGCCGCTCGCCGCTTCCTTCACCCAGTTGTTGCTGCTGTTCCCTCGCTCGGCTTGCTGCTCTGCTTCGATTAAGCCACACTTGATCGACTGAATCGACTTTTGGGTCGATCGATTTTCAGGGTTGGGGGGGCTCACGGAGTTAAGGAAGAACCACCCGCAGCGGGGATGGGGGCTCGCCGGAGAGGTACCCCACTATCTATCTTAGGGTTCAGGGTGGGGGGTCGGGGAGCCTAGAGGGCTGGCCGGGGCGGCGGTGGCGAGTTGTTTCGGGGCGGCGAGGCAGCGCTGGGGCCGGCGGTTCGGCCGGTGGCGGCAGGCGGCTCAGGGGTGTGCAGGTTGAAGATGAACTGCAGGCCCTCCCTAAACTACATGCCAAGTGTCTCTCTGCTACCATTGCGTTCAGTTTCGACAGTAGCATTAAGATTCCACAGTTAATTTCAGTTTCGCCAGTTAAGTTTAGAGTCAACAGTTTTTACCTCATCTGTTGTAGTCAGGTGGTTTTTGGTGATGTTAATTTTACATCCATTTTTCATCATCTATTGGAGATGCTATTAGAATCCCACTTGAGATTGACGATGCCTGTCTTGTGCTGCTTCAGCCTTGACGTCTTACGGCTCACCGGAGCTGCTCCAACGACAGAACGATCCATCACAACAGAGCAGTGCCCTGGACGCCGTCAACAGATTCCTTAGATCTTCCTCCACACCTCCGACAGCCACCTCTGCCTCAACTGCTTCAGCGACCAACCCAATGATGCTGACGTCGACACGGCTACGGCAAAGAGGTTGTACACTTGTTGCGTCACTTATTACTATACATTCACGTCGATCCATTAGGGCTTTTTTGGTTCAACGGAAAAACATTGATCCACTGGTTGTTACCATCACTCTAAATTTCTGCATGCTCTCCTTACATAATCTCACCATATTTTTTTCGTATGCATGTCAGATATTGTACACATCATGCCGAACATGTAGAGAAAAGAGAAGAGTTTTATGCTGGCAATACAATGTCATGCAGACATAGCTCCATGGTGGGTTCAATGGCAAACCCTCCCCACCCCTCTCCAGATTGTAATCCAGAGGAAGATATCTGTTCTGAGGCGTATTCAGACGCCGATGGCCACTCCTATTTACCCCCCAAGGTGTTTGCTCTACCTTGGCATGATGATGTTAGTCATATCATGCATATGTTACCTTGCAGTGCCTAATTTTGACATCATATATGTCATGTGCTTAGTTTAGACATGTTCTGTAATGCCACCTGTTTAGTTTCTATATCATATATGGGAATTATGCAGTCTCATGTCTTTTAGTCGGCCATAATATATATGAAATGTGCAATGCCATCCTGTTTAACCATGCATCATATATTTGAATGATATCTTGCCCATCCTTCTCTTCATTACATTTCCATTTGTCGACAATGTTTGTACATTAAACTACTCTTCCTGTGAATCAGCCATTTGGGTGGGAGATGGAAAAATCTGGAGTGAAAACAAGGTCTTCAGAGAGGCATGTGCTACACATCAAGCAGATCTCTTGTTGGGTCCCGATAGCTCCTCGTAGATGGATTCGAGACAGATGACCAGTCCTATTCCCCAATGAGGTGTATGCTCTAACTTGGCACAGTTATACTGCTCATATCATGCATACAAAGGTCTTGCATTGCATAGTTTAGACATCATATACACAATATTCAACACCATGTTCTTAGTTCATACATCATATCGAATGCCCTCTGCTTAGCATATAAATCACATATGTGAATTAAATGATGTGATCCTGATTACTTAGATAACATGTAGGTGAATTATGTCATGCGATCCTATTTAGTTATTCATCATATCTTTGAATTATGTTATGCTATGCTATACAGTTTAGATAGACATCATATATGTGGAATTATGTCATGCAATCCGTTTTAGTTAAACAATATACATGTCAACTATTTCATCCCTCTTTTTTCCACACTATCTATTGCATCTGTCTCTCATACAATGTCTGTACATTCAACTATGTTTCCTGTTTATCTGCCATTTGAATTGGAGCGGGTGATGCCAGTATCTAGCGGAATAAAAACGCAGTCTTCAAATAAAACAGTGCTACCTCTTGGTGGAGATAGCACCCTGGGTGTACATGCACAAGAACCAGCCCTACCACACATAACCCAAACTCTCACAGATTGTACCCCTACTGCGATGGACAGAGAACCAGCTTCACCCAAGCTAACCCCAACCCCAGCCGATAGTAACCCAGTTCCTGTTGACACAGCACCATCTCCACCACACAGCTCCCAAACAACAGTAGTTAGTCGGGCAGCTCTAGTGCCCAAAGGGCCAGTACTATCACGGTGAACCCCAACTCCACCAGTTAGTACGCCTATTCCTGTGGAGGAAGCACAACCAGCCAGTCGTAGTTTAGCATGTATCGCATTTGATGTTGTTAAATCGTATGTGCATATCTTCCCATCTTGGAAATATTATATCAAGATGAAGGAAAATGCCAGATTGCAGTGTTTGTCCGGGAGTTATGTGTAAGTAATGTTATTCATGGCAATTACTTTGCTCGTCCCATACATCCTACCTCCATGATGGTTATAATACAGCAAATTTTCCCATTTTTCTCTATAGAGAAGGACCGATTTGGAAACTCAGATGAGGTAACCTGTGCTAATACCTCTTCTATCTTCAAGAATGCTTGGTGGCAGATCGAATTACCCAAGAAAACATACTTCACGGCAAAGAAACTCATCAAATTCCTTTACGTTCTCCCGAGACACATTTATCGGACGATGATCGGGAACGCTTTGTTCTCATCTTGTCCCGAACCAAGAATGTGGTAAGGTCTATGAGCTCATTTAATATTTTTAAGTATTTTATTCTTGCGTCTTACTGTATTCTATTCATGTAGAACAAGTGCCTAAACCTGAAGAACAAATGTTCTAATTTAAGATTCCATTGCTATCATAGTTCAAAAAAGCGCTACGCGTTAATTGTGCGTTTTGCCACCGCCTTGCGCTTTACTGACCAAAGCGCATGCTTATGCACAGTTATGCATAGATTATGCGTAGTTATGCGCAATGCATTTTGCCAACGCCTAGAGCCTAGGCGCGCTTAAGCGCTCGCTTAGGCGCGCCTTTTTTAACTATGATTGCTTTGCTCTTGTATCACTGTATTTACTGATACAAACTTATTTTTAAATTGAAGGATCCAATCGAAACTCCAATGGCACAGCAGGTATGTTCACGCATGTTTCTTTAACAGGTTTGCTCTTATCAATAGCTCTGTTGATTTCAATTTCAATTGTGTATACAGTTGACTTTCATATCATGCACATTACTAGCATCACAACAGAGCCAATAGTGTTGTTGTACATGTAGACCCGTGGTACCCATCTGATATCTTGTTGTGCCGTGTAGTTTCCCACACTTTGTATTCTTTCACTGCTGCTTTGTCTTGAACTGATATGATTTGAACCGTGTCTCTATTTTGATTTGGCAAGACAATGCAGTGACCATAGGATATAGATATATGTTTGTTTGATGCTTTTATTATGTACTAGTACTTGGCAATAGAAGACTTGGTAGTTTAATCCTGTCCACCTTACTATTGAACTGGTTCACCGAAATGAGTTTCATATACTAGTACATGCTTAACTTGTTATGTGTTTGCTTGTTTCTTCTTTTAGAATCCTGACAGAATATTGGGGAAGAGTGCCTTATTAAGCAATGTAAAACGAAGTAATGCAGATAAGGTTCAGGATAGTGACACATCCTTGTTGGTCTCCAAGAAAGCTGATAAAACAACTAAGGAAGACTATCTTGAAGACAGCGAGACAACCCCAAAGTCCTGTCTTGGTTTAGTGTTGGAGTTACTGGCCACTACCGCATGCACAAGCTATTCAAACTCATTGTCTGAATCAGTTCGGTTTCTTGAGTCTCAACTACAAGATGAAAGACATCGATCAGCTATGCTGCGACAAGAAACGGAAGGACTGCGGAAGCCCCTGGAGCATTCAGATGCATACTTTCTGGTGCAACAACAAGCGTTGGAGGATTTTAGCGCCAAACAGAACAAAGCTAATCAGCTTGCTAAGCTTATTGCCAGCATGGTGGATACCCAGGATAACGTTTCTTGAGCTCTTCTGAAGTTTTTTCAGTTATGCTCTTGTTTTGCTGCCGCGTTTATTTGCACTGGTGGCCAATTTTGACGGCCAAGTGTATGTAATATGCTGCTTTGTTCCCTATACTTGCACTGGTGGCGAACTTTGATGCCTAGTGGATGTAATATGTGTAATAGCGGTAATAGGCTAGCCTTAATTGCTTGCTTATTTATTTCCTTATTGTATTGTTTAGTTGTTTGCTTGTAGTCACTGCAGTTCTTTTTCTGTGTTTTTCTAGTGGCCACAATAGCCTATTTTTGGTAACTAGGCCAAAATAATCATGGCAACACACGGACTGTTGTAACCATGGGCCTCCTGCAAGCCGTATGATCCATGGGCCTTCGTTCGGCCGTAGGACCATTGGCCTTCTATACGAGCCGTAGGATCCATCGACCTTCTATATGGGCCTTAGGGATCAATGGGCCTTCTACGGGCCGTAGGGTCCATGGGCCTTCTACGGGCCGTACTATCCATGGGCCTCATACGGGCCGTAGGATCCATGGGCCTTCTACGGGGCATATCATCATTTCGCCAATCATGGTCCGTACTATTCGTGGACCATAACGGGCCGTTAATAGGCCGTATTTGACAACTCTATGAAAACAGCCCAACGTATTAATGGTCTGCAAACGGGCCGACTATAACGACGGGCTGAATTTGGCCCACAAGCAGAAAATGACAGTAACGGGCCGTATGTGACCGAATGCTGCAAATGAGCCCAAGAATCAATGGGCCCTGAGAAGGCCGAAAGATAACTTGGGCTGGAAACGGCCCAATGGAATAACGGGCCGTTAATGGGTATAAAGTGATACACTGTTCATTACGGGCCAGTTTCACCACGGGACGTTAATGGGCCAAGAGTTACAAATGTCCTCATATGGGCGGAAAGAAGTCATGGGCCACACATGGGCCGGAAGTTAAAACAGGCTGAATCATATTGGACGGCCCAGATGATGCTACTGGGCCTAATTCGGATAGGGCGTAAAAGGCCCTCGGTTAGCGGGCTGTAAATGGGCTATATGCGAACAGGCCGTTAACAGGCTTTCCGTGGGCCGGCCCGCCACCTTTTGACCAAGTCAAACGGGTCGGCCTTTTCACCGAATGGGCCTCGCTAATGTGCCACGTGTCACCGTATCATAGGCATCAGAGCGACCCGACCTCGACGGTCAAGCCTACGTATTCTTGTGCCATCCACGGATCAAGATATCTTTGCACACACGACATTAATGTATATATCAAAGTGCAATCACATGTATAAATAACGTAAAATGATATATACCTCATAATAATCAGCGGAAACAATCAAGCGGGTGTGGAGTCCCATCAACGCCATCGGCGGGTTGAGTGTAGACCGTAACCACATCGTAACTCTTACTCGTCGAGGAAATATCGCAACATGATACGTTGCAGCCGTGTAGGTCAAGACATTGAATGTACCGCAAGATCACAACATGAGAAAATAGATGATAAAACTATACTATATGCAATATGGCTTTATGGCTCTGTATCTGAATTTTGTTTGCGTAAAAGCTGGTTTTATTTTACCTACATCAAAGGAATAAAATGAAGTCTGTACTATGGTGTTTTTTCTGTCATGACATGGTTCCGCCAACCGATGTCTCATAGCCCAAAATCATCATAAGTTGCCCACAATTAAGTTATCAATCCGGTGTTGAGAGTACCGAAATAGATCCAAGTCCAGATGCTCAAATTGTCCGTAACCGGGGACACGGCTAATCGATTAGGTTATAACCCTCTCCAGAGGTTTGTACACTTTACCCGCAAGATTCGATCCCTCTCTTTACGTTCTTGCACTTCAGGGTGTTTGAGAACAAGATGACCGAAACATGGTCTTCCAAAGAGTTCCTCGACCACCGTCCGTACTCAACCCATCCTACCGTAGTTCTACATCTGCTAGTACCGTCCCAGCCAGAGTCACAACTAAGGTTAACCAAGCCAGAGCCCATAATGACTTGCGGTTGCATGGGTAAGCTTCGGGCATGAAGTATTCTTCCGTCTCTTTGAGTCTGGGTGAAGCTTTCCATAAGATGTCATGGCGCTTCTCCATGCATCCCGCCAACCACTGGGTTCTCCAGGTGCCCGTCAACCGTCCTTCACCCAAAGAGTGTGTATTGAATACTTGTCTCGAGTCTTGAAGTCTTGAGGCCTTGAAGATGCAGTCCTTGCAGGTGCCATCATGGAGTTGTCGTCATTGACGAAATCCTTCATTCTCACACCACTCTTGAGCACTCATACCAAACCCCGTCTACTATAGCGTAGCATTAAAATAAATAACGTCCCGGGCTTGGTAACAGGGTGATGGGTTCCTACCTCATGCATACTACTCAACTACAAGGATTCAATAACACTACTGAGGGTGGTTGCAAAGGTGCCACTAAATGCAATAAACATAGGTATGAAAGCAATGGTCAAAGTGAACTTGCCTGGTGATGTTGACGAAGAAGAATTATCGTTCTCAAGAAACAACTTGATAGACTACTCGTCACTCTCGATGAAATCTATATAACAAACATATCATTCACATAAGCACTCACACTAACAATCAAAACAAAAGAGAGAGCGAATAAGAATCCAAGGAACTTCAAATAAAACTAGGAGTCTTCTTCTACAACATTCACAAAAATAGTTTTGTCTAACGGAAAATAAAACACTAAAATAACAGAGAATAAAATATAAATTTAGTTAAGACAAAGAAAAAATAAAGTATTTTTGTTCATAAAGCTATTTTGAAAGTATTTTCAATTGGGAGTTAAAACAGTAGAAATCCATTGCAAGTTATTAGCGAACTTGAATTGATTTCACGATAACAAAATAAAAATAAATATAAGAACTTGTTGAACACCTACTGTTTAACTAATAGAAACCAAACATAAACTTTCTGAAATATAAAATAAAATAATTTAAAACAACTATAGAAAAAGAAGTAGCTATAATTCAATAGAACTAAAACAGAATTTGTTTTACATGAAACAATAAGCTAAAATACTCAAACAATTTTGAAGTTTTTACCACTGGTAAATATGATCACTAGTGATCAGTAGAAAAAGAATCAAATAAAATCTATTTTTAAACTCCCGGAATAAGCAAAACAAGCTTTAATTCAAATCTGATCTAACTCAATTTTATAAATCCAAACATAGACAAATTATATATATTTGAAACTACAAGAAAATTGTGATCTAACGCAAAAGAATCAGCATCATTGGACTTCTAGATCAAAAGTTATAAGCTAAACAAGAACGAAACTAAATCTGTTACGGAAATAAATCTGAAAACGAAAACGGAGTTACCATGACGTGAGGCAGAGATGGCAGGAAGGAGACAGCGATGTGGAGGCTGCTCGGCGAGGGGGCGAGGTCGCCAAGAGGTGGGGGTGGCGGAGGAGGGGTCGGTGCTTGGGGAGGTGGCGCTGGGCGATGGGAGGTTCCAGGAGAGCTCTGGTGAGCGTTCTAGGCAGGAAAAGGAGGACGGTGGCGAGAAGGCTACGGGCAGGGAGGCGTGGTGATGGGAAAAATGGAGCGAGGAGAGGAGGGGTTTTATAGGCGGTCTCGGGAGGCGCTGGGATGGAAAGACGAGGGAGATCGGGAAGGTGGAGTTTCCTGCCTCCATGGATATGGAAAGCTTATGTAACGTGAGAGGAAACAGAGGAAGGAGATGATCTCTTGTTGGGCTAGAATAGGAAAGTGCTTAATGGGCCAACAGGTTTTTCCTAATAAAAACGATTCCATTCCTATTTTTAAAATTAGGAAACTAAAACAATAAAAAGGAAATCAAATCAATTCGGAATAAAGAGTTTTTATATACTAAAATTATCAAAAAAATAAAATGTAGATGATGGGCATTATTCCACCGCCAAAATAAAAACTTAAAAAATGTTTTCAGAAAATCCCTAAAGGCTTTATTTCTTTTTGCAAATAATTTTAAATAAAACTTTGGTTTTCTTGGCTCAAATATTTTCAAAATGCCCTGATTTTGGAGGGTCATTTTCCTCCGCTCTTTCTTGCTTGCAAGAATTTATTTTTTCGGGTATTTCTGGGGAAGAAAAATAGAAAGCAAGTGCAAATATTTGAAAGAATTAAATTGCAAAACTCCGTTCAAATTCTTTATAGTCGAAGAAGTCATGTCATCTTCTCTCATTGATTTTAATAGGATGAATTTGAATTTACGGAGAAGGGAAAGTCATTTTATTCCTCTCTTTCAAAAGTTTTGAAAAGGTTCAAATTTCACTCAAGTTTAATTCACTCAAGCAAACAAACAAACAATTCAATTAATTATATTAACATTCCAAAATTTGGGATGTTACAAACCTACCACACTTAAAATGAATCTCGTCCTCGAGATTCAAGAGGCTAGCAAGAAAAGGTTAGGGTTGGGGTCTTCTAGCAAATGTCTTGGTCGAAAAGGTCGGGGTGCTACCACACTTAAAAACAAGGTCATGGTTCCAATAAACTCAGATATTTCCTCCGGAGGGCTGACAATGTATTTCTCTTCACATATCTTACAATAGCTCCTTCATTAAAGCTCTTACATCGGAAGCATAGAGTTTTCCTCAAAAGCTTGGGTCGGTTCGTCAAAGTTGAAGTTCGTCCGAGACCGGATCTTCTTAGCTGATGGGTCTGTGTCCATTCTAAACAACTATCGAAACACTCATGGTGGTCTACAATTTATGGTTTTCTCCTGCAGAAAACGGGTCTGGTTGAACCTCACCGTATAACCTCGTTTGGCAGCGGTTGCTGTAATGGGGTTCCATCGTCCTACCATTTTATGGTTTTATGGCTTATCGCGTCGACACTCTTCTAAGTCTTTCAAGGCTCTCTGATTTTCCATCAACATATGATAGTTCATGATAGAAGTCTCCGGTATGGGGCCAATCCATCCCGTACTTGAATCATTACCACATATGTAAATATCGAATCACGTATTTTAACACTTGGGCATACTCACAAGCATTGCAGATTTTCTCTTGTTCTCGAACTGAGTTCGTATAAATCCATGGTTTCTGCATGCCAAACAAAACATCTATCGTTACTTCACCACTCTCAGGTTTTTGCGTAATCTCCTACGAAACGTATGCTGATTGGACTGTTGATTCCTCCAATTTATTCCTTTTATCAAGGTTACATCAGTTCCTTCTCAAAATCCTGGGCCTGTGGGTTATGGCTCACTTCAACACTAGTGCAGCTTTAACTCATCCTTGGAGTAACCCTCTTGTTACACCTCCTTTAAATCCAGTAGTACTCTGTTTCTTCATACCATCATATCAAAAGCAAAATTCCAACTTATTTTGTCTAGCTTCCTTCTATGGACCGTCATGGATAACACATTTCTTTCTTCATTGATCCTGTGGTTTTACAGAGTACTATGACCAAAATAAATGCACGAGTTTATCCATAACATCTCATTATTCTCATAACAATCTTTCATTACATCCTTTATCATTTTTCGTGAATCCAAATTCCAAAAAGTTTATTACAAATGCTGCCACCCACATGGTTCGGTATGGTTAGACATTACTTCCAACTTTATTCATTTTTCCTCCTTGAGGATTCTTCAGTCCCACTGGAATTGTGCGACATGTGCCTTGAATTCTTCAATCTTCTGTTTCATTCTGGTGGCCTTGAGCTTTACCTCCATCATCTCTGTATGCACTTCGCTTAGGTATTCCTGAGTATAACGGAGTCTTGCTTCAAGTATTTCTCGATCCGGCGATGGCTTCCATGCCTGCTTCTGAACAACATCGAAAAAAGTTGCTTGTGGCACACGTGAAATGAAAAAGTACTGCCCCATCATTTTTGGGCAAACTCCTTTCAAATGGTGGAGGTGTACCTCCACATACCAAAGTTCCACTCCCTTATGCATGAAGGGGTAGCCTTTGTAGACTGCATCTCCTTCAAGGTGAATATGCTTCATCATGTCCTTCAGGATCTTCGGATAATCATGATCACTTGTCAGGGTCATGATGGTTTCCGGACCTTTAAGGAAAGACTCGTAAAGGGTCATCATCTGCAGTTGTGAAACAGAAATAATGCTCAGAATTTAAGGTACTTATCTCCTGGGGCATACATTCATATCATCCAAACAGAACTTCAAACTCAATTTCCAATTTCCTGTTTATGCATCACAACTCACTTTCTTCCATGTTCGTCCAGAATATTATTTCCAAGATAAATTATAACAACTCCTTATAGCTTTTCAGCATGTGACATTACAACTTCATTGAGTCATGAACTATTACAATCTCAGGGTAATCTATTACATAACTCAACTCATTGAGCTCATGAAAATGAAATTGCTTTCTACTACACTTATTATCCATATCAAAATTCCAACTACTCAACTCCAGCTTTCATCTTGTCGGGACATTTAATAGCATAATGTCCTGCCTCCTTGCAGCGAAAACAAATGACTTCGACATGTCTCGGGCTTCTTTGTGATTATCACGGGCTCCTTGGATTCTTCGCTTCTTTTACAGGCATTTACTAGCGTAATGACCTAAATCCTTGCACCTGTAACGGTGATATGACTCAAGTCCTTCTCTGCAAAAATTGTGTTGCTCTCGGGTTGCCTTCCTTTTCTCTTCCCGGATTTCTCTGTAATGGTCGAGTTTCTATCTTCCGGGGTCAAACTTCACTTCTGCTGTCGGAAATATCCTGGATACTCCTTTCTTTCCTTGGTGCAATCTCGTGAAAATGTCCTTCTTCTCCACATGAATAGCGTGCATTGGAGTAAAATCTGTTGAGACCTTCTCCATCCGGTCTTCAACACTCTCATTCATTCTTGGTTCTTCTAGATCTTCCTTGAGGGCTTCTTTCATTCCATCTTCACCTTGAATAGTTTGTTGCACGGTGGAGTAAATGTGACACTTTGCACCGGTAGTGGGTGGTTCCTTCACACAAGAAACAAGTCACCGACTACTTGGGCATTCCTCACTGGGTGTTTCTCCTCACAATGAGGGCATCCATCTTTGTGTTCCTCCTGGTGTGTCCTATTTCTCCACAAATCTTGCAGCACAAGGTTTACTTCTTGGTGCATCATTGTGTTTCGGATAAGACGTGATTTCAACAGGTCTTCTTGAATTCCTCCCAAGTTCTTGCTCCATTAAATCCTGTATGGCTTGATGCATGTTCCACCAGGTTGCAGCACTTTCTCGTAAAGTATTGAAGAGCATATTGAACCTCATACTTCCTCGAAACCAAATTGCTCCCAAGTGATTTTCCATGTTACGAATCCATAGCTCGCCTCCGGTGAGTCTTGATCCAGAGAATATCAGTCCAACTTCATTCATCAACTATGGGGTCCAAAAGTTTTGGGATGAGATATGAGAGAGGTGGGGAGGGATATACACACAATACAAACAATAGTTTTTTGAAGAAACAAGTTTTACTTTGTGGCTGTCGGAAAACATCAAACAAATGACAGCTCACAAATCGTCGCATCTAACGTAAGTGTGTAACAGGGGTTTGGTCTTCTAAAGGTCAAATAATTCTTCAGATTCTTCAAATTCTTCTAGTCTTCGGAGTCTTCAATTGTTGCAGCTTCAACTCTTCTAATGCATGGTCAAATCCTCTTTACTCTGAAGAGGCCATCAGTTATCCGATATCTTGTCCTTCTTGGAGCGGCTTCAGTTGATTCTTCATGTGATCAAAAGGGAAAAGGGGTATATTCTAACTATTTGAGGTGAGAGTGTCTATTTGATAAAATCAGAAGAGATGAGAAGTAAGAGTCTTTTTGAAAATAAAGTTTTAGAGATTTTCGGTCCTAGGGCTTTCCGGTTTCTAGGGTCACGTCCTCTGATCAACATGTGCTCGATACCATTTCAGAGCGACCCGACCTCGAGACGGTCAAGCCTACGTATTCTTATGCCATCCACGGATCAAGATCTTTGCACACAATACATTAATGTATATATCAAAGTGCAATCACATGTATAAATAACGTAAATGATATATACCTCATAATAATCAGCGGAAACAATCAAGCGGGTGTGGAGTCCCATCAACGCCATCGGCAGGTTGAGTGTAGACCGTAACCTCTGATCGTAACTCTTACTGTCGAGGAAATATCTGCAACATGATACGTTGCAGCCGTGTAGGTCAAGACATTGAATGTACCGCAAGATCACAACATGAGAAAACAGATGATAAAACTATACTATATGCAATATGGCTTTATGGCTCAGATCTGAATTTTGTTTGCGTAAAAGCTGGTTTTATTTTACCTACATCAAAGGAATAAAATGAAGCCTGTACTATGGAGTTTTTCTGTCATGACATGGTTCCGCCAACCGATGTCTCATAGCCCAAAATCATCATAAGTTGCCCACAATTAAGTTATCAATCCGGTGTTGAGAGTTCGAAATAGATCCAAGTCCAGATGCTCAAATTGTCCGTAACATCGGGACACGGCTAATCGATTAGGTTATAACCCTCTGCAGAGGTTTGTACACTTTACCCGCAAGATTCGATCCCTCTCTTTACGTTCTCGCACTTGTGGTGTTTGAGAACAAGATGACCAAACATGGTCTTCCAAAGAGTTCCTCGACCACCGTCCGTACTCAACCCATCCTACCGTAGTTCTACATCTGCTAGTACCGTCCCAGCCAGAGTCACAACTAAGGTTAACCAAGCGAGCCCATAATGACTTGCGGTTGCATGGGTAAGCTTCCGGGCATGAAGTATTCTTCCGTCTCTTTGAGTCTAGGTGAAGCTTTCCGCAAGATGTCATGGCGCTTCTCCATGCATCCCGCCAACCACTGGGTTCTCCAGGTGCCCACAACCGCCCTTCACCCAAAGAGTGTGTATTGAATACTTGTCTCGAGTCTTGAAGTCTTGAGGCCTTGAAGATGCAGTCCTTGCAGGTGCCATCATGGAGTTGTCGTCATTGGCGAAATCCTTCATTCTCACACCACTCCTGAGCACTCATACCAAACCCCGTCTACTATAGCGTAGCATTAAAATAAATAACGTCCCGGGCTTGGTAACAGGGTGATGGGTTCCTACCTCATGCATACTACTCAACTACAAGGATTCAATAACACTCTTGAGGGTGGTTGCAAAGGTGCCACTAAATGCAATAAACATAGGTATGAAAGCAATGGTCAAAGTGAACTTGCTCGGTGATGTTGACGAAGAAGAATTATCGTTCTCAAGAAATAACTTGATAGACTACTCGTCACTCTCGATGAAATCTATATAACAAACATATCATTCACATAAGCACTCACACTAACAATCAAAACAAAAGAGAGAGCGAATAAGAATCCAAGGAACTTCAAATAAAACTAGGGAGTCTTCTTCTACAACATTCACAAAAATAGTTTTGTCTAACGGAAAATAAAACACTAAAATAACAGAGAATAAAATATAAATTTAGTTAAGACAAAGAAAAAAATAAAGTATTTTTGTTCATAAAGCTATTTTGAAAGTATTTTCAATTGGGAGTTAAAACAGAGAAATCCATTGCAAGTTATTAGCGAACTTGAATTGATTTCACGATAACAAAATAAAATAAATATAAAAACTTGTTGAACACCTACTGTTTAACTAATAGAAACCAAACATAAACTTTCTGAAATATAAAATAAAATAATTTAAAAACAACTATAGAAAAGAAGTAGCTATAATTGAATAGAACTAAAACAGAATTTGTTTTACATGAAACAATAAGCTAAAATACTCAAACAATTTTGAAGTTTTTACCACTGGTAAATATGATCACTAGTGATCAGTAGAAAAAGAATCAAATAAAATCTATTTTAAACTCCCGAATAAGCAAAACAAGCTTTAATTCAAATCTGATCTAACTCAATTTTATAAATCCAAACATAGACAAATTATATATTTTTGAAACTGCAAGAAAATTGTGATCTAACATAAAAGAATCAGCATCATTGGACTTCTAGATCAAAAGTTATAAGCTAAACAAGAACGGAACTAAATCTATTACGGAAATAAATCTGAAAACGAAAACGGAGTTACTGACGTGAGGCAGAGATGGCAGGAAGGAGACGGCGATGTGGAGGGCTGCTTGGCGAGGGGCGAGGTCGCCGGCGAGGTGGGGGTGGCGGAGGAGGGGGTCGGCGCTGGGGAGGTGGCGCTGGGCGATGGGAGGTTCAGGAGAGCTCTGGTGAGCGTTCTAGGCAGGAAAAGGAGGACGGTGGCGAGAAGGCTACGGGCAGGGAGGCGTGGTGATGGGGAAATGGAGCGAGGAGAGGAGGGGTTTTATAGGCGGTCTCGGGAGGCGCTGGGATGGAAAGACGAGGGAGATCGGGAAGGTGGAGTTTCCTGCCTCCATGAATATGGAAAGCTTATGTAACGTGAGAGGAAACAGAGGAAGGAGATGATCTCTTGTTGGGCTAGAATAGGAAAGTGCTTAATGGGCCAACAGGTTTTCCTAATAAAACGATTCCATTCCTATTTTTAAAATTAGGAAACTAAAACAATAAAAAGGAAATCAAATCAATTCGAATAAAGAGTTTTATATACTAAAATTATCGAAAAAATAAAATGTAGATGATGAGCATTATTCCACCGCCAAAATAAAAACTTAAAAAAATGTTTTCAGAAAATCCCTAAAGGCTTTATTTCTTTTTGCAAATAATTTTAAATAAAACTTTGGTTTTCTTGGCTCAAATATTTTCAAAATGCCCCTGATTTTGGAGGGTCATTTTCCTCCGCTCTTTCTTGCTTGCAAGAATTTATTTTTTCGGGTATTTCTCGGGGAAGAAAAATAGAGAAGCAAGTGCAAATATTTGAAAGAATTAAATTGCAAAACTCCGTTCAAATTCTTTATAGTTGAAGAAGTCATGTCATCTTCTCTCATTGATTTTAATAGGATGAATTTGAATTTACCGGAGAAGGGGAAAGTCATTTTATTCCCTCTCTTTCAAAAGTTTTTGAAAAGGTTCAAATTTCACTCAAGTTTAATTCACTCAAGCAAACAAACAAACAATTCAATTAATTATATTAACATTCCAAAATTTGGGATGTTACAGGCACCTTCGGTCCAATGAGCGGATGACATATGTCCCAACGGTGAGCCGACACGTGTTTGCTCCAGCCAATGATGATTTTACACGTGGAAAATCCCCATTGGTCGGGGCTGTTAACGGGTTATCGGATCCAAAACCCGACCCGATAGCTTAACGGCGTTCCGTTACGGTGGATGCCATGTGTCGGTCACCCTTGACGAAAGCAGTTCTGTGACGCGCGATTTATCGTCATGCAAGTGGACACTTCCGTGATGATAATTTTGGTAATGTCATGGAACACTTCTACGACATCACATGTATGACTATCTTGATTCTGTCATAAATTTGTCATGTATGTACATGCATGACAAAAAACGCGACCTACTGTGACAAACACGTATCATCACGGAAGTGTATTTTTTTTGTAGTGTCAGGGAGCGCTCGGTATATTCAATCTCAACCTACCATGGTCGGCATGGCCTAAATTTGTGAACATATACCGTATGTTTCTACATTATCTATTTATTTTTATCAAATCTTTGTTACATCATCTATTTTTTATTATATATTTTTATACTTTGCTTTCATCTATATATTGATCTGTTCTACAGTTACTCCCATATTTGCATCTTGCTATGTCATTTCAATATATCTAATTTACGATCTTAATTTTGATTTCAAGCAGTACATCCCTTGCTTTGCAAGAACAGGAGTAGAAGGAAATCTTGGGCTTTACTTCATTGATGACTCCTAGGATGTCATATTGATAACGCAACATGGATTTACAATGACGGTTAGCGTAAAACTTGATAAAGATGGTCACTCCTATTTTAATGCGGACCTTTGGAGAAAAATGTCTAAGTGTTATGAACTGAAAGCTGGCAAAAATTCTAGTGCGTGCACCACAGCCTGGTCTAATTAACATGGATGTTTAATTCCCCAACGTCATGAGCCGATCAAAGTCTGATCTAGGTCAGTCCTTTCAACTTTATCCATGCTGTCATATTACTTAGCGAAATAGGGGTATTTGTTCTGACTAATTGATCACTATTTAAGCAACCAATTGTAGTTTCATTTTCTGACTCTGTTGCTAGGCAGTACAAATTCTATTTACCAATTTATGCGCACTATATATTATTCTGCCATGTTCTGAATAAATAATACCTTGTTGATACTAAGTGTACAGAATTTCACTCGAAGGACTTGAAGCATGTCATAAACTTTGTTGATAATCTGATAGACATAGCATAGTGTATGAACGCTCGATTTTGGATGGGATTAATTATACCTATGGTGCACACATTGAACAAGACCAATTGTGTGCACAAAATGCTGGTAAAAAGTCTTATTTTAATGTTGATGCTCATAAACTATATATATCTTCAATGATATGTTACAATTTGTTTTCATTCTACATTTCAACAGAAATTGCGCGATGATATGTCTCCAACGTATCTATAATTTTTGATTGTTCCATGTTGTTTTATTATCAATCTTGGATGTTCTATAATCATTTTATATCATTTTATTGGTACTAACCTATTGACATAGTGCCAACTGTCAGTTGTTGGTTTTTGCATGTTTTTTACAACGTAGGATATCAATATCAGACGGAGTCCAAATGCCACGAAACTTTACGGCGATTTTCCTGGACCAGAAGGAAGATATTGGGCCCTGGTTGCACCTGGGGGGAGTCCCGGGGAGGGGACAACCCACGAGGGCGCGCCAGGAGGCCCAGTCGCGTCCTCGTGGGTTGTGCCCACCTCGGGTGCCCCCCGGACCGTCTCTTTGCTCTATAAATACCCCAAAAATCCTAGAACCCTAGGGGAGTCGACGAAATATTCATCCAGCCGCCGCAGAGTCCAGAACCACCAAATCCAATATGGACACCATCTCAGATGGGGTTCACCACCTCCATTCGTGCCTCTCCGATGATGCGTGAGTAGTTCTTTGTAGACCTTCGGGTCCATAGTTAGTAGCTAGATGGCTTCCTCTCTCTTGCTGAATTCTCAATACAATGGTCTCTTGGAGATCCATATGATGTAACTCTTTTTGCGGTGTGTTTGTTGGCATCTGATGAACTTTGAGTTTATGATCAGTCATATCTTTTTATATCCATGAAAGTTATTTGAGTTTCTTTGATCTCTTATACGCATGATCTCTTATCGCCTCATATTTCTTCTCCGATATTTGGGTTTTGTTTGGCCAACTTGATCTATTTATCTTGCAATGGGAAGAGGTGCCCAGTAGTGGGTTTGATCTTACGGTGCTTGATCCCAGTGACAGAAAGGGAAACGACACGTATGTATCGTTTCTACTAAAGATAAAACGATGGGGTCTATCTCTACATAGATAGATCTTGTCTACATCATGTCATCGTTCTTATTGCATTACTCTATTTTTCCATGAACTTAATACACTAGATCCATGCTGAATAGTGGTTGATGTGTGGAGTAATAGTAGTAGATGCAGGTAGGAGTCGGTCTACTAATCTTGTACGTGATGCCTTTGTAATGATCATTGTCTGGATATCATCGTAATTATTTGAGGTTCTATCAATTGCCCAACAGTAATTTGTTTACCCACCATTTGCTATCTTTCTCGAGAGAAGCCACTAGTGAAATCTACGGCCCCCGGGATCTTCTTTCTCATATTTTTGCTTTGCGATCTATTTTATTTGCACTTTTTATTTAGATCTATTAAACCAAAAATACAAAAATACTTTGCTGCACTTTATTTTATATGCGATCTATTTATTCAATCTATTACAACTTTCTCCCGTCAACAAGCAATTTCTGGCACTGTTTCCCGAAAGGGATTGACAACCCCTTTAACACGTCGGGTTGCGAGGTGTTGTTATTTGTGTGCTGGGGCTGTTTACCTTGTGTTGCTTGGTTCTCCTACTGGTTCGATAACCTTGGTTTCATTTCTGAGGGAAATACCTACCGCCGCTGTGCTGCATCATCCCTTCCTCTTTGGGGAAATACCGACGTAGCTTCAAGCGACATCAAAAGGAAATTCTGGCGCCGTTGCCGGGGAGGATCTTCAACATATACCAGGTTCCTAATCACAAATCTCATCTCCTCGCAATTTACATTATTTGCCATTTGCCTCTCGTTTTCCTCTCCCCCACTTCACAAAAATTTTCCGTTTTATTCACCTCTCTTTTTCCGTTCGCCTTTTTTCTTGTCGGATCTGTTTTTGAGTGCAATCTAGTTGTGTAGTCATCATGACTCAAGAGAACACCAAGTTATGTGATTTCTCAAATACCAACAACAATGATTTTATTGGCACTCCGTTTGCCCCTCCCGCCACTAGTGCGGAGTCTTGTGATATTAATACTGCTTTGCTGAATCTTGTTATGAAAGATCAATTTTCTGGTACTCCAAATGAGGATGCCGCGTCCCATCTTAATACCTTCGTGGAATTATGTGATATGCAAAAGAAAAAAGATGTGGACAATGATGTGGTGAAGATGAAATTATTTCCATTTTCTTTGCGTGATTCTTCAAAAATTTGGTTCTCTTCTTTGGCTCGCAATAGTATCGATTCTTGGAATAAGTGCAAAGATGCTTTTACACAAAGTATTTTCTGCCTGCAAAAATTATTTCCCTTAGAACCCAGATCATGAATTTCAAAAAACTTGAACATGATCATGTTGCACAATCTTGGGAAAGGATGAAAATGATGCTAAGGAATTGCCCAACTCATGGGTTAAATCTTTGAATGATCATACAAAAATTTTATGCGGGGTTGAATTTTGTTTCTCGTAATCTTTTAGATTCCGCCGCGGGTGGAGCTTTTATGGAAATTACTTTGGGTGAAGGCACCACATTGCTTGATAATATCATGGCAAATTATTCACAATGGCATACCGAAAGAGCTCCTACTAGTAAAAAAGTTAATTCGGTTGAAGAAATTTCTTCTTTGAGTGATAAGGTTGATGCTCTTATGAAATTGGTTGCTAGTAGAAGTGCTCCTATTGATTTTAATTATATGCCTTTGTCTACTTTGATTGAGCAAAATAGTGATGCCATAGATGTGAATTTTATCTCTCGAAATAATTTCAACAACAATGCTTATAGAGGTAATTTTAATCCTAGGCCTTTTCCTAGTAATACCTCTAATAATTATGGTAATTCCTATGGAAATCAATCTTACAATAATAATAGGAACACATCTGATCTTGAGAATAATATTAAAGAATTTATCAACACGCAAAAAGTTTTCAACACTTCTATAGAATAAAAGTTGAATAAGATTGATGATTTGTCCAGAAGTGTTGATAGAATTGCTCTTGATGTGGAAAATGTCAAGTTGAAAATTGTTGTGCCTAAAGTTGACGAATCAATTAAAGATTTTTATGTTTCTATGGATGAAAGTAAGAAAATAACTGCTATGCTTAGAGCTAAAAGAGATTTTTTAGAAGAAAAACATTCTCTAGTGATTACTTCCGTAAAAGTGATGAAGATCTTAAAATGATTGGTGTTTATTCTATTAATTCCTTGTTTCGTAAATTTAAGATTCATGAAAAAGGGACTAGAGAATAGTCAACTTTAGGTAGAAGGCGGCCCAATATTTCGGAGGGTGAAAATCTTGTTGAGAAAATTGGTGAAAGTGGGTTCGGAGAGGTCAAAACTTTAGCTAGTGATGCACCCACTCGTTTGGATTACAAAGACTTCAATTATGATGGTTTATCTTTGATTGATTGTATTTCTTTGTTGCAATCCATGCTAAATTCACCCCATGCTTATGAACAAAACAAAGCTTTTACTAAACATATTGTTGATGCTATGATGAAAGCTTTGGAAGAAAAGTTGGAATTAGAAGTTTCAATTCCTAGAAAATTTCATGATGAATGGGAACCTGCTATCAAAGTCAAGAGTAAAAATTATGAGTGTTTTGCTTTGTGTGACTTGGGTGCTATTGTTTCCACAATTCCGAAATCTTTATGTGATGTGCTTGGTCTTACTAATCTTGAAGAATGTTCTTTGAATTTGCATTTGGCGGATTCTACTATTAAAAATCCTATCAGAAGAATTAGTGATGTTCTTATTCTTGCAAATAGGAATTATGTGCCCATAGATTTTATTGTTCTTGATATTGATTGCAATCCGTCTTGTCCAATTATTCTTGGTAGACCATTTTTACGCACTATTGGAGTCGTGATTGATATGAAAGAAGGCAATATTAAGTTCCAATTTCCTTTAAGGAAGGGTATGGAACACTTTCCTAGAACAAGAATTAAGCCACCTTATGAATCAATCATTGGGGCATCTTATGGTTCTGTAACCAAAGATGACAAAACTTAGGTCCTTGCTTTATGCCTTGCTAAGGGCGTAAAACTATAGTGCTTGTTGGGAGGCAACCCAATGAATAAAATTTATTTCTGCTTTTTGCTTTCTGTTCTTGTGTGTTTGCAAAATTATTCTACTGTTATGATTGTGTTTTTTGTGTTTTAATTAGTGTTTGTGCCAAGTAAAGCCTATAAGATCTTCTTAGGTGATAGTTGCTTGATCTTGCTGAAAAATAGAAACTTTTGCACTCACGAAAATAATTTCCATAAATCACAGAAACGTGCTTTTACCCTGATTCTTTTTGCAGAAGATTAATATACAAATTACCCTGGTCATCCTGTTTTTTCAGAATTTTTGGAGATACAGAAGTATTCGAAAGTATCAGATTGCTACACAGTGTTCTGTTTTGACAGATTATGTTTTCTTTGTGTTGTGTGCTTATTTTGAAGGCTCTATGGTTTTCTTTGATGAGTTTTTTCCATAGAAAAGTTGGAATACAGTAGATATAATACAAAAATAAAATATGAATTGGTATGATACAAATACTTATAGTAGTGGTTTTTTTCTTATACTAAGGGATCTCACGAAGGTTTTCTTGAGTTTTGTGTGATTGAAGTTCTCAAGTTTTGGGTTATCTTATGATGGATGAAAGAAGGATAGAAAAGCCTAAGCTTGGGGATTCCCCGGCATCCCAAGCTATTATCCAACAATGAGCAACAAACTAAGCTTGGGGATGCCCACGAGTGGCATCCCCTCTTTCTTCTAACGACCTTCGGTATCTTACCCGAAGCTATATTTTTGTTCGTCCCATGATATGTGTTTTGCTTGGAGCGTCTTGTATGATATGAGTCTTTGCTTGTTTTATTTTGTGTTTTAAGTCATAAATCCTTGCTGAACACACTTATTTGAGAGAGCCAAAATTATTTCATGACTTGTTAGAATTGCTCTCTGTGCTTCACTTAAATCATTTATGAGCTAGGACTTGGTGTAGTGCTTCACTTATATCTTTTTGAGCATGGCGTGCTTAGTATTTTTGAAGAAATATTCTCTTGTTTCACTTCAATTTATTTGAGAGTTAGTTTTCAAGAAATTCTCTTTTGCTTCACTTAAATTATTTTGAGAGAAATAAAAAAATTATGCTCATGATCTTCACTTATATTAGTTTGAACTTATGAGAAGCAACACATGAAAATTAGTCCCAAAGTGATAGATATCCAAGAAGGATAAGTAAAAAAATCATGAAGATCATTGGACAAAATAAACTTGATTCTTAGTAATAGTTTTGAGATATAATGATGTGATATTTGAGTTATGTTGATGAGTAATTATGCTTTAGTAAGAATATTGGTGTTAAGGTTTGTGATTCCCTATGCATGCACGAAAGTCAATAGTCATGCAATGAAATTGTATTCTACTTTTGGTGCATTATTCAGTGTTAATTATGCTTAATGCTTTCTTATGAGATTATTCGTTTCTTGGTTGGTCGCTTCCCAGTCTTTTTGCTAGCCTTCATTTTGCACCATGCATGATCTCTACTTGTGCATCCAAAATCCTTTAAACCAGTTTTCCACATGAGTCCACTATATCTACCTATATGTCGTATTATTTTGCCATTCTAAGCAAATTTGCATGTGCCATCTCTAATTTTCAAAATAAACTTATCTTTTGTGTGTTTGTTTCGCTCGCGGAACGGTAACCGGTGGCTAATATTCATGCTGGATGTGTTATTCTCACGATGAGTGTTTATTCACTTGTCATTGCATGAGAGTAAGGCAAAGGTTTTAGGGATGCCCAGTCCCGAAATGCAAAAATGAATTTACTTTATGTTGTCAAATAATAAATTCCTTGGAAAGTGTTGGTATGGAAGGCACCCGTGGATACGGCTAGCCATGGAAAGTGAAAGAATGGTGGAAAAAAGGAATAAACTTTATTTTCTGTTTGGGAACCGTCTATGGCATATCTAGCATGGAAAGTGTTCGGAACTCTAAGTCGTTTTCGTTGGTGGGATGGATACACCTCCCATATTGTTTTTATCTCTAATTTTTGGATTTGAGCTCTGGCACCTCTACAAATCCCTACTTCCCTCTACGAAGAGCCTTTCTTTTAGTTTATGCAATTTTTATTTGAGTCTCCATCTTCACTTACAAAAGCACCAACTAAGAACAAATATGATCGTACTTAAGTATTGAGTGTAGCTAATATTCGAGTGTGTTTCATGAATGGATCAATGTTTGAGCATGATGGGCTAGGGATAACTTATTTTAGCATTGATATTTTGAAAGACATGGTTGCTTGTTGATATGCTTGAGTATCTAAATTATTATGTCAAAACTAGACTATTGCTTTGAATCACATAAAAGTCCAAATGTCCATGCTATAAAGAAAACAATATGATATGACATGATAAACATCACTTCACATAAAAAATTATGTTTTTTATCACTTACCTACTCGAGGACAAGCATGGGTTAAGCTAGGGGATGCTGGTACGTCTCCAACGTATCTATAATTTTTTATTGTTCCATGCTGTTTTATTATCGATCTTGGATGTTTTATAATCATTTTATAGTCATCTTATATCATTTTTTGGTACTAACCTATTGACATAGTGCCAAGTCCAAGTTGCTATTTTTTTGCATGTTTTTTACATCGCATGAAATCAATATCAGACGGAGTCCAAATGCCACGAAACTTTACAGAGAGTTTTTATGGACCAGAAGGAAGATATTGGGGCCTGGTTGCACCAGGGGGGAGTCCCGAGGAGGGGACAACCCACCAGGGCGTGCCAGGAGGCCCAGGTGCGTCCTGGTGGGTTGTGCCCACCTCTGGTGGCCCCCGGACCGCCTCTTTGCTCTATAAATACCCCAAAATCCCAGAAGCCTAGGGGAGTCGATGAAATATTCATCCAGCCGCCGCAGAGTCAAAAACCACCAGATCCAATCTAGACACCATCTCGGATGGAGTTCTCCACCTCCATTGGTGCCTCTCTGATGATGCGTGAGTAGTTCTTTGTAGACCTTCGGGTCCGTAGTTAGTAGCTAGATGGCTTCCTCTCTCTCGCTGAATTCTCAATACAATGGTCTGTTGGAGATCCATATGATGTAACTCTTTTTGTGGTGTGTTTGTTGGGATCTGATGAACTTTGAGTTTATGATCAGTCATATCTTTTTATATCCATGAAAGTAATTTGAGTTTCTTTGATATCTTATATGCATGATCTCTTATAGCCTCATATTTCTTCTCCGATATTTGGGTTTTGTTTGGCCAACTTGATCTATTTATCTTGCAATGGGAAGAGGTGCCCGGTAGTGGATTCGATCTTATGGTGCTTGATCCCAGTGACAGAAAGGGAAACGACACGTATGCATCGTTGCTACTAAGGATAAAATGATGGGGTCTATCTATACATAGATAGATCTTGTCTACATGATGTCATCGTGCTTATTGCATTACTCCATTTTTCCATGAACTTAATACACTAGATGCATGCTGAATAGCGGTCGATGTGTGGAGTAATAGTAGTAGATGCAGGCAGGAGTCAGTCTACTAATCTTGGACGTGATGCCTATGTAATGTTCCTTGCCTGGATATCATCATAATTATTTGAGGTTCTATCAATTGCCCAACAGTAATTTGTTTACCCACCATTTGCTATCTTTCTCGAGAGAAGCCACTAGTGAAATCTACAGCCCCCGAGTCTTCTTTCTCATATATTTGCTTTGCGATCTATTTTATTTGCACTTTTTATTCAGATCTATTAAACCAAAAATACAAAAATACTTTTCTGCACTTTATTTTATTTGTGATCTATTTATTCAATCTATTACAACTTTCTGCCGTCAACAAGCAATTTCTTGCACCGTTACCCGAAAGGGATTGACAACCCCTTTAACACGTTGGGTTGCGAGGTGTTGTTATTTGTGTGCAGGGGCTGTTTACGTTGTGTTGCTTGGTTCTCCTACTGGTTCGATAACCTTGGTTTCATTTCTGAGGGAAATACCTACCGCCGCTGTGCTGCATCATCCCTTCCTCTTTAGGGAAATACCGACGTAGCTTCAAGTGACATCACCCGCTGTAGCAGTTCCTGGATCGAGATCCCGGTGTGGTTGAATTACTCTTGTGCTTGCTAATAACGCCAAAGTGATTGCAAGGTACTGCATTTCCCGTAGAAATGGAACCATTCAAATTAACAAGTTCTCGCTTGTCGTGGCAATGCATCCATATTGGAAAATTGGAGATACTATTCTACTCATGCTCTACCAAGGCACATGAGGGCTCTTCCTTTTCATTGAAGAGATGCCAAGTCGCCGTGATCAAGCTGTTTCCGGCCGATAGTTGTGGTTGTTGGCCCTCAACCTCTTAAAATGTGCTAACTGTTACTATGTTAAGTATGTAGATATGGACAATATGGTTTTTGGCCCTTAGCCTCTTAAAATGTGATAGTTGTTTCTATGTTAAGTATGTAGATATGGACCATATGGTTGTCAAACCGTGTTATGAAGATCCTCCTTTTGTCGAATATTGTAACCACTATATATATGTTACTCAAATGTTGTTACCCAAGTTCTTAAATTTTCATGGAAAGTATTAGTATCGTACATAGTTCGTTGAGTTTAAGCGTGTGCCTGATGTCTAGAAGGCATTTGCATATTCACTATCCATATTGCAAATTCACACACATGTTAACATAAGGAAACATATGTGTAACTTACTAATCATCGCACACGAGTACTCGCAGACGCATCGTGTGCGATACTCCTAGCCACCGCAAGCAACTAGTTTGCATTTTTCAAAGTTTTTTGTACACACAGAATGGCACACGAACTAATTGTATTAACCCTCTGTGCTGTAATTTCCCATCGCAAACAGTTCATTCGAGTTGGTTGTTTTCCACGTATCACACACATCTTGTTTACATGACTCATTTGTGTTCTTTTGGCTCATCGCAAATATTTCATCCTTGTGAGTTGTATGCCGCATATCACACACATCTTGTTAAGTTGAACCATTTCTGTTGTGTTCCCTAACCGAAAATAGTTCGTCCGAGTGAACCGTATGTCGTATATCACACACACCTTGATCTGGCTAACCGTTTCTATTGCACTCCCTAATAGCAAACAGTTCATCGGAGCAAACCATATGTCGTATATCGCGCACACATTGATATGGCTGCATGTTTCTGTTATTCTGCCTCATCGCAAACAGTTTGAATGTATTAACCGTGTGCCCTGCATCGCACATGTAACTAAAATATGAACCTTATTTGATGACTCCGCCATCGCAAACATTTTGCACCTTTTTGACAGTTTTTACACCACCGTTTGCGATTAATGCATCGCACACAATTTCGTCAGAAGGTCTCTCATCGTAGTGTCGCGTTAGCAGCATCCTGCAGTAGTGAGAAGAACACATCTAGCATGGAAAATATGGGCCACCCCCCGCCGCTTCATGAGCTGTACGAGCACACAAAAAGAAAATTTATTTTGAAATTAGAGATGGCACATACAAATTTGCTTAGAACGGCACGGAAATACCACATATAGGTAGGTATGCTGTACTCATATGGCAAAATTGGGTTTAAGGTTTTTGGATGCACATGTAGTATTTCTACTTAGTACAAGTGAAGACAAGCAAAAAGATTGAAAAGCAACCAACCAAGAAACAAAAAATCTCATAAGCGAGCATTGAGCATAACTAACACCGAATAATGCACCACATGTAGGATATAATTTCATTGCATAACTATTGACTTCGTGCTTGCATAGGGAATCACAAACGTTAATAACATTATTCTTACTAAAGCATAATTACTCATCAACATAACTCACATATCACTATCATCATATCTCAAAACTATTACAAAGAATCAAGTTTATTTTGTCCAATGATCTTCATGAAAGTTTTTATTATATCCTCCTTGGATATGTATCACTTTTGGACTAGTTTAATATGTTGCTTTTGATAGCTCAAAAAAAATTAAGTAAAGAACATGCACATACAATTTTTCATCTCTCAAAATAATATAAGTGAAGCATGAGAGAATTTTTGCAAAAATTTACTAACTCTCAAAAAAATCTAAGTGAAGCATGAGAGCATTTCGTCAAAAATATTAGAGCACACCATGCTCAAAAGGATGTAAGCGAAGCACTAGAGCAATTCCATAGATAAAAAAAATTACCATCTTTTATTGTCTATTCTCTTCAGCTCCACTCAATGATTATTTCCCCCTATTTGCATCTTGAGCTACATCATGCTTGCTTGTGTGTCTCAAGGATCATACTCACTTGACTCATATCCATGAAAGCTACCCTTCTTGGAAATTGATGTCAAAGGGGGAGAGAGAGCACATCAAAGCTTATTCTCATATAACTCTTCTAAGAAAGGAAGAGAGATGCAATGTAAGAAGAGGAGAGAAGTCACATGTCATCAAGAGGGGAAAGACATGTTGGTCAAAGATATTTCTGGATCTTATCCATTTCTCCTCTGAATTTATCTGACCCTACCTTCTCCCATTATCCAATGTTAGATTCAGGGGGAGAAAGAGCCCATGTTTAAGGGGAGAAAGATCATTAGAATTTATTGCAAATATTTAAGTTCTTGGGGACATGTTTTATTTAAATGAATTACTCACTCTGTGGTACTCACCTATTACATTTCATCCCAGTCTTGGTATCCTTGTGGATCTTGGAATCCTTCTTGTTTGAAGTTTACTTGTGTTATTTAACCTTGTTTTCTCAAGATTGCTTCGTCTAGAATCAGCTCAAGAACCACAAGGTAAGTATATGCATCACACTCATGTGTATGATGATCTCTTGCTTTTGCACATACTGTTTGCAAGAGGGATTCATAAACATGAAGGAACATCTCACTTAATTCTTTGCTCTGATGCATATAGCACTACTACAGGATGCTGCTAACTGGACACTATGACCAGAGACCCTTTGATGAAACTGCGTGCGATGCTTTAATCGCAAACGGGGATGTGAAAAAACCATAAAAAAATATGCAAAACATTTGCGATGGCGGAGACATCAAACATGGTTAAGATTTTAGTTATGTGTGCGATGCGTGGCATACGGTTGATCCAGAAGAACTGTTTGCAACGAGTCAGAACAATAGAAACGTGCAACCATATCAATGTGTGTGCGATATACGTCAAACAGTTCGCTCCGATAAACTGTGTGCTATTAGGGAATGCAACAGAAATGGTCAGCCAGATCAAGGTGTGTGTGATATAAGGCATACGGTTCACTCAGACGAACTTTTTTCGATTAGGGAAGAGAACAGAAACGGATCAACTTAAGAAGATTTGTGTGATATGCGACATACAGTTCACATAGATGAACTGTTTGCGATGAGCCAAAAGAACATAAACGATTCGTGTAAACAAGATGTGTGTGATATGCAGCAAACTACCCACTCAGATGAACTGTTTGCGATGAGAAATTATAACACAGACGGTTACTATAGTTTGTTCATGTGCGATTCTGTTCGTACAAAAAACTTTGAATAATGCAAACTAGTTGCTTGCGGTGGCTAGGAGTATCGCACACGATGCGTCTGCGAGTACTCATGTACGATGCTTAGTAAGTTACACATATGTTTCCTTATGTTAACACATGTGTGATAAATAACACGTGGCACCGCATACGGTATTCGGGTTGTGTGTGTGCTCCACTTAGTCTTCCCGAGCTCCAGCGAATGCTTCCCGCGCTCCACATGGGTGAATTGTAAAATCCACGCCTCTTCCCTCATCGGTTTCCGGCCACCAGCTGATGGCTTGCTGCATATAACCAAGGCGGCAACGCACCTTTGCGACACTCTGCGCAGATCTAGTCCTCACTCATCTACAATTAGTTATTCCAAACATGCCACGCAGTGGCCAAAGCTTTGACGTCGACCCCTACCTGCGTTACATCTTCGGCGAGGAGAACGAGCCGGAGCAGGTCGGGGAGCAAGAGCTTCATCGACTAGTGCAAGCACCATGGCCCATCGGGAGCGAAGCCGGCGTGATAGTCCTTGGGCGCACAATCGACATATTGCAGAGGAGGTGTGATGAGCAGTTTGCCATCCACCGTGCAAAAGTTCCAGAGCTGCTCGGCGGCATGATCGATAACCCACCCGAAGAGCCGTCGTCACTAGTGCTCATCGAGAGCCTGATGCCTCGCAAGGAATGGGCAGAGGACCTCTGTGATTCAATCAAGACACAGGCAGCCTGCGGCTTCATCATTTCCTGTGGCGGCCGTGTCAACCTCGACCCCGATGATGTGGTAGCCAGGCTTGAGCGCATCCTTGGCGGAGTTGACGTCCCCGACAAAGTAGAATATCGCCAACGTGCTATCTTGTGGATGCAGGTGATGCACGGAATTTTCTACCAGGCCAGAGACATGGAAATGGAGCGGTTCCGCGGAGATATCATGTGCGCGATTGCACACTGTCAAGCTCTTCTGGAAGAGGCCCAGCAGCCCCAAGACCCTCCCAGCGCCAGCAGCTCCGTAGGCAGGCGGGTCGGGACACTTGGAGTGAACGGCTGCAAGGGTGCTATGCTGATCATGGAGTCCGAGAAGACCGTCGTCGGAAGGCCGCCAGCTCAGCCTCTTAGCCTATATTTTATTATAATTGTATGCATATGTAGGTCGTGGGTGTTCTGGGCCTTGTTGCATGTGGCATTTTAAATTGTCCTAAATATGTAAGATAATTATAAACTATTGCCAATGTAAATTTGCCTCAACGGCGAGCAGAGTGCGCATACGGATGCTAGAGCGGAGTGCGCCGCGGCCGCCTCAATGGCGAGCAGAACACGCGGACGGATGCGAGCAGAGCGCGCCGTGGCCGCCTCAACAAGGAGCAGAGCGCCGCGGCCGCCTCAACGGTGAGCAACCACGTGGTCAACCTTCTGGCACCCCGTGGGAGGCACGACGGTGCACCAATAAGACACGATGGTGATATCTTGACCGTGTGTGATAGTGGGTAGACACGTACACGTACATCCGAGAACGCGGTCCCATGTTTCGGGCTTCCGATGCATGGCATAGGGCTGATCCAAAAGAACTGATTGCGATGAGGCATAACAACAGACCGGGCTTTTTAGGCCCAGAACCATCAATAAATTTTGACCTGGTTTCTCGTTACATTGCAGATTACAATGCAATAAGTAATTGCAAATCTGTTCACACCTATCAAACTAATATGTGTTCACACTTGATCCTCAAAAAATATGTGTTCACACTTAGCACCGGGCTATAAAAACTACCCACTCGAAAATTACTTCACAGTTCCTTTCCTCATCACCCACAAAACTGGTCTTTCCAGTCAAGTCGTTCCGCCATGACCGGCAGGAGGAGTTTCGGGTGGACATATAACCAGGTAGCAAAGACCAAGGCCGCGTGTAGCGACCTGACCCAAAATCGGTCAAATCTACGTATGCATGCCATCCCAAGATCATCTTTGGTACTCACAATACATCGATAAAGTAATCAAAGTTCAATCACACCTGAATATTATTACACGATTCTCATATAGAGTCTTTATTACAAGAGAATAAATTCGGCTCAAGGCCAACTCATGAGAAATAAACTACTAATGCTGCGGAAGCGTAGAAGATAAAGCGAGTCCATCCGACTCCAAAGGGCAATCGCCAAGCGCGGAGCGTAGCCTCACTCCTGATCGGAATATACCTCTGCAACATAAGACGTTGCAGCCATGTAGGTCAGCTTTTTGAATGAGCTGGCAAGTCATGAAGAATAAAAATAACAAAGTTACTAACACTATATGCATTTTGGCTGTGGAGCTCTAAGTTTCATCATTTTGCGAAAAGCCAATTTTCTCCTACTACAGTGGACTTGCTTGCAAAATTACTACAAATTGTTGGTAGTTATTGAGATGGTTCCGCCAACCAAAATCTCATTCCCAAATTATTAAGTCATAAAGCCCCTCAAATTAATTCATTAGTTTTAGTGTTGAGATTTCCGAATACTTCCAAGTTCCAGAGGCTCAATTTGTCCGTAACCGGGGACACGGCTAATCGATTAGATCTTTAACTCTGCAGAGGTTTGCGCACTTTCCCCGCAAGAATCATTCCCTCCTTTTAAGTCTTCGCACTTCATGGTGTTTGAAGACGGGACGAATAAACAGGGTCTTCCAAAGAGTTCTTCTGCTACTGCCGTACCCATCAATCCTACCGTTCTTCTACATCTCGTAGTACCGTCCAGCCAGCGTCACTACTAGGGTTAACCCAGCCAGAGCCCATAATGGCTTGCGGCTGCACAGTAAGCTTCGGTCATGGGGCATCCATCCGTCTCTTCGTGGCTGGGTGAAGCTTTCCAAGATGTCATGGCACTTCTCCATGCATCCCGCCAACCACTGGGTTCTCCAGGGGTGCCCGTCAACCGTCCTCCACCCAATGAGTGAATTCAAGTCCATCTTGATCATTGTAGTTCATGGGGTTGTCATCATCATTGACTCTCACATCTTTCTTATGAATTTCACTCAACCAAAACCCGTCTACGAGCATAGCAAAGTAAACTACTTCGTCCCGGGGGTCATAGTAACAAGGGGATTGGTTCATCCTACCACATGATACTACTCAAGATTAATAACTTCAAAATTTCAACTACTGCATGCATGGTGGGGTGGTGACAAATTCTAATGCACAAAAACGTAGGTATAGAAAATAACATGATCAAAACTTGCCTTGCTGATGATCCTCGTAAGCTAAAGATTCGTAGTAGCAAGCTTCGCACTCCGGAAACTCTACCGAGACAAACAATAATCACAATAAGCATATAGCATTGGATCACATAACACAATAGCATAACAAAAGTAACACACAAAAACCAACAAAGCAAAACCCAAAGGGAAAAACTCAAAGAAAACCAACTCAAAGTTTTCCTACTTCAAACAACAACTAAAAGTAGTTTTATATAACAAAATTTTTCTAACATAACCTAATCATGGTTTTATGTTAACTTAACAGAAGATTTCATTAAGAAACTAGGAGCAAAAAGAATTAATTTAAAATCTATTATGAAACTCCTATTAGGCCTAATCCAATTTCTATTAAGAAAAATAAAATAAAACTTTTATTTATTATAAATAAAAGTTCATCCTATAAAGTGACAGAAACTATCCTAGAATAATCAATCACATGTTAAAAATAAATTTATTTACTAACTAAAATAATAGGAAAACAGTAGCTATTTAATTAATTAGGATTAACAAGATTCTGCTTAAAACTATTTTTTATTTATCCTAAAATACCTAAATTAATTTCTATGGTTTGGCAATGTCAAAATAAAGTTGGGACAAAAGAATCATCCAAAAATAATTTTTCTAACTCATGTTATAACAGATTTACTATTCTGACTAAAACTAAATTAAAGCAATTTTAATTAATTTTAACATAGCTAATAATATTTTCTACAGAAACTATAGGAAATTTGCAAACCAACAAAAAAAGAATCACCTAAAAATACTAAACAGAATAAAAGATATGAATTTTTTGAAAACAGGAACTATTCTGTTAAAACAGAAAAACGAAAATAAAGAAAAAATGGGCTAAACGGGCCTAACTAACGCACTGCGCGTCATATAGCTAATTGGGCCCTAGGGTTAAACTGAATCGGGCCGGGCTAAAATAAAACCCTAACTTAAAAACTAACCGGACTAAACCGCTCGAACCGGGCGGTTTTTATAAATCGCGTACCTTGAAGTCTAATCTACACCGTAGATTGGGGATCGGACGGGGGAGATCTCCGGTGACTCACCGGCGCCGACGGCGGCGGCGGCGCGTGGCGAGAGTGTGCCGACAGCTCCGGTCGTCGGGAGGTCGGTGGAGAGCTCCGGTGGTCTTGAGGCGACGAGGGGAGCTCTTGGTGGAGTCGGGGAGGTCGGGAGGTGTAGGGGCGGCATGCGACGAAAAAGGCGGCGGGAGGTTCGGCTCCGCGAGCTCGTGAGAGAGGAGGAGGAGCTCCGGAGGGGGTAAGGGGGAATGGGGTGCGGGGACCCGGTTTATATAGGCGGGGCCTCGTTGGGGTAAGGGAGGTGATCGGGAGGATCGGATCCGGATCTCGCGAGATCCGTGATCGTGGCGGCGGCGTGGCGTGGGCGGGTTTGAAGACGGGCGGGGCCACCTGCGAGAGAGAGAGGGGGGTGGTGCGGTCAGGCGGCCCCAAGGTTTTCAGGCGAGGGAGGTGAGGCGGCTCGGCCTCATTGGGTTGGCCTCATGGGCCTTTGGTGGGCAGTCTTGAGGCGAGGCTTGGCCGGCCGGTGGCGCTGGGGGTTTTCTCTTTTTTGAATTTATTTTTTAATAAAACAAAAACAGAGATAAAACATAAACTATAAATATTTTATATAGGGTATATATATACCAAAATGATCAGGGAATATTCCTATCATTTGAACATTTTCCAAAGGCAAAATCCAAACTTCATAAAAATCCATTTTTTCAAATTCAAATAAAATTCAGATTTGAATCCAAAACTTTTGGCAATGTTTTCCTCGATATTTTTGGAGTGTCATGTTTACTCCTCTCATACTTTTGATCAAGTATTTATCAGGCATAGTTTTTTTGAAATGATTCCCACTTGCCAAAGTTTGAATTCAAATTCAAAACTCAAAATTCTCTGAAACTTCAAATGGCATTCAAATTCAAATAGGATGCATAGATGTTAGCTATAATTGTAAAACATTCCAAATAGGAAATTTGGGATGTTACAAACCTACCACCTTAAGATGAATCTAGCCCTCGAGATTCGGGTTAACTAACAAATAGGTGCGGGTGGTCTCGAAGAAGGTCTTCTTGGCGCTCCAGTGGCTTCTTCCTCGGTGTGGTGACTCCACAAGACCTTGCAAAATTTGATGACCTTGTTTGTGGGTGACTCTGCTCATGCAGTCTCGAGAATTCGGATGGGTTTCTCCTTGTAGGTCAGATCACTGTCAAGCTGTATGGCCTCTAGGGGCACTGTGTCTCCCAACGGAATATCGGCCATGTCGGCATGACACTTCTTCAGCTGAAAAACATGAAAGACATCATGAACCCCGGACAATCCTTCCGGCAGTTCCAACTTGTAAGCAACTTCTCCTCGACGTTCGAGGATTTTGTAGGGGCCAATGAATCGGGGTGCTAACTTCCCTTTGACACCAAACCTCTTGATCCCACGAAGTGGAGACACACGAAGATATGCTCGGTCTCCCACTTCGTAAGTCACTTCCTTGCGCTTACTGTCGGCATAACTCTTCTGTCTCGACTGTGCTATCTTGAGTCTGTCTCGAATCAGCTTGACTTTCTCTTGAATCCTGATAAGATCGGAACCGAAAAGTGATCGATCTCCAACACTATCCCACAAAGAATGGTGTTCTCACCTCCTTCCGTATAGAGCTTGAAAGGGCCATCTTGATTTGGATTGATAACTGTTGTTGTATGAGAACTCTGCGTCGGCAAATTATCATCCCAGCTAGACCCATAGTCTAGCACACAAGCTCTCAACATGTCCTCCGAATCTGGTTGACTCTCTCGGTCATCCATCATGTCTGCGGATGAAAAGTGTCTGAATTCCAGCCTCGTACCCAAAGTTTCATGCAACTGCTTCCAAAACTTTGAGGTAAACTGTGTTCCTCTATCTGACACGATTTTCCTCGGAACTCCATGCAAACATACGATCCTGGTCATGTATATCTTGGCCAACTTAGCACTGGAGCTGTAACCAACCGTTTCTTCAATTCCTGAAAACTGGCTTCACACTCCTCGGTCCAAACATACTTGGCTTCCTTCTTCAACAGCTCAGTCATGGGCTTGGCAATCTTCGAGAAGTTTTCAATAAACCTCCGATAATATCCTGCGAGTCCGAGAAAACTGCGGATCTCCTTGATCGAGGTGGGCGATCGCCAATCGGTGACTGATTCAACCTTGGCGGGATTAATCGCTATTCCTTCTCCTGAAATAACATGTCCGAGGAATCCAACTTCCTTCAGCCAAAATTCACATTTGCTGAACTTGGCATACAACTGATGTTCTCGAAGTTTCTCCGAACTAGACGCAAATGTTCCTTATGCTCTTCCTCGCTCTTGGAGAAAATCAATATATCATCGATGAACACCACGACAAACTTGTCCAGATATTCCATAAACACCTTGTTCATCAAATTCATGAAGTATGCAGGAGCATTAGTCAATCCAAATGACATGACGGTATACTCATATAAACCATACACAGTAGTGAATGCTGTTTTGGGTATATCCTTTTCACGGATCTTCAATCGATGATACCGATCAAGATCGATCTTAGAGAATACCTTGGCTCCAACTAGCTGATCAAACAGATCATTAATCATCGGCGAGGGTACTTGTTCTTGATGGTCACTTCGTTCAACGCATACGATAATCCACAACCATCCTCAAGCTTCCATCCTTTTCTCTACCAAGAGAACTGGGGCTCCCCAAGGTGATGAGCTTGGTCGAATATATCCTTTCTCCAATAACTCATTAATTTGATCCTTGATCTCTTTCAACTCATTCGTGGCATCCGATAAGGTCTCTTGGATATTGGGGCTGTGCCGGCAATAACTCGATCGGAAATTCAATATCCTGTCCGGTGGCATTCTGGTAATTCCTCCGAAACACATCGGAAAGTCTTGCACCACCGGCACTTCCTCTGAACAACTCCCGTGAGGGAATGCACCGATTCTTCATCGGCTGTGCTCGGCTACATACTTGATCCTCTTCGCTCCGGGGTGGTGGCGGAATAGACTTCTGGGCACGATCTATGTTTCCTTCAAACTTCGTCAACCAATCCATGCCTAGGATTACATCCAAGGTCTGGGTTTCCAACACTATGAGGTCTGCGGGAAATTTATGGTTCCCGATGTTGAGGGTTGCATGACAGCCTAAGCCTGCCATCATTTCTCCTCCTGCGGAATTGACGCGAAGGGGGCTTCTAAGGGTTTTAGTGGGCAACCCGTACTTTTCCACAACTACCCTTGATATGAATGAATGCGTTGCACCAGAATCAAAGAGTACCAAAACTGAACGTGAATTCAATAAAAACTTACCAACCACAGTGTCTGGCTGATCATAGACGTCCTCCACGTCAATGTGGTTCACCTGAGCACGAGGGAATGGATTGGGCTTCTTCGCTGAGCCTCCATTGCCGTTTCCATTCCTCTGCTTGGCCTCCGGGCAGTCGGTGGCATAGTGCCCTGTCTTCTGGCACTTGAAGCAGGTGATGTGGCTTAGATCCTTCGGAGCCGGGGCAGAACGGTGCTGATTGCCATTACCGTTTCCATTGCCATTGCCATGGCCTGACTTGTTGTCCTGGCTGCGGTTGTTTCCATTTCCTCTATGGTTATGACCTCCATGGTTATGATGGGTGTGCCCTCCTGAGTATGGTGCATAACGGGGCTTCTGCTGAGCTCCTGAGTTGTGCTTCCCCTGGCTGTACTTCCGCTTGCGGCTTTCTATCTGCTGCTGCTTGCCTTCAAGTATGGTGGCCTTGTCTACCAGCTCCTGGTAGTTGTTGAAGGTAGCCACAATAAGCTGCATACTCAGCTCATCGTTGAGTCCCTCGAGAAATTTCTCCTGCTTTGCGGCATCTGTGGCCACATCATCAGGGGCATAGCGGGCTAGCTTGCTGAATTCATCCACGTCTTGTGCCACAAGACGGTTCCCTGGCGTAAGTTGCGGAACTCACGCTTCTTCGACTCATGGCTCCAGTGAGACAAGAGCGGCACGGAAGGCTCGTGGAACTGATCCCATGTGATGGCACCAATGGGATAAGTGGCGGTGTAGTTCTCCCACCAAGAAGCTGCAGGTCCATCAAGTTGATGCGCTGCAAAGCGCACCTTCTCTCATCGGTGCATCCAACGGTGATTAGCTCTCTTCCGACTTTGCGGAGCCAATCATCACCACAATTGGCTCGGTGCTACTAGAGAACATGGCGGATTCAGCCTCGTGAATCGAGTCAAGTTGTCCACGAGGGTGGTGGCGGTGGATTGTTGGTGTTGTTGTTCTGATTCTGGATGAGAAGCTGCATATGGGCATTCTGCTGCTGGAGCAGCTGGGTGAGCTCTGGCGGAAAACCAGTGTCACGTCTCGGAGGCATCTGGTGTTTTGGGGTGGATGAGAAAATTAGAATAGAACAATGGTCTATGAGAAATAACACTACCCATATGAATGCACAATCATAGAACACACCAATCATTTATTCATTCCACTCAAACATGGTTCAAACTCGATTACAAAGCTCATGACTAATCGAAAATATCAGCCTAACGATCGATGAAAAAGGTAAAAATAACATGGTGGTCGACTAAAAAGTCTTCATCAATAATCCTTGCGTCCTCTGGTGTTATGTCCTCTGTTATGGCGCCTCCTCTTGCGGCTTCCTGCAGTGGAACTCCCTTCATAATCCTGATCATTGCTCACGAGGGGTCCTTCATCTCCACTCGAAAAAAGGTCCTCTCCCAAGTCCATCTTTTCCTCTATCGCGGCAAGCTTCCTCTTCAGGTCATCGACTGTCTCCATGAAGTCCGCGACTTCTTCCTCATGGTTAAGGAAGTCTGCGTGTGCCTTCTCCTCTAGTTCCAGTTCACGGAACAAAAGCTTCCGGTGTGTCTTCGAGTTACGGCGAGTCTGAATCTCCCGTTTCCTGAGGAGACACTCCAAGTCCTGGATGTAAGAGAGAGTGGAGTCGTCCTCCACGGTATGGATGATATCTCCATTCCTTGCCCTGCGAGAAACCATGGCGAGGTCTGAGGGATCGTGCTCGGCCCTGTACTCCTCTCGGAGATGTCCAAGTGCTCGATAGATCGCCATGTCCCTTCCGATGATCCAGTTGAAGTCGGTGAACTCAAAGTCAATAGGCTCCGTGTGTCCTCCGAAGGTTCTCCCTGGGATATGCACTTCAATCCTGTAGCGGGTGTCCGTCGGAAGTGCATTGGTTGGCTTCCCGGTGATCGAGGGTAGAGCAATCTTCAGCTTCTTCACCATCTGGACCAGCTTTACGCGAAGGGCATCGTCTCATCGGGCCGGCAAAACTCCGTAGCAAAACGGGGTGAACTCGACGGCCATCTAGAATGTTGAAAATAGGAGAAGAGTCAGAATTGAGCAGGGAGAATTACGGAAAAAAGGATATAAAGTAAATGGTCTCTTCCTATGGCTTTCCGATCCTAGGGGTTACGATCCTACGGTCAGCGTGCTCGATACCATCTCTCAGAGCGACCTGACCCAAAATCGGTCAAATCTCCGTGTGCATACCATCCCAAGATCATGCCGGTACTCACAAGACATCGATAAAGTAATCAAAGTTCAATCACACCTGAATATTATTACACGATTCTCATATAGAGTCTTTATTACAAGAGAATAAATTCGGCTCAAGGCCAACTCATGAGAAATAAACTACTAATGCTGCGGAAGCGTAGAAGATAAAGCGAGTCCATCCGACTCCAAAGGGCAATCGGCAAGCGCGGAGCATAGCCTCACTCCTGATCGAAATATACCTCTGCAACATAAGACGTTGCAGCCATGTAGGTCAGCTTTTTGAATGAGCTGGCAAGTCATGAAGAATAAAAATAACAAAGTTACTAACACTATATGCATTTTGGCTGTGGAGCTCTAAGTTTCATCATTTTGCGAAAAGCCAATTTTCTCCTACTACAGTGGACTTGCTTGCAAAATTACTACAAATTGTTGGTAGTTATTGAGATGGTTCCGCCAACCAAAATCTCATTCCCAAATTATTAAGTCATAAAGCCCCTCAAATTAATTCATTAGTTTTAGTGTTGAGATTTCCGAATACTTCCAAGTTCCAGAGGCTCAATTTGTCCGTAACCGGGGACACGGCTAATCGATTAGATCTTTAACTCTGCAGAGGTTTATGACTTTCCCATAAGAATCATTCCCTCCTTTTAAGTCTTCGCACTTCATGGTGTTTGAAGACGGACGAATGAAACAGGTCTTCCAAAGAGTTCTTCCGCTCTGCCGTACCCATCCAATCCTACCGTTCTTCTACATCTCGTAGTACCGTCCAGCCAGCGTCACTACTAGGGTTAACCCAGCCAGAGCCCATAATGGCTTGCGGCTGCACAGGTAAGCTTCCGGTCATGGGGCATCCATCCGTCTCTTCGTGGCTGGGTGAAGCTTTCCGCAAGATGTCATGGCACTTCTCCATGCATCCCGGCCAACCACTGGGTTCTCCAGGGTGCCCGTCAACCGTCCTCCACCCAGTAGTGAATTCCGAAGTCCATCTTGATCATTGTAGTTCATGGGGTTGTCATCATCATTGACTCTCACATCTTTCTTATGAATTTCACTCAACCAAAACCCGTCTACGAGCATAGCAAAGTAAACTACTTCGTCCCGGGGGTCATAGTAACAAGGGGATTGGTTCATCCTACCACATGATACTACTCAAGATTAATAACTTCAAAATTTCAACTACTGCATGCATGGTGGGGTGGTGACAAATTCTAATGCACAAAAACGTAGGTATAGAAAATAACATGATCAAAACTTGCCTTGCTGATGATCCTCGTAAGCTAAAGATTCGTAGTAGCAAGCTTCGCACTCCGGAAACTCTACCGAGACAAACAATAATCACAATAAGCATATAGCATTGGATCACATAACACAATAGCATAACAAAAGTAACACACAAAAACCAACAAAGCAAAACCCAAAGGGAAAAACTCAAAGAAAACCAACTCAAAGTTTTCCTACTTCAAACAACAACTAAAAGTAGTTTTATATAACAAAATTTTTTCTAACATAACCTAATCATGGTTTTATGTTAACTTAACAGAGAAGATTTCATTAAGAAACTAGGAGCAAAAAGAATTAATTTAAAATCTATTATGAAACTCCTATTAGGCCTAATCCAATTTCTATTAAGAAAAATAAAATAAAACTTTTATTTATTATAAATAAAAGTTCATCCTATAAAGTGACAGAAACTATCCTAGAATAATCAATCACATGTTAAAAATAAATTTATTTACTAATTAAAATAATAGGAAAACAGTAGCTATTTAATTAATTAGGATTAACAAGATTCTGCATAAAACTATTTTTTATTTATCCTAAAATACCTAAATTAATTTCTATGGTTTGGCAATGTCAAAATAAAGTTGGGACAAAAGAATCATCCAAAAATAATTTTTCTAACTCATGTTATAACAGATTTACTATTCTGACTAAAACTAAATTAAAGCAATTTTAATTAATTTTAACATAGCTAATAATATTTTCTACAGAAACTATAGGAAATTTGCAAACCAACAAAAAAAGAATCACCTAAAAATATTAAACAGAATAAAAGATATGAATTTTTCAAAACAGGAACTATTCTGTTAAAACAGAAAAACGAAAATAAAGAAAAAATGGGCTAAACGGGCCTAACTAACGCACTGCGCGTCATATAGCTAATTGGGCCCTAGGGTTAAACTGAATCGGGACGGGCTAAAATAAAACCCTAACTTAAAAACTAACCGGACTAAACCGGTCGAACCGGGCGGTTTTTTATAAAATCGCGTACCCCTTCGGGGGTCTAATCTACACCGTAGATTGGGGATCGGACGGCGGGGGAGATCTCCGGTGACTCACCGGCGCTCGACGGCGGCGGCGGCGGCGGTGGCGAGTGTGCCGACAGCTCCGGTCGTCGGGAGGTCGGTGGAGAGCTCCGTGGTCTTGAGCGACGAGGGAGCTCTTGGTGGAGTCGGGGAGGTCGGGAGGTGTAGGGCGGCAATGGCATTTAAAAAAAAAACGGCGGGGAGGTTCGAGCTCCGTGAGCTCGTGAGAGAGGAGGAGGAGCTCCGCGAGGGGTAGGGGGAATGGGGTGCGGGGACCCGGTTTATATAGGCGGGGCCTCGTCGGGTAAGGAGGTGATCGGGAGGATCGGATCCCGGATCTCGAGATCCGCGATCGATGCAGCGGCGTGGCGTGGCGTGGGGGGGTTGAAGACAGGCGGGGCCACCTGCCGAGAGAGAGGGAGGGGTGGTGCGGTCGGGCGACCGCCCAAGGGTTTTCAGGCGAGGGAGGTGAGGCCGGCTCGGCTGGCCTCACTGGCTGGCCTCTGGGCCGCCTTATGGGCAGTCTTGGGCGAGGCTTGGCAAGGCTGGCTGGGCAGGGGGCTGGCTGGCGCTGGGGTTTTTCTCTTTTTGAATTTATTTTTTAATAAAACAAAACAGAGATAAAACATAAACTATAAATATTTTATATAGGGTATATATATACCAAAATGATCAGGGAATATTCCTATCATTTGAACATTTTCCAAAGGCAAAATCCAAACTTTATAAAAATCCATTTTTCAAATTCAAATAAAATTCAGATTTGAATCCAAAACTTTTGGCAATGTTTTCCTCTGATATTTTGGAGTGTCATGTTTACTCCTCTCATACTTTTGATCAAGTATTTATCAGGCATAGTTTTTTTGAAATGATTCCCACTTGCCAAAGTTTGAATTCAAATTCAAAACTCAAAATTCTCTGAAACTTCAAATGGCATTCAAATTCAAACAGGATGCATAGATGCTTAGCTATAATTGTAAAACATTCCAAATAGGAAATTTGGGATGTTACACCGCGGAAGCACTAGAGAGGTCCCGCCGCGAAGCGGCAGCCACAACAGAGATGTCCCGGTGCGCCGCGGATCCCTCGAACGAGCTCTCACGGGCACGCGAGGGCTCTCACAAGCGCACTCGCCGCGTCAGCGATCGTGACGAGTTGGCTTTTTTGAAGTCCTTGGCCGGCGACGACGACATTCTCAGTGGCCTCATTAAGCAGCAGGAGTTGGTCGACGGCTTGATGAAGCTGCTCGAGATCAGCGATGCCTCGGTTGACAAGGCGACCGGCCTCGTCGAGCAACTCATGGGTGACAATGCGAACCTCCTCAAGGCGCTCGCCGAGAAGGAGGAGGAGGCCGCCGACTGGAAGATGTTGCATTAGCAGAGTAGTGCCTCGGGGATGATGCTGATAACGGTCGTCGAGGAACTGATGGGTGACTTGAGGAAGCTCCGGATCGAGCGCGAGTAGGAGGTGGAGGAATCCGTGGCTGCTTTCAAGCAATGTCCTGAGGAATTGAAGAAGCAGATGGAGGATGTCGTTGCCCGGCGATCCATCGACGAGTAGAGACAGTAGCGACCCAGATCGTTGTCTGCGACTTCCTTCTTCTCTTGCCCCCGTGTCTTCCGTGCTTTGCCGCATGTGGCATTTTAAATTATCCGGAATATGTAAAACAATTATTATCTGCGCCATTGCAAATTTGTCGTCGTATTATCCGTTTCCATTTTAACTATTTGCCGTCATATTATCCATTGCCCTATGTGGCAATTTAAATTAGGCCGGAATACGAGTTGAAAACATGAATAAAGCAAATGTTGCCATGGGATCACAAGCAAACACCCTCCGTCCAGGTGCTTGATACGTCTCCAATGTATGTATAATTTTTTATTGTTCCATGCTGTTATATTATCAAGCTTGGATGTTTTATAATCATTTTATAGTAATTTTATATCATTTTTGGTAATAACCAATTGACATAGTGCCAAGTGCCAGTTGCTGTTTTCTGCATTTTTTTTACATCGCGGGAAATGAATATCAGACGGGGTCCAAATGCAACGAAACTTTACGGAGATTTTTTATGGACCAGAAGACACGTAATGGGCCCTGGCTGCGCCCGGGGGTGCTCCAAGGAGAGAACAACCCACCAGGGCACGCCAGGAGGCCCAAGCACGCCCTGATGGGTTGTGCCCACCTCTGGTGCCCCCTCGGACCACCTCTTTGCTCTATAAATACCCCAATATTCCCAAAAACCTAGGGGAGTCGACGAAATATTGATCCAGCCACTGCAGAGTCCAGAACCACCATATCCAATCTAGACACCATCACGGATGGGGTTCACCACCTCCATTGGTGCCTCACCGATGATGTGTGAGTAGTTCTTTGTAGACCTTCGGGTCCGTAATTAGTCGCTAGACGGCTTCATCTCTCTCGCTGAATGCTCAATACAATGGACTCTTGGAGATCCATACGATGTAACTCTTTTTGCGGTGTGTTTGTTGGGATCTGATGAACTTTGAGTTTATGCTCAGTTATATCTTTTTACATCCATGAAATATTTGAGTTTCTTTGATCTCTTTTATGCATGATTGCTTATAGCCTCATATTTCTTCTCCGATATTTGGGTTTTGTTTGGCCAACTTGATCTATTTATGTTGAAATGGAAAGAGGTGCTTTGTAGTGGGTTTGATCTTACGGTGCTTGATCCCAGTGATAGAAGGGGAACCGACACGTATGTATCGTTGCTAGTAAGGATAAAACGACGGGGTCTATCTCTACATAGATAGATCTTGTCTACATCATGTCATCGTTCTTATTGCATTACTCCCTTTCTCCATGAACTTAATACACTAGATGCATGCTGTATAGAGGTCGATGTGTGGAGTAATAGTAGTAGAAGCAGGCAGGAGTCGGTCTACTAATCTTGGACGTGATGCCTATATAATGATCATTGCCTGGATATTGTCATGATTATTTGAAGTTCTATCAATTGCCCAACAGTAATTTGTTCACCCACCGTTTGCTATTTTTCTCGAGAGAAGCCACTAGTGAAACCTAAGGCCCCCGGTTCTCTTTCTCATATATTTGCCTTTGCCATCTACTTTTCTTTTGCATTTATTTTCAGATCTATTAAACCAAAAATACAAAAATACCTTGATGCGTTTTATTTTATTTGCGTTTGATCTATCAATCTATTACAACTTCCTTCCGTCCACGAGCCATCTATGACGCCGTTACCCGAAAGGGATTGACAACCCCTTTAACACGTCGGGTTGCGAGTGGTTGTTATTTAAGTGCAGGTGTTGTTTAAATTGTGTTGCTTGGTTCTCCTACTGGTTCGATAACCTTGGTTTCATATCTGAGGGAAATACCTACCGCCGTTGTGCTGCATCATTCCTTCTTGTTTCGGGAAATAGCAATGTAGCTTCAAGCGACATCAGTGCTTTAATTAACCCATTAATAGAGAAGTTGTGAGCCAGGCGGGCGGCGGCTGGTGCATGGAGGTCAAAGAGCTCGCTTCCCGGTGAGCATGGGCGGCCTTGCTGCTCGCACGTGTCCCGTCGAGCCTGTGAGGTGGACAGGATGCACGCGTCCCGTCGATACGTCTCCATCATACCTTCTTTTCCAAACTCTTTTGCCCTTGTTTTGAACTCTAACTTGCATGATTTGAACGGAACTAACCCGGACTAACGCTGTTTTTAGCAGAATTACCATTGTGTTATTTTTGTGCAGAATAAAACGTTATCGAAATGACCTGAAACTTCACGGAGATAAGTTTTGGAATTAATAAAAAAATATTGGGAAAAGAATCAAGTGAATGGGGCCCACACCCTGGCCAGAAGTGTGGGGGTGCGCCCACCCCCCTGGGGCGCGCCCTCCGACCTTATGGTCCACCTGGACCTCCACTGATCTCAACTCCAACTTCATATATTCACGTTCGGGGAGAAAAAAATCAGAGAGAAGGATTCATTGCGTTTTACGATACAGAGCCGCCGCCAAGCCCTGTCCTTCCTCTGGAGGGTAGATCTGGAGTCCGTTCGGGGCTCCGGAGAGGGGAATCCGTCGCCATCGTCATCATCAACCATCCTCGATCACCAATTTCATGATGCTCTCCGCAGTGCGTGAGTAATCCCATCGTAGGCTTGCTAGAGGGTGATGGGTTGGATGAGATTTACCATGTAATCGAGTTAGTTTTGTGAGGGTTTGATCCGTAGTATCCACTACGTTGTAAGATTGATGTTGCTATGACTTTGCTATGATTAATGCTTGTCACTAGGGCCCGAGTGCCAGGATTTCAGATCTGGACCTATTATGTTTTCATGAATATATTTGTTTTCTTGATCCTATGTTGCAAGTCAATAGTCACCTACTACGGGTTATGATCCGGCAACCCCGGAGTGACAATAGTCGGGACACTTCCCGGTGATGACCATAGTTTGAGGAGTTCATGTATTCACAAAGTGCTAATGCTTTGGTCCGGTTCTCTATTAAAAGGAGACCTTAATATCCCTTAGTTTCCAATAGGACCCCGCTGCCACGGGAGGGTAGGACAAAAGATGTCATGCAAGTTCTTTTCCATAAGCACGTATGACTATATTCGGAATACATGCCTACATTGTATTGATGAACTGGAGCTAGTTCTCTGTCACCCTAGGTTATAACTGTTGCATGATGAATGCCATCCGACATAATTATCCATCACTGATCCATTGCCTACGAGCTTTTCACATATTGATCGTTGCTCCGTTACTTTTCCATTGCCACTGTTACGATTGCTATGAAACAGTTACTGTTACTTTTGCCACCGTTACCGCTACTTCCATACTACTTTGCTACTAAATATTTTGCTGCAGATATTAAGTCTTTCACGTGTGGTTGAATTGACAACTCAGCTGCTAATACTTGAGAATATTCTTTGGCTCCCCTTGTGTCGAATCAATAAATTTGGGTTGAATACTCTACCCTCTAAAACAGTTGCGATCCCCTATACTTGTGGGTTATCAAGACCTTTTTCTGGCGCCATTGCCAGGGATCATAGCTCTATTCTCTGAGTTACTTGGGATTTATATCTGTTGATCATTATGAGGAATTTGAAAGATCAAAGAACTAAGATTTTTCTCTCAACTACGAGGTGAGGTAAGGAACTGCCATCTAGCTCTGCACTTGATTCTCCTTCTGTTTTGAGTAAACTTGCGACACCTACACATGCTATTGATTCTGATATGTCGCATGTTATTGATGATGCCACTTCTGCTATGCATGAGGCTTATGATGAAACTACTTCTCTGCTTGATAATACTGTGCCACTAGGTGAATTTCTTGATGAACAACTTGCTAGGGTTAGAGAGAATGAAATTACTAAAACTTATGATATCATTGAAACTGACGATTATGATTCTCCCCCTAGATATTAATTGCCTGTTGTACCTGAGGGTTATGTTATGGATGAAGAAACTGCTAGAGACTTTTTTGCTTGCAATGATAGAGAGGATCTTAAGAAATTGTTAGCTAAGCTGAAAGAAAAATCCTTGAATGCTAGAATGAAATTTTCCCGCTTTTGCTACTTCACCTATCTTTGTTACTGATAAGGATTATGAATTCTCTGTCGATCCTTAGTTAATTACTTTGGTTGAATCTAATCCTTTCTATGGTTATGAATATGAAACTGTTGTGGCACATCGTACTAAATTAAATGATGTAGCCACCCTATTTGCTCTCGAAGAAAAAATTCGCAATTACTCTATTCTTAAGTTGTTTCCTTTCTCGTTAAAGGGTGATGCTAAGTTATGGTTTAATTCTCTTGCTCCTGGTTTTGTGCATAGTCCCCAGGATATGATTTACTACTTCTCTGCAAAATATTTCCCTGCTCATAAGAAACAAGCTGCTTCAAGGGAAATACTTAATTTTGTGCAAATTGAAGAAGAGAGTCTCCCACAATCTTGGGGGAGGCTTCTCCAATTACTTAATACTTTGCCTGATCATCCTCTCAAGAAAAATTAAATACTTGATATATTTTATAATTGACTAACCGATACTTCCAGAGACCACCTGGATAGTTGTGCTGGTTGTGTTTTTAGGGAAAGAACTGTTGAGCAAGCTAAATTGCTATTGAATAATATATTGTGTAATGATAATGATTGGACACTTCTTGAACCAACTCCTTAGCCGACTCCAAAGAAAAGGGTTATTATATTTCTCAGTCTTGAAGATATGCAAGAGGCAAAGAAATCTATGAAAGAAAAAGGTATTAAAGCTGAAGATATTAAGAATTTACCACCTATTGAGGAAATACATGGTCTTGATAACCCGACACAGGTAGTAGGGGTAAACTCTCTCCATAGATTTCATGAAGGTGATATTCCTCATAATAAGTCTGCTAGACAATGCTTTGATGAGTTTGATAATTTTATTGTTAAACAAGAAAACTCGAATGCTTATGTTAGTAGACAACTGAAACGTAATGCTTACATGCTTGACCACTTAAGTGATTATATGAGTAGAACTGTTAATTATCTTAAGCTTATTAGTAAACTTGCTTCCATGGTTACAACTCAAGTAGAATAAGTACTTAAGGCACAATATGATTTGCTTAATGAGTTGAATAGTAAGAATGATGATAATGTTGTTAGGGTTATGACTAGAGGTGGTAAAATGACCCAGGAACCTTTGTATCCTGAAGGTCATCCTAAGAGAGTTGAGAAAGATTCTCAGAGAACTAATACTGATGCACCTAGTCCTAGTACTAAAAAGAAAAAGAAAACTGATAGGACTTTGCATGCTAGTGAACCTGCTATAGACACACCTGAGAACCCCAATGATGTTTCTATTTCTGATGCTGAGACACAATCTGGTGATGAACATGAACCAAGTGATAATGTTAATAATGATGCTCATGTTGATGCTCAACCTAGTAATTATAATGATGTAGAGATTGAACCTGCTGTTGATCTTGATAACCCGCAACCAAAGAATCAACATTATGATAAGAGAGACTTTGTTGCTAGGAAACATGGTAAAGAAAGAGAACCATGGGTTCAGAAACCCATACCATTTCCTCCTAAACCATCCAAGAAAAATGTTGATGAGGATTTCGAACACTTTGCTGAAATGATTAGACCTATATTTTTGCGTGTATGTTTGACTGATATCCTTAAAATGCCGCCTTATGCTAAGTATATGAAAGATATTGTTACTAATAAAAGAAAGATACCGGAAGCTGAAATTTCCACCATGCTTGCTAATTATACTTTTAAGGGTGGAATACCATAGAAACTTGGAGATCCAGGAATACCAACTATACCATGCTCCATTAAAAGAAACTATGTTAAAACTGTTTTATGTGATCTTGGAGGTGTTAGTGTTATTCCTTTCTCTTTATATCGTAGACTTGATTTGAGTAAGTTGACACCTGATACGTCTCCAACGTATCTATAATTTTTTATTGTTCCATGCTGCCATATTATACATCTTGGATGTTTTATAATCATTTTACAGTCATCTTATATCATTTTTTGGTACTAACCTATTGACATAGTGCCAAGTGCTAGTTGCTGTTTTCTGCATGTTTTTTACATCGCGGGAAATCAATATCAGACGGAGTCCAAATGCAACAAAACTTCACGGAGATTTTTCTGGGACGAGGAGACACATAATGGGCACCGGCTGCGCCTCGAGGGCACTCCGAGGAGAGCACAACCCACCAGGGCGCGCCAGGAGGCCCAGGCGCACCCTTGTGAGTTGTGCCCACCTCGGGTGCCCCTCGGACCGCCTCTTTGCTCTATAAATACCCCAATATTCCCAAAACCCTAGGGGAGTCAATGAAATATTGATCCAGCCGCCGCAGAGTCAAGAACCACCAGATCCAATCTAGACACCATCACGGATGGGGTTCAGCACCTCCATTGTGTCTCCCTGATTGTAGCGACCCGACCTCAGACAGCCAAGTCTCTGTGCTTAAGTGTCATCCCTGGATCGGTATGCTGACACACACAGTACTCGAGGATTTATAACAGAGGTAAATCACATGTATAAAGTAATGTAAATACTATTACCTCAATCCAAATAGCGGAAGTAACAACAAGGTTGTGGATTCCCATCAACACCGACGGCGAAGTTGAGTGTAGAAATCGTAACCCTAACGTATCACTTACTCATCGTAAGATATCCAGCAATATGAGACGTTGCAGCCATGTAGGTCAATACATTGAATGTAGTGGCAAATTCACACTGTAGAGCAATGCTAAATAATGGCTATCACTACATGCATGTTTGGCTGGTGGAGGCTCTAAGTTTATTTTTTTTTGCATAAAGCCAATTATTCCCTACAATAAAGGAATATATTTTATTTAACTACAAAATTGGTTGAAAAATTATTGAGAAGGTTCCTCCAACTCAATCCCAATTAAAAGTTAACAACCCAACAAATTAATTAAGTAAAGTGATGAGATCAACATGATAATTCCAGAACCAGATACTCAAGATGTCCATAACCGGGGACACGGCTAACCATGATTAGTTTGTACACTCCGCAGAGGTTTGCGCACTTTTCCCCACAAGACTCGATCTCCTCCATTGGATTTCTCGCACTAGATGGTGTTTGAGAAACGGATGACCGAGACACAGTCTTTCAGAAACACTAACTCTTTACTCTGGGTGGACAGTTACACCTACTTTCTCCTACATCTGCTAGCCCACCACTGAAAGAGGTCATGCAACATACCGAACTATGCTAGAGCCCATAATAGCTTGTGGCTGCACACGGAAGTTTCTAGCATGAATAATCTTATGATCCCTTTGATCTTGGGTGGCATTCCATAGGGTGATCACACGGGTACTCCGGGATCCCCTTGGGCAAGCACTGGGTTCTCCAGGTGCCCGGGCAAACCACTGGGTGGTCCAGGGTGCCCCAACCAATCCACTCAGATGTGTATTAAAGTTGGCACCTTAAGTCAAACATTAGTTAACAATAAGTCTCACATCTTTCATGAATTCTCTCAAACCAATCCATGTCTACGAGCTTAGCATAGCGGCATAAGCATAACATAGAAGTAACTCCCAAGGTTTGAATGCAGGACAATAGGTTCCTACCTCATCAACTACTTCCCAATACCCACATGTTATCAATACCTAAACATGCAATGTTTGAGGGTTGAAACTAATGCATAAAAACTGGGTAATAAACGGATATGATCAAAGTGTGAACTTGCCTATACTGTTATGAAGATGATTCACACTCATAACTCTTGATAGCTCTACTCATCACACTCCGATCAATCTATCGTAAGCAAGCAATAGTAACCACACATAAGCAATCACTCAAAAGATCGAAAAGAACGAAGAAGACAATTCAAAAAGCATCAAAACCAAGCAAATAACTCTTGGAACATAAAACAATTTCTAACAGTACCAAAATTATGTGAACTTGGCCTTATCAGAAAGTTTAAGTCAAGAGCTTCGATTTGCAAAAAGAATCAACTCAAACGGAGTTATAAAACTCAAGTTACGACCAAAAGAAGATTCAAATCAAATCTGCTTGAGTTCAAATTTTTAAAACTTTCAAAAACATGTTTAAGTTGTTTTACTGGATAGATGGGATCATAACGAAGAAGTGGGCATTGGTTTCTTTGGATTTGGATGAACGAGCAAAAAGTAATGAGAGTTTTAAGATTAGGGGCTAATCCGCGAATAAATTATTCACAAACGGGTCCCTGGCAGAAAATTAAAAATAAAAAGAAAATTTCTACCGAACGATCGTTCGCTTAACAGATCTACAGAACGAAAACTTTCACTAAAACATCCTAAACAGAAAGCGTTCATCAAATCAAATAACTAAACTAAATAAAACAATAGGTTTTTTGAACAAAAACCGAACCTTTAAAAGAAAACCGGTCCGGACCGGGGCGGTTTTACCGGACCAAAAAGAACCGGCGGTTGGATCGGGTTCGGGCGGAGAGTTCCGCTGGGCGGTCGCGTCTGACGGCAATGCAGCAACGCGCTCGGCGGCGCTGGGAGGCGACAATGAGTAGAGGGAGCATCTGGCGGCAAGGCGAGTGGCGACAGTTACTGATTCTGTGCACGCAATGGCAAGGAGGACAGCGGCGGCGGCTTGGTGGTTGCTGCTTGTGCATTCCAAGGGCGAGGCGGCAGCAAGAGATGCTTGAGGGCGGGCGTGAGGAGAAGAGGGCGGGGGGGCCGGCACATTTATAGGAGGGAGGGGCGACGACTTGCTTGGGGAAGGAGGCGAGGCGGCGGCGGTGTCCGGATCGAGGACGGCGGCGGCGCGGGTTTCGCTTTGGACTCTGTCCTGATCTCGAAGACGGCACCGAGCGGCTGGACCGGCTGGGCTGGGCGTGGCCCAGTTCGGTCGGGCCGAAGTTCTTTTTTTTAAACACTGACAAACAAAATAAACAAGAGAAATAAAAACATTATATAGGTATATAATATATCATAATTTTCAGAAAAATATTTCTAATAACATGGACATTTTTCTAGAGTCAAATAAAATCCACAAAAAATTAAATAAATCAAACAGTGCTACTGTTGCAATAAAACCTCGTAAAAATCATTTCAAAAATACCAAAATGATTTGAAATTTATTTCTCTCCAATTTTCTATTTTAGGGAATCATTTTACCCTATTTTACGTATATTTTATTTTTGGACAAAAATAATTTGAATAAAACCCCAAATAACTCCAAATTGAATATAATCTCAAAAGGACTTTCAGTTTGATCCTTTTAAACTTCCAACTCATATGTCATATGCTTTGAAGAAGTCATTTTATATTCTCTCATGAAAATCATTGAGCTGCTTAAAGTTTGTGAATTTGAAAATAGTTCCAAATGAATTTCAAATATTTTCAAATACCCTTTTCATTTAATTGAATGGAAGAAGTCATGTCATCTTCTCTCTAGGGTTTTGTATTTGAAAAGAATTTGAATTCACGGAGATCATAAATGCAAAATAAAAGTTTGGGAAAGTCCTTTTATTCCCTCTCATATAACTTTCAAAAAGTCTCGAATTTCACTCAATTTCACACAATCAATCAAATCTATCTATTTAATATAACATTCCAAAATTTAGAATTTTGGGATGTTACAAACCTACCACCCTTAAAGTTAATCTCATCCTCGAGATTCGGAGAGGCTAGAAAGAAATAGGTTAGGTTTGGGGGTCTTCTCAAAATCCATTGATCATATCCGGGGGTCTGGGGTGCTACCACCCTTAGAAGCATGGTTACGGTTCCATCAACACTCATATACTCTATCCTTACTGTTGATAGTGTCGGTCTTCTCAGATCTTCAGGATAATTCCTTCTCTGGGCTCTTCCGGTAGTGGCATAACCTTTTCCTTAATTCTGTTGTCCTTTCATCTTGGTAAGGTCTTCATGTGACTGGGTCTTCTTAGCTGACGGGTCTGGCGCCAATACTAAATAACTATCGATATCTCATGGGGGTCAACAATTTACGGTTTCTCCTGCAGAAAACGGGTCTAGGTTGAACCTCACCGTATGTCCTACGATTGGCAACAACTGCCTTGTACAAGGGAAAATTTATCATACCATTCTAAGGTTTAAACAAGGTTTTGATCGTCATCTCTCTATTATACGTAAGTCACTCAGATTTACCATCCCATATAGCAAGGCGAATAATAAGAGTAAGTCGGTATGGTGATCAATCCATCCCGGACCCAAATCATTACCTTGTATATGGTTTAGCGAATCTCGCATTCTAACACCCGGTCAGCCTCACAAGCATTGCAGAATTTCTCTTGTCAACGAACTAAGTTCGGATAAATCCATGGATTCTGCAAGCCAAACAAAACACTATCATTCCTTCACAACTCTCAGGTTTGCGTAAAGTCCTATAAGATCGTCTATTGATATAGGCATATCCTCTTCTAGGGTTTTTCCTTCAGTAAGAATGTGCTTGCTTCTTGGCAGGTCCTGGGCCTATGGGTTATGGCCCATCTCATCTCTTGCTAACCTTGAACTCATTACCGGGGCAACTGACCATTATTCCAACATCCAGCTTCCCAGTATTCTTGAATCCATCCAATTGTATTGTCCTTCTTCCTTCTATTGGTATCAAACTAAGACGTGATTACTCAGACTCATCATGGAGTTACAATTGATCCATATTTCCAACATCATACGTCCTTTATACTCCAATAGTACTTCATCTCTTCATATCCTTGGGTTATCCTACATATTGAGGTAGAACTCGTAATTATTTTGTCCGAAATCCACTCCATGGAATATCATTATCTTCTCTAGGGGTCAAGTGTCCTCACAGGGTACTACCACCCTTGGAATTGCACAACTTCATCCATAGACCATATTTCTCATATCCTCGAAAATGGTCAAAATCTTTCTTCATAGAATCCAAATCATTACCAACCATGCTAACTTTATTGATTCTCCAATTACTACAATCTCCTGCATTTTCATTATAGGCCTCAATTAAACACCTCAATATAAAAGACACAACTAATTTCTCACAGAGACAACTAATTATCCATGCGGGAGGAGAAGTGGGCGGCGGGGCCGACGCATTTATAGGAGGGAGGGGCGATGACTCGCTTGGGTTAGGAGGCAAGGCGAGGCGGCGACAGTGTCTGGATCGAGGAAGGCGGCGACGTGGGATTCGCTCGGGACTCTGTCCCGAGCACAGAGATGGCAGCGAGCGGCTGGGCTGGGCGTGGCCCAGTTCGGTCGGCTCGAAGTTCTTTTTTTTAAAACACCGACAAACAAAAGAAATAAAACAAAATAAATAAAAACATTATATAGGCTTATAATATATCAAAATTTTCAGAAAAAGATTTCAAACAACATGGAAATTTTTATAGACTCAAATACAATCCACAAAAATTTAAATAAATCAAACAGTGCTAGTTTTGCAATAAAACCTCGTAAAATCATTTTAAAAATACCAAAATGATTTCAAATTTATTTCTCTCCAATTTTCTATTGTAGGGAATCATTTTACCCTATTTTCCGTATATTTTATTTTTGGAGAAAAATAATTTGAATAAAACCCCAAATAACTCCAAATTGAAAATAATCTCAAAAGGACTTTAAATTTGATCGTTTTAAACTTCCAACTCATATTTCATATGTTTTCAAGAAGTCATTTTATCTTCTCTCATGAAAATCATTGAGTTGCTTAAAGTTTCTGAATTTGAAAATAGTTCCAAACGAAATTCAAATATTTTCAAATACCCTTTTCATTTAATTAAATGGAATAAGTCATGTCAAATTCTCTCTAGGGTTTTGTATTTGAAAAGAATTTGAATTCACGGAGATCATAAATGCAAAATGAAAGTTTGGGAAAGTCCTTTTATTCCCTCTCATTTAACTTTCAAAAAGTTTCGAATTTCACTCAATTTTACACAATCAATCAAACAATCAATCAAATCTATCTATTTAATATAACATTCCAAAATTTAGAATTTTTGGATGTTACACCGATGATGCGTGAGTAGTTCTTTGTAGACCTACGTGTCCGTAGTTAGTAGCTAGATGGCTTCCTCTCTCTCTCGATGAATTCTCAATACAATGGTCTCTTGGAGATCCATATGATGTAACTCTTTTTGCAGTGTGTTTGTTGGGATCTGATGAACTTTAAGTTTATGATCAGTTATATCTTTTTATATCCATGAAAGTATTTGAGTTTTTTGACCTCTTTATGCATGATTGCTTATATCCTCGTATTTCTTCTCCAACATTTTGGTTTTGTTTGGCCAACTTGATCTATTTATCTTGCAATGGGAAGAGGTGCTTTGTAGTGGGTTCAATCTTATGGTGCTTGATCCCAGTGATAGAAAGGGAACAGACACGTATGTATCGTTTCTACTAAGGATAAAACAATGGGTTCTATCTCTACAAAGATAGATCTTGTCTACCTCATGGCATCGTTCTTATTGCATTACTCCATTTTTCCATGAACTTAATACACTAGATGAGGAAGGAGTCGGTCTACTAATCTTGGAAGTGATGCCTATATAATGATCATTGCCTAGATATCATCATAATTATTTGAAGTTCTATCAATTGCCGAACAATAATTTGTTCACCCACTGTTTGCTATTTTTCTCGAGAGAAGCCACTAGTGAAACTTACGGCCCTCGGGTCTCTTTCTCATATTATTTGCCTTTGCGATCTACTTTTCCTTTGCTTTTATTTTTAGATCTATTAAACCAAAAATACAAAAATGCCTCGCTGTGTTTTATTCTTATTTATTTTATTTGGCGTTCGATCTATCACTCTACTATAATTTCCTCATGTCCGTTTGCCCATCTTGGGGCGCCGCTACCCGAAAGGGATTGACAACCCCTTTTACCCGTCGGGTTGCGAGTAGTTGTTATGTGTGTGCATGGGCTATTTACGTTGTGTTGCTTGGTTCTTCTACTAGTTCGATAACCTTGGTTTCTTCACTGAGGGAAATACCTACCGTCGCTCTGCTACATCATCCCTTCCTCTTTGGGAAATACCGACGTAGTCCTAGCCGACATCAAAAGGAATTTCTGGCTCCGTTGCCGGGGAGGATCTTCAACATATACCAGGTTCCTAATTACAAATCTCATCTCCTCGCAATTTACATTATTTGCCATTTGCCTCTCGTTTTCCTATCCCCCACTTCACAAAAATCTGCTGTTTTATTCGCCCCTCTTTTTCAGTCGCCGTTTCCTTGCCGGATCTGTTTTTGCGTGTGTTCTTGTTTGCGTAGTAATGATGCCTCAAAGAAAATATTATGATGTTCCTTACCCAAATATTTTGCTTGAAATTGAGAAAAGTACTAAGGAATATATGACTACACAATTTGAGCACAATAAGTATTTTACTGAAGAACTTAAAGAGCACTCTATTGTGCTAGATGCTATTACAAAACAACTTGATGATATTAGTAGAGAAGTTTGCAATCTCCAATCTAAGTATGCTTTTGCTGAAAGTTTGCTAGGAAAAATATCCACTGCACAAGCTACCTTAGTAAATCAAATGGCTGCTAAACCAATCTCGTTACAAGATAAAGATGAAAATCTTAAAATGATTGGTGTTTCTTCTATTGATTCCTTGTTTAGTAAAGTTAAGATTGATGAAAAAGGGACTGGAGAAGAGTCAACTTTAGTTAGAAGCCGTCCCAATAATTCGGAGGGTGAAAATCTTGTTGAGAAAATTGACAAAAGTGGGTTTGGAGAGGTCAAAACTTTAACTAGTGATGTACCCACTCTATTGGATTACAAAGACTTTAATTATGATAGTTGATCTTTGATTGATTGTATTTCTTTGTTACAATACATGCTAAATTTACCCCATGCCTATGAACAAAATAAAGCTTTCACTAAACATGTTGTTGATGCTATGATGAAAGCTTTTGAAGAACAATTGGAATTAGAAGTATCAATTCGTAGAAAATTTTATGATGAATGGGAACCTACTATAAAAGTCAATATTAAATATTATGAGTGTTTTGCTTTGTGTGACTTGGGTGCTGGTGTTTCTACAATTCCAAAATCTTTATGTGATGTGCTTGTTCTTACTGATATAGAATCATGTTCTTTGAATTTGCACTTGGCGGATTCTACTATTAAAAAGCATATGGGAAGAATTAATGATGTTCTTATTCTTGCAAATTGGAATTATGTGCCCATAAATTATATTGTTCTTGATATTGATTGCAATCCGTCTTGTCCAATTATTCTTCGTAGACCGTTTTTACGCACTATCAGTGCCGTGATTGATATGAAAGAAGGCAATATTAAGTTCCAATTTCCTTTGATGAAGGGTATGGAACACTTTCCTAGAACAAGAATTAGGCCACCATATGAATCAATCATGATGGCATCTTATGGATCTCGAACCAAAGATGACAATACTTAGATCCTTGCTACATGCCTAGCTAAGGGCGTAAAACTACAGCGCTTGTTGGGAGGCAACCCAATGAATAGAATTTATTTTTGTTTTTTTGTTTTCTTGTGTGTTTGCACAATTATGCTACTGTTATAGTTGTGTTTTTTGTGTTTTAATTAGTGTTTGTGCCAAGTAAAGCCTTTAGGATCTTCTTGGGTGATAGTTGTTTGATCTAGCTGAAAAACAGAAACTGATGCACTCACAAAAATAATTTTCATAAATCACAGAAATGTGCTTTTGCATTGATTCTTTTTGCAGAAGATTAATATACAAATTACCCAGGTCTTCCTATTTTTTCAAAAAAATTGGAGTTTTAGAAGTATTCGAAATACTCAGATTCCTACAGTCTGTTGTGTTTTGACAGATTCTGTTTTCTTTGCGTTGTGTGCTTATTTTGGTGGCTCTATTGTTTTCTTTGATGAGTTTCTTCCATAGAAAAGTTGGAATACAGTAGATATAATGCAAAAACAAAATATTAATTGGTTTGATATAGTACTTATAGTAGTGGTCTGCTTACTTATACTAACGGATCTCACGAAGGTTTTGTTCAGTTTTGTGTGATTGAAGTTTTCAAGTTTTGGGTTATCTCACGAGGGATGAAGGAATAAGGATAGAAGAGCCTAATCTTGGGGATGCCCCGGTATCCCAAGATATTATCCAAAAATGGGCAAACAACTAAGCTTGGGGATGCCCCCGAGTGGCATCCCCTCTTTCTTCTAACGGCCATCGGTATTTTACTCGAAGCTATATGTTTATTCGTCACATACTATGTGTTTTGCTTGGAGCGTCTTGTATGATATGAGTCTTTGCTTGTTTTACTTTATGTTATAAGTCTTGATCCCTTGCTGGACACACCTATTTGAGAGAGCCAAAATTATGTCATGACTTGTTAGAATTGCTCTCGATGCTTCACTTAAATATTTTATGAGCTATGGACTTGCTCTGGTGCTTCACTTATATCTTTTTTAGCACGGTGTGCTTTAGTATTTTTGAAGAAATCCTCTCTTGCTTCACTTAGATTTATTTGAGAGTTAGTTTAATCTTTAAGAAATTCTCTCTTGCTTCACTTAAATTATTTTGAGAGAAAAGAAAAAATTATGCTCATGATCTTCACTTATATTTGTTTGAGCCTATGAAAAGGAACACATAACAATTAGTCCCAAAGTGATAGATATCCAAGAAGGATATAATAAAAACTTTCAGGAAGATCATTGGACAAAATAAACTTGATTCCTAGTAATAGTTTTGAGATATGATGACGTGATATGTGAGTTATGTTGATGAGTAATTATGCTTTAGTAAGAATATTGGTGTTAAGGTTTGCGATTCCCTATGTAAGTACAAAAGTCAATAGTCATGCAATCAAATTATATCCTACTTGTGGTGCATTATCCGGTGTTAATTATGCTTAATGCTAGCTTATGAGACTATTCGTTTCTTGGTTGGTCGCTTCTCAATCTTTTGCTAGCCTTCATTTTGCACTAAGTATGATCTCTACTTGTGCATCCAAAATCCTTTAAACCAGTTTTGCCACATGAGTCCACTATATCTACCTATATGCGGTATTCTTTTGCCGTTCTAAGGAAATTTGTATGTGCCATATCTAATTTTCAAAATAAACTTCTCTTTTGTGTGTTCGTTTCGCTCGCGGAGCGGTGAGGGGTGGCTAATATTTTCCATGCTGGATGTGTTATTCTCACGATGAGTGTTTATTCACTTGTCATTGCACAAGAGTAAGGCAAAGGTTTTAGGGACACCCAGTCCCGAAATGAAAAATGAATTTACTTTATGTTGTCAAATAATAAATTCCTTGGAAAGCGTTGGTATGGAGGGCAACCGTGGATACGGCTAGCCATGGAAAGTGAAAGTATGGTGGAAAAAGGAATAAACTTCATTTTCTGTTTGGGAACCGCCTATAATATATCTAGCATGGAAAGTGTTGGGAACTCTAAGTCGTTTTCGTTGGTGGGATGGATACACCTCCCAAAATGTTTTTATCTCTAAGTTTTTTTCTTTGAGTTCTGGCACCTCTACAAATCCCTACTTCCCTCTACGAAGGGCCTTTCTTTTACTTTATGCAATTTATATTTTGAATTTGAGTCTCCATCATCTCTTATAAAAGCACCAACTAAGAGGCAACATGATCGTACTTGAATATTTGGTGTAGCTAATATGCGAGTGTGTTTCATGAATGGATCAATGATTGAGCATGATGGGCTAGGGATAACTTATTTTAGCGTTGATATTATGAAAGACATGGTTCCTTGTTGATATGCTTGAGTATTTAAATTATCCTGTCAAAACTAGACTATTGCTTTGAATCACAAAAAAGTCCAAATGTCCATGCTATAAAGAAAAGAATATGATATGACATGTTAGGCAGCATTCCACATCAAAAATTTTGTTTTTATCACTTACCTACTCGAGGACGAGTAGGAGTTAAGCTTGGGGATGCTGATACATCTCCAACGTATCTATAATTTTTTATTGTTCCTTATTATTATATTATCAACCTTGGATGTTTTAGAATCAATTTATAATCATTTTATATCATTTTTTTGTACTAACCTATTGACATAGTGCCATGTGCCAGTTGATGTTTTCTGCATGTTTTTTACATCACAGGAAATCAATAAGCGACGGAGTCCAAATGCAACGAAACTTCACGGAGATTTTTTTGGACCAGAAGACACACAATGGGCCCTGGCTGTGCCTGGGGGGGGGGTGCTCCGAGGAGAGCACAACCCACCAGAGCGCGCCAGGAGGCACAGGCGCGTCCTGCTGGGTTGTGCCCACCTCGGTTGCCCCCCGGACCGCCTCTTTGCTCTATAAATATCCCAATATTCCCAAAACCCTAGGGGAGTCGACGAAATATTGATCCAGCCGTCGCAGAGTCCATAACCACCAGATCCAATCTAGACACCATCACGGATGGGGTTCACCACCTCCATTGGTGCCTCTCCGATGATGCGTGAGTAGTTCTTTGTAGACCTACGGGTCCATAGTTAGTAGCTAGATGGCTTCCTCTCTCTCGCTGAATTCTCAATACAATGGTCTCTTGGAGATCCATATGATGTAACTCTTTTTGCATGTGTTTGTTGGGATCCGATAAACTTTGAGTTTATCATCAGTTATTATCTTTTTATATCCATGAAAGTATTTGAGTTTCTTTGATCTCTTTTATGCATGATTGCTTATAGCCTCGTATTTCTTCTCCGATATTTGGGTTTTGTTTGGCCAACTTGATCTATTTATCTTGCAATGGGAAGAGGTGCTTTGTAGTGGGTTCGATCTTACGGTGCTTGACCCCAGTGACAGAAGGGGAACCGACATGTATGTATCATTGCTACTAAGGATAAAATGATAGGGTCTATCTCTACATAGATAGATCTTGTCTACATCATCTCATCGTTCTTATTGCATTACTCCATTTTTCCATCAACTTAATACACTAGATGCATGCTGGATAGCGGTCTATGTGTGGAGTAATAGTAGAAGATGCAGGCCGGAGTCGGTGTACTAATATTGGACGTGATGCCTATATAATGATCATTGCCTGGATATCATCATGATTATTTGAAGTTCTATCAATCGCCCAACAGTAATTTGTTCACCCACCGTTTGCTATTTTTCTCGAGAGAAGCCACTAGTGAAACCTACGGCCCCCGGGTCTCTTTCTCATATTATTTGCCTTTGCGATCTACTTTCCCTTTGCTTTTATTTTCAGATCTATTAAACCAAAAATACAAAAATACCTCGCTGCGTTTTATTCTTACTTATTTTATTTGGCGTTCGACCTATCAATCTACTACAATTTTCTCATGTCCGTTTGCCCATCTTGGGGCGCCGCTACCCGAAAGGGATCGACCACCCCTTTTACACGTCGGGTTGCGAGTAGTTGTTATTTGTGTGAAGGGGTTGTTTACGTTGTGTTGCTTGGTTCTCCTACTGGTTCGATAACCTTGGTTTCTTCACTGAGGGAAATACCTATCGTCGATGTGCTGCATCATCCCTTCCTTAGTGGGGAAATACCAACGTAGTCATAGCCGACATCAACACCTACTGACATCCCTTTGCAAATGGCTGATAAATCAATTGCTATACCCATCGATATTTGTGAGGATGTGCTTGTTGGGGTTGCAAATGTTACTATCTTAACAAACTTTGTTATTCTTGATATTCCTGAGGACGACAGTATGTCGATCATCCTTGTTAGACCCTTTGTGAATACTGCAGGGGTTGTTATTGATTGCAACAAAGGCAGTGTCGCTTTTCATGTCAATGGTAATGAGCATACGGTGCACTTTCCGAAGAAACAACCTCAAGTTCATAGTGTCAATTCTATTGGAAAAATTTCAACTATTACTATCGGAGGTTTTGAATTCCCCCTTCCTACTATAAAAAAGATATATGATATTCTTATTGTTGGGGAAATGCATATCCCCGTTGAGGTAACCTAGTGTTATCCGAGAATTCTCCGGTTTCATGTCATTCGGAAGAAGTTCATTAATAAGACTTGATCAACCTTATTAATGGATTCCTTTTGATGAGCATGAGATGGATGAATTTAGAAAGCACAACTCTCTGTACCCATCTTTTACTCTCTGTTATTTGGATTAAATAAAGAAAAAATAGTATTTTCTGTCTGTTTTCTGAATTATCCTTGCAATAAAAAATGTCTCGAAAATAAAAGTTCTTCAGATGCCCTGAAAATTTAGTATGATTTTTTATAGAATATTTGAGAATTTCTGGTACTTAGAACACACCAGGGGGCCTCACCAGCTGGCCATAAGGGTGGAGGGCGCGCCCAGGGGGGTGGGTGCGCCCCTGTCCTTGTGGGCCCCACATGCCCCCCCTCCACTTATTTCAGCACCCATCCACTCCATCTTCCTCCAGAAAAAATCACTCCATAAGCTCAAACTTGTGTTCTTGCTCATCTTGCTGCCGTTTTTGATCTCCTTGCTCAAAGCCCCATTCACAAAATTGCTTTGGGGATTGTTCTTAGGTAGTGCTCCTCCAATGGTCCAATTAGTTTTTGTTCTAGTGCTTTATTCATTGCAAATTTTTGCTACTGTGGTGACTGAGGGAGTCCTGGACTAAGGGGTCCTCGGGCGTCCGACCTGTTATACATGGGTCGGACTGATGGGCTGTGAAGATACAAAGAATGAAGACTCTACCCGTGTCCGGATGGGACTCTCCTTGGCATGGAAGGCAAGCCTAGCGGCTAAATATGAAGATTTATTTCTCTGTAACTGACCTTGTGTAACCCTAGATCCCTCTAGTGTCTATAAAAACCGGAGGGTTTAGTCCGTAGAGGGGAGACATATATGCAATCATTGTCAGACAGGCTAGACTTCTAGGGTTTTAGCCATTACGATCTCATGGTAGATCAACTCTTGTTATACTCATATTCATCAAGATCAATCAAGCAGGAAGTAGGGTATTACTTCCATAGAGAGGGCCCGAACCTGGGTAAACATTGTCTCCCCCGTCTCCTATTACCATCGACCTTAGATGCACAGTTCGGGACCCCCTACGTGAGATCCGCCGGTTTTGACACCGACATTGGTGCTTTCATTGAGAGTTCCACTGTGTTGTTCCCAAAAGGTTTGATGGCTCCTTCAATCGTCAACGATGATGCTATCCAAGGGGAAACCTTCCTTCCCGGACAGATCTTCGTGTTCGGCGGCTTTGCACTGCGAGCCAACTCACTTGGCCATCTTGAGCAGATCGACAGCTACGCCCCTGGCCATCAGGTCAGATTTGGGAGCTTGAACTACGTCGCGGATATCCGCGGAGACTTGATCTTCGACGGATTCAAGACCATGGCAGTCTCTCCCCGTTGCCACGATGAACATGACTTAAATTAGTCATCGGGCCATGCCGAGGAAAATGCACCTATAACCGCTCTAGCCTTAGATCCAGAGCAGATCGCGCCATGCGAGGACGGGAAGCTCAACCCCGCCACGGAAGTCGTTGATTCCGCGGCATTGGAGCCGCACACACACCTAACCTCGGGTGATATCTGTGTCTCCGGAACCTCGGACTCATTTCCGGCTATAAGTTCCGAACCGTCTGCGTCCGCGCATGTCGAGCAGGATCGATCATTGATTGCTGAATTCAACACCGTGGACATCTTTTGGCACTCGCCTTTAGGCGACGTACTCAACTCATTAAAAAATCTATCCTTAGCGGAGGGCTCACAGACGAATTATATCTGGTTCGAACTGGAGGCTGATGACGGTGAATTTCGCTTCCCACCCACCACCCACTTCATAGCCACTGTCGAAGACTTAACCGACACGCTCGACTACGGCTCCGAAGACATCGACGGTTTGGACGACAATGCCGCGCCGATGACGAGCAGAGCCAAAACCCGTCGTTCACCAGACATTGGACGGCCACCTCTTCGTACGACGTATACATGGTGGATACACCTAAAGAAACTAACGACAATAACAAAGAAGATCTAGTTGAGGATGAACCTCCTGAGACACAGCCTAGACGCCGGCGTCAGCGGCGCCGTTCTAAGTCACGTTGTGCAAAAGATAGCAACACCGGCACCAGAGAAAATAATACTCCGGACGAGGCCGAAGACAATGAGGACCCTGTTGAGGCAGCCTCCGAACAAGATGAACGAGAAAACATGCACATTAGCCCTGATGAACAGGCCGCGCACGAAGATTCGGAGGACAGTAATTATCTTCCACTCTCCAAGGATGAGGAGAGCCTCGGCAACGAGGATTTCATCGTGCCTGAGGAACCTCTCGAGCAAGAGCGTTTTAAACGCCAGCTAATAGCCACTGCAAGGAGCCTGAAAAAGAAGCAGCAACAGCTTCAAGCTGACCAAGACCTACTCAACAATAGATGGACAGATATCCTAGTAGCCGAAGAACACGGCCTCAAGCGCCCAACCAAGGGTCATCCGAGGCGCAGATTGCTACCTCAGTTTGATGAGGAGGTGACGGAACCTGTACCACGCGGTCGGTACAATGCGGCTGACCGACCACCACGCGGTCGGGATAAAGCGGCAACTCAAGCCGAACACTAGACCACTCCACCGCACTGTAAAGGCAGAGACAAACCAGCTTGGGGTTACACATATGACCTTCGGCAAGACCTGGATAGTAGAGCAGGACATACAAGATCGATCTATGGATCGCGAGGACATGCCTCGACACGCAATGATGGCTACCTATTCGGATGTGACAAACCTAGTCACGCCCGGGCCGAAAACCACAGACGGACTCCGTCTGAGCTACGTCGCGACGTGGCCCAATATAGAGGCGCCGCACACCCTCTTTGCTTCACTAACGAAGTAATGGATCATGAATTCCCAGAAGGGTTTAAACCCGTAAACATCGAATCATACGATGGAACAACTGACCCAGCGGTGTGGATCGAGGATTTTCTTCTCCATATCCATATGGCCCGCGGAGATGACCTCCACGCCATCAAATACCTCCCGTTAAAACTCAAAGGACCAGCTCTGTCGTGGTTTTGTCACGGCAGATGTCCTCGTGAAAGGACTTAGTCGTAGAGCCATCGCTACGGGTTAGCTTTAAGGGGTTAAAGCGGACACGGGACGCAAGAGAGTTTTATACTAGTTCGGCCCCTTACGATGAATGTAAAAGCCTACGTCTAATTGTGATGGAATTGCCAGGGTTTCAATGACGAGGGAGCGAATACGCTTTGGCTGAGTCTCGAGTTGTAGTCTGTTGCCCTTGAACCGCCGCCGGGTCGTCCCCTTATATACAGACGCCCGTCGGTTTAAAGAATCCCGAGGCCGGCTCATAAACGTTTCCGACTTGGTCTCTGCCCTTTCTAACTTACAACACAAGTCTACATATCAATGTCGGTTTATGTCTACAGGCCTTAAACCGGTTCCGGGCCCTGGGCCTTCATAAAGCGTCACCGTCTGTCTTCACAAGCTTCAGATATGACGAACCACTGATGGGGTTAACCCGGCCTCTCCTGCCCAGTTTACACCGAGTGGTAATATCCCCAACATTAGGCCCCAGACTAATTTGAACTGGTTCATGTCAGTCCTGAATACTTAAGAAAATTTCTTCTTCAATATCTTCACATAATTTGTAAACCGCCATGACGTCACTTTCCAGAACCGTGGTAAACCACCATGACATCATCTGTTATTTAAAATTGCATATAACCCATCCTCATTAATGAGCCTCCGACAATCAAGGTGACAGCTCCGCCTCATATCCAAATTTCGGACTCCTCGATTTTCGCGCCTGGCACTTATCTTTTGCATTTATAAATAGGGCCAGGGGTCTTTCCATCCCCCCCTTCCCCCCGTACCTCTTCATCTCATCTTCTTCCTTGCGCTGCTCGACCTTTGGAGCTCCGCCGCCACTGTCGACCATCGCTTCTGCCTCAACGCCGGCCGCTACATCACCCTGAATGTACCAGAGAATCACGGCGCTTCTCCGCTCTTCCATGAGTATCGGTAAGCTCTCTGTTCTTCCGCCATAGATTTGTTTCTAGGGTTTCAGTGCTCCTCGGTGTTTGTCAGTGTTCGTCGTTTGTATAATAGCTCTTTGATTCAAACTTTGATATTTATTCTGTATAATGATAGCCGTAGACTTTCTCTCCATCCATGCGTCCCGTTTAAGTAGAAGATCTCATCTGAACCTTCATCAACTGCTTCGGTACCAATATTTAGGTCTGAATATATTTCCATTTTCTGACATGCGGTACATATAAAATTTACAATGCAAACTTGTGAAACCTGTTTTTCCTTCACTTATGCATCTTTGGACTTGTATCTTTAAATATCAAGTTAGGCAGTTTAACTCCTGAGAAAAATGACGACCCAGTAGATACCATTAGTCCCCTGTTGAACCGCCAATTGTACTTCACCATTATACTGTCTCCATCAGTAAACTCCGGTTTACGAACAACCAATGCTCGGTTTAATGATATGCTTGCACCTTTATATCACTGTATAGTTGTCCACTTGTAAACCTTAAACCGGCAACAATAATGTTTCAGATTTTTATTGCCATGGCCAAGCAAGTTTATGAATGCAATTGGGCCCCTCCTCGAGTGACTGAAGAACAGTTAAACAACTGCGTTAAAACGGGCGTTTTAGCAAAGAAAGATGTCATCCACTGGAGGGTCCCTGGCCCGGAAAATCCTCCTACACCCAAGGATGAGAGGTAGTTGTGTTTGCTGATCACCTAGGCTGGGGTTTCAGCCCTCCCGTTTCAAAAAAATTCCGGGATGTACTGGCCAACTTTCAACTGTGCGCTCAAGACATCGGTCCAAATTCTGTGACCAATATCTGCCACTTCCAAGTTTTTTGCGAGGTTTACCTACAAGAGGAACCTACAGTAGAAATGTTTAGGGATTTCTTTCACTTAAACCGTCGCACAGAACTCACAGATGGACCCAACACTGAATTGGGCGGAATGGCGGTTCAGAAAAGGAAAGAAGTTACTTTTCATCACCCCAATCTTCACAGTCACCCCAAGGAGTGGAACCAGACGTGGTTTTACTGCAAGGATACATCTCCGACTGATGAAAACCCTCTGCCAGGTTACCGTCCTAAATGCCTGAGCAACACACATCCTTTTCCTCCGAGGTTGACTGCAAAAGAAAGGGCCAAGTATGCCCCTCAGCTATCAAAGCTTAGAGCCTTCACGGCGAACGGTTTGACAGGAGTGGATTTTGCTCGTTGTTGTATAAGCTGAAGTATTCCGCCCTTAAGCCAGTGCTCTGGTTTATGTGTGAATACATGGGGAGTCTAAAAGATGCTCAGCGACACATTGACATTCATCTTACAGATGCGGAAGTTACTGAGGCTGTAAAGAAGATGCTGAACGAACCGGAGGCTGTCTGCGCCCAAACCGGACTACTCCCTTTCTACACTTTCAACAAACTGCCCGTTGTAAGAATCAGATGATCTTTTCATCTTAACTTGCTTTTATCCAAGTATTGTCTGAAAGTTTGATTATTTACTTTACAGGGTGACGATCCATTTTGGAATAAGAAACCTCAAGAAAAACCAGCCAAGCCGCAATGCCCAAAGACCAAGGTTGTTAAGAAACCTGCCAAGAAAAGGACCACTGCATCCGCCGAGCTACCAGCTGATGATGATGTGGGTAATCCAGAATTAGAGGTAGAACTTGACTCTCTTGGTTCATTTTTCGTACACCTCGTTGATAATGATTATTGTCAGGACGACGCTGAAGACAGCCAAGCCGATGCCGTAGAGGTAATCGTTCTTTCCTCCGATTCAAATCCTTTGCCAACACTAAAAATCCGTCGACCAAACCGGAAAGTAAAATTTTCTCATCCTCTTGCTTACTTGGATCCGAACTTTCTTGTGAAGACACAGCAGCACGAGGCTCGCTGCACAACCCGGCATAGCGGCCAGGTAGTTACCTCTACCGGTTTACCGAACACTCCGGCTCGAAAACGCCGATCAGAGGTCTCTTATCCCCTTGATACTTCACGCCCCAAAGCGGGTTGTTTTTGTCAACCTCTTAACCCGTCTGATTCAAATTAACAGGGTACTTCTCACTCATCTTCTGGCGAGTCGTCAGCCACCAAACTTCCACCCCTCAAAACGGTTCTTGGGTGAGACATACACTTCCTTTATCCTTGACGTGCGTTTTAAACGCTATACTAACCCTCATGTTTTAATTTTCTCAGTGCTAAGCGCAGACCAAGCAAGAAGTCTCGGTTGAGTAAACCGGTTGATGAGGACGTGGCTGTTGAACCGGAGAAAACTCCAGATCCTGAAGAGACCAACACTGATGCCATACTGAATGACCCACCGCCTCAAGACAATGACTTCGTTGCTGAGCAGGTAGAAGTTGACACCACAAGCCATGCTGGCCAGCAAACCAGCCCTGTCCAAACTGACGACAAACCGGCGAGTCCGGTTAAAAATACTGACAAACCGCCAACCCCAGTAACAGCTGTTGATGACAAAGATGATGACGTTATGATTACTGGCACTTGTCATACCGTTCCTGGCAATCATGTTGCTTTGTCAAGACACACTGCCAAAGATGAACTCTCTGCAATTGGCAAAGGCAATGGAATGCCGATTTGTCAAATTATGCCCATCTGAATGATCAAGACCTTCACTCTGGCTTCTTGAACCGTCTGTACACACTACAAAAAAAATACACTTCCGTGATGATACATGTTTGTCACAGTAGGTCGCGTTTTTTGTCATGCATGTACATCCATGACAAATTTATGACAGAATCAAGATAGTCATACCGTCTTTGTCGAGAAGTGTTCCATGACATTACCAAAATTATCATCACGGAAGTGTCCACTTCCATGACGATAAATCGCGAGTCATAGAAGTGCTTTCGTCAAGTGTGACCGACACGTGGCATCCACCGTAACGGAACGCCGTTAAGCTATCGGGTCGGGTTTTGGATCCGATAACCCGTTAGCCCCGACCAATGGGGATTTTCCACGTGTAAAATCATCATTGGCTGGAGGAGACATGTGTCAGGTCCACGTTGGCACAGGTGCCAGTCACCCAATGCGCGAGACGCGCCTATGATATGTTGACACGTGGACCGGCCCATCAAGTTTAATTGGGCCGGCTCAACTAAAGGCCCACAAGATTCCACAAGATTTTGCGGACCATAATGGGCCGGCCCAGCTAAAGGCCCACAATTTTTGCGGACCATAATGGGCCCGCCCAGCTAAAGGCCCACGAGATTTTGCGGGCCATAATGGGCCGGCCTAGGTAAAGGCCCACAAAATTTTGTGGGCCATAATGGGCCGGCCCAGGTAAAGGCCCACAAGATTCTTGCGGATCATAATGGGCCGACCCAGCTAAAGGCCCATGAGATTTCACCGACATTAATGGGCCGACCCAGATGTAAGCCTACAAGATTTTGAGGACCCTAGTAGGCCGGCCCATTAATTGGCTGCCATGTTTTGGGCCAAATGCCGGCCCATATTTGATCCGGTCCATTAATGGTCTGCCACATTCCGGGCCTAAAAGTGGCCCATATAAGATCCAGCCCGTTATAAGCCTACCACGTTCTAGGCCAAATTATGGCCCAGATCAGGTCCGGTCGTTTAAGAGGCTTTGGGCTCAATTATGGCCCATATCAGATTCGGCCCGTCAACTGGACACTACGCTTTTGGGCCCACTTGCTAAAGGCCCACTTAGTAATTCGGCCTGATATTAGTTTTTGCCTGTTAAGGGCCCGCTTTAATATTTCGCCCTATATTAATTTCGCATGTTAAAAGCTCGTCATATAGTTGGGCCTAACTACGGCCCGGTTTGCATCCGCCTGCTCGCACCGATATCCGATTGGGCCAAACAAGGACCGAGACAATTTTGGCTGTTAAAGCCCGTGATTTGATTCGCATAATCATGGGCCGGGTTCATTTCGCTGCTGCCGCCCGTGAGCTGTTCGGCACATTTCAGGCCCAACCTACATCGTGATTGCATGACGGTTCGATTATGTACCGTAATTTTACGGTTTGGCGGTTCTATCGCGAAGACAGGATATATATACAATAAAATAACTGCAGCATCGTGAATAAGAAAAACCTATACTATACAATAAAGAAATTACGGCATATTACATCCACTGGGCATCAAAGTTCGCCACTATGATAATAAAGCACAAGCAGACAGCAGATTACATACATTGGGCATCAAAGATCGCCACCAAAGCAAATAAACACGCCCAAAAAATAATATACAAAACCGACAACACTTCAATAGAGTTCAAGAAAGGTTAGCCTCATTGGGAGCTGCAGCATAAGCAGCTGAGCAAGATGATGAGATCAAGGCTTGTTCAACACTTATATCTTCCTCACTCGAAAGATAAACAAGCATGTGATGACATGTTTTGCACATAAAAGTATCAAGGTCTTGACAATTCATCACATTTCTTCTCGATTTAATAAAGTGACACCGCTTAAAATTGATATGGTATTGTTCAGGTCAAGACATGGCAGGAAATGACATTGTGAAGGAGTTGGCAGCTTCAATGACAACACCGGATTACGATCAAGAACTCATGAAGTATCAATGGTTAGTGTGCTATCAATTTATACCATTTCAGATTGGCAAATAAAGAGACGGTTTAAATAATAGTAGAATGATATGACATTGTTCATAGTTAAGACACTGCAGAATATGACATTGTGCTGTAGTGGGTAGGTTCACAACACCACCGGATTACTTGATGAAGAATGAAGCATACATGCAATTGCAAAAGAAGACCACTTGCTCTGTATAGTTTAATTTACATGGTATGAAGAAGGAACTTGGTTGTACAACTGAAAACTTAAATTGAGAAAGGACAAACATTTGTTTATGTACTACATATAAACTTTAGACAAGCAATTTGATACAAACACCAAAAATAAATAGCTGTTGCAGTCATGCCTAACCAAATATATACAACAAAGTTTGAAGGCTTGAGATGGACAAACTTACATTATTGGTGAAGACAGGTGTCGGTGTCAAAACCGGCGGATCTCGGGTAGGGGGTCCCAAACTGTGCGTCTAGGTGGATGGTAACAGGAGACAAGGGAAACGATGTTTTACCCAGGTTCGGGCCCTCTTGATGGAGGTAAAACCCTACGTCCTGCTTGATTAATATTGATGATGTGTGTTACAAGAGTGGATCTACCACGAGATCAAAGAGGCTAAACCCTAGAAGCTAGCCTATGGTATGATTGTTGTTCGTCCTACGGACGAAAACCCTCCGGTTTATATAGACACCGGATAGGGTTAGGGTTACACAGAGTCGGTTACAATGGTCGGAGATCTACATATCCGTATCGCCAAGCTTGCCTTCCACGCCAAGGAAAGTCCCATCCGGACACGGACGAAGTCTTCAATCTTGTATCTTCATAGTCTTGGAGTCCGCCGATGATGATAGTTCGCTATCCGGACACCCCTAGTCCGAACTCCTCAAGAGCCCCCGAACCAAGCTTCAATGACGATGAGTCCGGCGCGCATGTTGTCTTCGCATTGCAAGGCGGGTTCTTCCTCCGAATAATTTATAGAAGATTGTGAACACCAGGATAGTGTCCGCTCGCAAAAATAAATTCCACATACCACCGTAGAGAGAATAATTTTACACAAGATCAATCTGGCGACGATTCTCGTGGTCGTGACGCCGCACCACTTCCAAGTCTTTACTCAAATTGTTTTTATTGTTCCACCTCGCCGCTTAGCGGCGGTTTCATTGGCACGCCTTGTCGAGCGGAGATAGTGTTCCCTTATTCCGGATTCCCATCAATACGGACGTGGGTAACCCAACCGCGCCATTGATTGTGACGCTTGGGAGATAAGCGAGTTTTACCGGGCGGTGGGGACACATGTTTCTGTCCGCCCATATAAGGGATAAAGATCCAACCCTTTTACCTGCGCCTTCTTCCTCCTTGGCTTATCCATCTCCGCGAACTCGAGCTCCAGCGCCCAAGTCCGCACTTCTCACCTCAACCTTCTCCAACTATGTCCAGAGCGGGAGGCAAGTGGATGGTCTCCTCCGTCACGGAGGGGCAGATCCAGAAGCTGCGCGATGCCGGATATTTGTCTAGCAACATCGCGCATCGGCTCCCCGACAAGGGAGAGCTCGTCCCCAACCCCAGGCCCCATGAGAGAGTAGTATTTCTTCCCCATTTCCTCCGCGGACTGGGCTTCCCGCTTCATCCCTTTGTCCGGGGGCTCATGTTCTACTACGGCCTAGATTTCCCTGATCTGGCCCCGAATTTCATCCTCAACATCTCGGCCTTTATCGTCGTGTGCGAGGCCTTGCTCTGCATCCAGCCCCACTTCGGCTTGTGGCTCAAGACCTTCAATGTCAAGCCGGAGGTTGTGAAGGGCAGCCAAGCGGAGTGCGGAGGCGCCATGGTGGGCAGGATGTCCCACGTTACGTGGCTGGAGGGCACTTTCGTGGAAACCATCAAGGGGTGGCAATCGGGGTGGTTCTACATAACCAAGCCGCGTGACCCTGATTGGGCAGCGGCCCCCGAATTCAGATCTGTAATCCCTACACGGCTCACCTCCTGGAAAGAAAGTGGCCGGATTTGGGGGATTCAAGGAGCTGACCGACTCAAGCCTATATCCAAGTGGTGGACAAGAAGCTCAAGCTTGTCAACGAGTCCAGGTCATGCTCATCCGCGGATTCTCCCTTGCCAGCGACGGGCTTCAATATGTGGGAGTTTGATCCGCGCAGCACTGCACCTCTGAAGCGGGCTCTTCGACACTACGCATTTAAGATGTCCGGAAGGAGCTGTTCATACGCCAAGCTCCCGCATCCGCCATCAAGATCGCAGATACCGCCGCAGCGTCCAGGTGACGAGATAAGTGATTTCACCACTTGTTTTCCATAGTTTGGCTCTATGCGGATCTAAACTCCCTTTACCTTTAACAGGAATGGCTGGCGAAGGCCGAACGGATTACCTGTCCGGCCCCATTGCCGAGAGGACCCAGCGGATGCCCGCCTAACGGGAAAGTGCTGGCTCCGCACCCCATGTGGTGCCGGAGAAGAAGGCCAAGAAGACGCCACGGGACTCGGAAGAGTTCCTGCCAGGTGCTATCGGATGATGAATCTGAGGTCGACTCCTCCCACCAAGGTGAGGAGGAGAAGAAGAAAGCCTCTCCCGGGGAGAGGAGGAAGAAAGGAAGGCCTCCCAACAAGGAGGCCAAGGTTCCAAGAAGGGAAAACTCTTCCCCGGACTGCTCCGCCAACGCCGGCGATTTATGACGAGGACTGGCCTCCAAGGGCCAAGCCCCTGGCGAGATCGTAAGTATCTGGACTCCCGAATAACTCAAAGGTTTTTTATTTTCGCCACATAATGTCTTTCTAATGCCTCATACAACCCAGCAGTCCGCCCAAGGATGATCTTCCCGTTTCTTCGAGTGGGTCTTTGGGTGCGTCGGATATGGATTCCCTTCCGACCGCCTCCACCCCCCGCGCCGCGGATGATGCCGAGATGGGATCCTGAAAAGGACCCACCAGAGGGGAGGCCCCGGAGGTGTCACAGACACCTCCCGAACTGCGGCACCGGACTCAGCCCCGGAGGCCACAAAGGCTCGAGTCCGGGCGGCGCACCCTTTGTAAGAAGGGCAAGACCGACGCCGATCGCCTCCGGCCCAACCGGAGGTGCTGGATATTTGCTGGAGGCGCTCAACGGCGCCTCCATCGAAGAGGAACACCGCACTATTATGAGTGCGGTGATTCAGAAGGTTCATCTCGCCAAGAGCGGGCTGACCGAGGCCTGCAGCAGCCTTCTAACAGGCTTTGAGGTAAGAATTTCAATATATGTAAAATGGTACCGCATAGACAAGAGTTCTCGATGCTCGGTTCGGTGTTTGGAAAGAAAAGCCGGACCGAGGATCTTTAGAAAGATAAACGCAAGAGTCATAAAAAATATGTCAATATGGGATTTGCAGGCTGTGCTGCTGACCTCCGCCGCACTGACTGCGGAGGTCAATACGTTGAAGGAAAACCTCGAGCGGTCTGAGAACGAGCTCGGCCATGCCAAGAAGCAGCTCGAGGAAAAAGAAGGTGATTAATACCTTATGAAAATTGTACCTTACAGAAAAGGATTTGGTTGCAAGAAAAATGACAAGGATAACATGGGTATTGTAGGGGCCTCTAACGAGGTGGCGACCCTGAAGGAGGCGGTGGCCGCGGCCGAACGCAATGCGGCCGCCGAGCGCACCGAGCGAGAGAAGCAGGAGGCGCGGGTGGCGGAGGTACAACAAGAGCTCCAGGATCTCGTGAAAAAACATGAGGGCTTGGAGCGTGACTCGAAGACTCGAGAGTCTGAGCTTGCAACGGCTCTTGAGAGTGCCAAAGCCGCTAAGGCCGGGCCTACAAGGCCTCCAGAGATTGAGGCGTGAAGAAAATAGCAGCGGTAAGGCATTTTCATGCAAAGTAAGCATGTTAGTGTTAATTACCTGTTGCTTACCCGAATCGAGCTCTCGTATGCGTCAGAGATCTTCCTCGCAGCGTGTCCGATGCTGCCGCATTCTACCGGGCCGAGGAGGGGAGCTCGACGGAGAAGGTCTACTGGTCTCAGTATGCTGAGGCCGGACATCCGGTGCCCCTTAGCGACCAGCTGAAGCAGCTGGTCGAGCTCCACAAGGCGGCCGAACAGGCCATGAAGGGCCTCATAGTTCGGTTGTGGCCTAAGGAAGCCATGCCTGGGAGCTACTTCGGCCTGGTGCGGCGGCTGATGGATGCGTGCCCGTGGGTAGAAGTCATCAAGCATTCCGCTTGTATTGAGGGTGCTCGTCGGGCCCTTGCCCGCAAAGGTGCACTGGGCAAGATGGATGCCGAGAGCTCGTGGACGGACCCGCCACCGTGAGGGCAAGGAGCATCACACGCCCGAGATGTATTATAAGAGTGTGCTTGAAGGGCGCCGCACTATTGCGGTGAGTGCTCCAAAGATGTAATATTTGAGTAGACTCAGCATTTTGTTATCCTGTCGCTGAAAACTTAGTTCATATGCGCTAAGCAACGCTTGTTGATTTAAAATATTACCTCCTGTGCGGCTGTTTATCAAATCGAGAGATGGCAAGTCGTCGCTTCAGCCCCCATGCCACGAAAGTGCTGGGTGTTCGGGATAAACTTGAGCGCTCTTGTTCCCATATTTGGGTCCATCTAGGAGGCGCCAACACAACGTAACAAGGCAACCGGACTTATAATGCTTGAACACTCTCACTTAGCCATAGAATTCTATAATTTTAAATTTCGTGAAGCCCCTAGTCTTGGAAGGGCGAATTTGGGGCGCTATCCACGCCTTGGCCGGACAGTATCCGCTCCTCGCCTAAGTGGCATAAGTCTTTATGGACTCGCAAAAACCTCTCGAATGTGGATCGTCTCTCGCCTCATCATGATGGTCAGTTTTAGCTTTCCACCGAGGCGTTAACCCAGCTCAACTGGGCGGAATCGCAGATGGTTCTCCTAGTGCTACCTTAGCCGATATAACGGAACATAAGGTACCAAAACATGGGAGCCGGCAAACCCAACTATTGACCCAAGACATGATTCGAGCCGATGCATATAGTGCTATAAGTTCGGGTGCCGACTTGTGAAAGTGTTCGGACTCATCACACCATAATGCGGAAACATAAGCCCTCGTGTATATTAGCCGCACTAAAGTGTTCGGATGCAACATGCCGTGAATGAACATATGTATGAAAAAGAAATGCAATTATAAGCAAAAAGGTGCTGCATTGTTTTATTCAATAAGTGCTGCTACGAATGCATAACGATACAAATAGTGCGATAAGCAAGGTATGGAACTGTTAAACATGTCCCCCTCCTGGGGTAGGCTGCAGATTGGTGTATAAAAATGCTCGTAATGGAGAACACCTGTATATTCGTTGTAGCCTTTATCCTTCCCTGGATGTTGCATCGTGAGTTCGGCAGGTGGCTAGCATCTCGGTTAGATCGTCGACTGTGGCTACCAAGTGGGTGGTGGGTGGGCGTTGAATTTCTTCGTTGTCCGCATCCCAACCTTACTGACTGTAATCCGGCCAGGGCTCTCCGGATAAAGAGAGACACTTTAGTGAATTCAGGATGTCGCCAAAGGGCGAGTGCCGAAAGATGTCCGCGACAGTGAACTCCATGACGGGCGCCCAATCGGATTCGATTGGCAGGGGCGCGGGGGGTTCGGAGTCCGGAGAGGAGTCCGGCACCCTGGAGTCGAGGTCTTCGCAAAGGACAGGGATGGAGTTCGGCTCGATCGCCATAGACATTAAAGCCCCCGAGGCGGTGTCCAACCACTCGTCCTCGATCGGGGAATCCGACTCCGGATTAAGGGTCGGAGCGGATGCAGTGCGGCCTCCGTGGCAATCGTTCGCTGCGAGCTAGATCATGCCCATCGAAACAAAGGCGGCACGCTGGCTGCGGCTCGAATCCGTCAAGATCAAGTCTCCGCGATATCGGCCGATAGTTCAAACTTCCAAATCTGACCTGATGGCCAGGGCGAAGCTTCGATCTGCTCGGATGGCCAGCGAATTGGCCCGCAGCAAAGCCGCCGAACATGAAGATCTGTCCGGGAGAAAAGTCTCACCGGACCGCGCCGTTGTTGATGATCAAAGGAGCCATCGAGCCTATCGGTGACGCTACGCAGGAACTCTCAATGAAAGCACCAATGTCGGTGTCAAACCGCGGATCTCGGTAGAAGGTCCCGAACTGTGCATCTAGGCGGATGGTAACAGAGACGAGGGACACGATGTTTTACCCAGGTTCGGGCCCTCTTGATGGAGGTAAAACCCTCACGCCCTGCTTGATTAATATTGATGATGTGTGTTACAAGAGTGGATCTACCATGAGATCAAAGAGGCTAAACCCTAGAAGCTAGCCTATGGTATGATTGTTGTTCGCCCCACGGACTAAAACCTTCCGGTTTATATAGACACCGGATAGGGTTAGGGTTACACAGTAGTCGGTTACAATGGTAGGAGATCTACATATCCGTATCGCCAAGCTTGCCTTCCACGCCAAGGAAAGTCCCATCCAGACACGGACGAAGTCTTCAATCTTGTATCTTCATAGTCTTGGAGTCCGGCCGATGATGATAGTTCGGCTATCCGGACACCCCTAGTCCGGAACTCCCTCAACAGGCTCTATAAAGGCCTTGTCCATGCTGATGGGGGGGGGGGCTATTCTAGAAGTTTACCACAGAATCTTCTTCAAAAGCATTGCCTTTATTCTACATTTTGTTAAGAGTAAATATAGATGTGATAATATACGAAAAAATGGAGAATATTTAAGATAAGATGAAGAGTGATGCTACATAACCAAGTAGCTATAAATGTAAGTGCAGCGATACAGGCAAAAGGTACAGCCAAGAGCAATGCACAGCTAAACTTCTTCAGTACCAACCTTATGGTAAGAGTAAATATATATCTGATGTGTAGAAAATGGAGGGCAAAGGAAAATAAGCTGCAGAGTGATGGTACATGAACAACTACCTATCATTATAAGTACACTGGTAAAGGACAGCATGTACTTACAAGAACAATGCAGATCTAAAAAAACATTGGCATTGGATATATTCTACACTAATGTAACCATTCATAGAGATCGGATAATTTGGAGCGAAAAATTGATAAGCAAGCTATCATGCATACTGCTGTCACATAATGAACCAGGTATGTATGGAAGTACAGTGATACAAGACAACAGGTACTAACAAGAGCAAAGCAGCGGGCAGCATATTTGCGATATCCTGTCGTTCTTTTCAAACCGGAATTCTTCTTCGAGCAGATTTCCTGCAAAAAAGATCCGTAAGGCACATGCGGAAAAGTAGAAGTTCAAATTGTCATGTGATTTCATAGAAAGTACCTCCTCCTGGGGACGAGACCAGTGCATAACAAGGTTTTTCCATTCAATGTCTTCTAAATTTAGCATAGGAGACTTCACCGAAAATTCGTTTATAGACTTGCCATCAAAGTGTGATTTCCTCAGGTAACACCGATACTGCTGCAATGCTTCCTTGAAAATAACAAGCAAGCTTTGCTCGTCATGACTATCCAGATTGACCCTCGCCTAGTTAGAACAATGTAATGTAAATAATTGATTTGTTCAATCAGCAGAAAACAGGAAAATATAACCATGAATAATAGCACTTACACATAAGTTGGACAGGAAGATGTGAAAATGGTGTTTGTCTTCACTATAATCTTCCCATAATGGGAATATATGCACGTAGTCCCTAACAACATTGAAAGCATTGTATTTTAAACTGGGAATAAATGGAATGGGGTTCCAATCTGCAGGAATTGGCCGTCTCTGCAGCTTGGGATAGGTCTTCGCCGGTGGACTTGCTGTACTTTTTGTTGGAGTGGGATTTTTCTGTGGTACAATTGGTGCTATGGAAAATGAAATCGGTATACCTTTGGTTTGGAGTGCAGGTCCTGTGTGGTGGGGCTAGTGGTGTGGCCAGTGAAGTATGGGTACAGTCTGCTAGAGTTGGTCCTACATTTTGTGTCACTGGTTGTACAACCAATATAAGTGGGGTTGTCGGTGTCAAAACCGGCGGATCTTGGGTAGGGGGTCCCGAACTGTGCGTCTAGGCGGATGGTAATAGGAGACAAGGGACACGATGTTTTTACCCAAGTTCGGGCCCTCTCGATGGAGGTAAAACCCTACTCCTGCTTGATTAATATTGATGATATGGGTAGTACAAGAGTAGATCTACCACGAGATCAGAGAGGCTAAACCCTAGAAGCTAGCCTATGGTATGATTGTTCTTCATCCTATGGACTAAAAACCCACCGGTTTATATAGACACCGGAGGGGGTTAGGGTTACATAGAGTCGGTTACAAATGGGAGGAGATCTACATATCCGTATTGCCAAGCTTGCCTTCCACGCCAAGGAAAGTCCCATCCGGACACGGGACGAAGTCTTCAATCTTGTATCTTCATAGTCCGTGAGTCCGCCAAAGGTTATAGTCCGCCATCTGACACCCCTAATCCAAAGACTCCTTAGTAGCCCTAACCAGGCTTCAATGACGACGAGTCCGGCTGCAGATTGTCTTCGACAATGCAAGGCGGGTTCCTCCTCGAATACTTCATAGAAGATTTTGAACACAAGGATAGTGTCCGCTCGCAAAATAAGTTCCACATACCACCGTAGAGAGAATAATATTTACACAAATCCAATCTGCTGACGTATTCCGCAGCGTGACATCACACGATGGCCAAGCCTTTATTCGAATCGTTTTTACAGTCCCACCTCAACGCACTTAGTGAGGCGGTTTCCTTGGCACGTTTTGTCGAAGCAGAGATCGTGTCCCCTTATTCCGGGATTCTCATCAATACGTGTCGGGTTTCGGGTTCCGGCAGACCCTTGAGGTTCCAACACTGGGGTGCGTGCGGAGATCTCGCCCTCTACCTACCTGCACCCCGCCGCCTTGCTAGGATCTAAACTACGAAAGGAACAACGCAAGAGACACAATGTTTATACTAGTTCGGGCCACCGTTGTGGTGTAATACCCTACTCTAGTTTGTGGTGTGGTGGATTGCCTCTTGGGCTGATGGTGATGAACAATACAAGGACGAACAGCCTCGCGAGGGTCCGTTCTTGGCCGGGGCGATGAACTGCTTGGAGGTGTTCAGTCGCTCTCTCTCTCTCTCTCTGGAATCCAGCTCAAGCTATTCCGGATCGGATCCCTTGCTCTGTGTGTGGCTAGACCTATTTAGATAGAGGCCCTGGGCCTCTTCCCAAATATTGAGCGGGAAGGGCGCCAACAATTGGCCATTTTGAAGGGGAACATCTGGTACACTTATCTTGACTAAAGTTGGTCCTCGCCTGTCAAAGGCTCTGGTGGTGACGCCGGCTTGGGCTCCACAATGACTTCCTTCCTGCCATTGGGCTGGTCTTGGTCTTGTTGCACCGAAATGGACGCCTTTGCTTGATGCTCTCGCCTGCGCTTGCTCCCTTTGCACCAAAGAGGAAAGGAGGACACTGCTGGGCTAAGCGCCCGCCGGGCGCCTTGGTCGTCATGGCTTAAGTCCATGGGCACCTCGTGAGGTACCCCGCCTTGATCTCTCAAGCCTCCTCGCGAGCCAGCCTGATGAGGCCGTGCTCGAGGAAGCTCCTCGTCGTCCGCCCAGCAAGGCTTGGCCTCGCGAGGGTCTTGAGCTTGTGTTGATGAAGATGGGCCGCGATGGGCCCCCTTGAGCCACGCCGCGCGGCCGCAGCAGAGCATGTCTGGGGACCCCGTTCCCTAGCAGTGACAAGAGCCCCCGGCCCAAGCACAGCCCGGCTTGGCCGAGCAGAGGCGAGGGGCAAGTCTGAGCGCCATGGGCCCCTAACAGCCTCGTCCTTGGGCGCCGCGTGGCGGTTGATTGGACATGGGCGGCACTGTTCTCCCATGCCTCCTTATTTTGTGCCACGCTAGGCGGACTCGTAGCCGCACACAGCCGCTCCCCCTTTTCGCTGCTCGACCGTCCCCCGCTCTTCCTCCTCTCGAACTCCAGCTTCTGCTCTCAATCCAATCTCAAGCCTTCCCCCCCTTCCGTTGCCATGGCTCCGACGAAGAAGGGAAGAGGGAAGAAGCCCGTGCTTCCGCCTCGCTCACCGTTGTTGGCGGCCCCCGCCGTTGATCGGTCGATCATACTCAATCGAGAGGGCCTGGGCAAGGTCAGCTCGACTTTGGCCACCATCTTCAACGAATGCGGGCGGACGACGGCCTGGCCCGTGTCCCACTTCTCCATCGACAGGATAATCACTGAGGTCCGGTATTTTGCCGATGACCTGTGGGCGGGGCTGGTTCCCCCCTTCTCTGATTTCTTCAATGATGTGCTCTCCCACTATCAGATCCATATGATGCACTTGGGTCGAGAATCCATCACTCTTCTTGCGGTCTTCGCCTTTGTTTGCGAGGCGATGATGGGCATCCTTCCCTCTGTTGCCTTGCTTCGCCACTTCTTTTCTCTGCGCCTTGTTGACCCAACCCAATGTTCTGGGTGTGTGAGATTCATCGCTGCATCCGAAACAACGGCTTCAGGGATTGACTTCAGCCTTCCTCCGCCCGCGCCTGGGTTCCGCGAGCAGTGGCTGTACGTGGACGTGGGAGTGCCCAGCCCCGCCGTGAGCTATCTTCGCCGCTGTCCCCAATTCAGGCTGGGGCGAGAGACGCCACGAGTTCCCGGCTTGTTCGCTCGGCGCCGCTTTGCGCTCTTGAGGGAGCTCGGCGTGACGGCGCCAAGGTGGTGAAGGAGTTCTGCTATGCCGTGTTGCCCTCTCCAACGTCACTCTCGCGGATGTGGGCCTTCAAGGGCGTGAAGACCGTCTGAGGCTCGGTGAAGAGGACCCGGCGCTGAAGCGCGAGGAAGGTGCTCTTGGTCTGATCAGACCCCACCTGGCAGCATCCTCGCACGGGGTCTTCTGTACCCTGTCCGAGCAGGGCGACTTTGTAATCGATGCCCGTCTTGACGAATGGGGGCTGCGCCCGCTAGCCTCCGGGGCCTCGCGAGAACCAGTGGTAGTGGCCGCCCTTCGATCGGCCACGGCGGCTCTTCCTCAAGTGGCGGAGCAGGAGGCATGGGCAGCTGGAGGCCGAGGGGCCTCCGCCGGGTGACGGTGCTGTGGCGCTCTTGAGGGAGCAGCTCCACGAGGCCCAGTTGCCGCTGGCCGGGATGGCGAGCAGCTGCCCGCAGGTTCTGTAGCCGAGGCCCCGGGGCCCCGATTATTTTCTTGGTGAGGTGACCGGCCGCGCGTGCATCGGGTTGACGCCCCCGCTGGTCGTCTTGGCTCTCCTTCCTCGTCCGCAGTGACCTCTGCGCTCAACTCTTGGGTCGCTTCCGCGTGGACTTTGAGGCTCTCTGGAAGAGAAGGGAGGCCTTGGGTGACGATTACCCCTGCCGCCTGCTGAAGCGTAGGAAGTACTTCACCACCGATGAGTAAGCCTTCCCCTTTCCTAGCTCCTGACCCTTCTGTTGCTTTTACTGATCCTTGCTCTGCAGGGCCCTTCCTGCCGAGCTTACGGAGATGGTTGAGGAGCCATCCCCCTTGGCTCCGCCCTCTCCATCGTCCTCGAGCACCCCGAGCAGCAGGGCCCTCGTGGTGAGGCCGGTCGGAGAGACGAACCATCCTGAGGCGCATCACGGCCTCACTGCGCCTTTGCGACCTCCTTCGAGCCTTCTCGTGGCATAGCCAGCCTGTCGTGGCTTCTCGTCCCGTCGCCGACCGTGATTGGCCGAGGCATTCCCTCGCTCTTCTTTAGGGGATGGGCTGGCCTCGGCTGGGCTTCGGCGAGGCATGCCCGGCCGTGGCGAGGGCGCCAGCCCAGCCCCTGCCCGGAGGGGAGTGTTGATCGTGGGCCCCGGCGCTCGCTTAGGGCGGATGATGGTGTGGAAGACGACTTGAGCGCCGCCAGAGCGCCCGCTCTTCGCCAAGGGTTTCTTCGAGGGCGGCTGATGCGGTGAGCCTGCTTGGTGAAGAGCTCACGACGAAGACGCTGCCTCGAGGCCGAGGGCTCGCGCTGGCAGGAGAGGCGCGAAGCTAAAGGCGGCCGTCGCCTTGCGCGCCATCAGCGTGATCTTGACAATGAGGAGGCCAAGGCGTCGCTGGTGACCTCTCGGAGGTCCGCTTCGGGCCGCTGAGGAGGCTCGGGAAGCTGACCAGCGGCGAGAGGCGGCGGAGGAGTGGCGCGGGAACTCCTGGCCCGATGCCGCCATCGGAGGAGCAGGTGGAGCTGCACGGGACGGCCCTTGCATCGATGAAGGTGGCCTCAGCCGACCCAGCAGAGCTCGAGCGTGAGGCGGCGCGCTGAAGCCGCCCGAGCCGCACGTGATTACGAACGCCTGGAAACAAGGGAGCGCTTGGTGACGAGGGCGAGGATGATGTCGCTGCACGGGAGGCCCGTGTCTGGAGGAGGTCGGCGTCGGGTGGCGACGGCGCGCTTGAACCTTGAGCGCGAGTTCGAGGAGAGGCTGGGGTTGATCCGGGCTGAGGCCGAAGGTAGGACCGCTGCCTTGAGGGCCAACCAGGAGGAAGTGACGCGGCGGGCCGATGCTTTTCGGGCCGCCCTTGAGGTGGCGCAGGAGGAGTTAACTACCTCCCGTGCCGAGGTGCTTCTTCTTCGCCAACGGGTGGACGAGGCTGAGGCCGTCGCGCGACAGAATGCGGACGAGATACGTCAGCGGCGGATCCTGGAGCATGAGCTCGGCCCCATGCTCACCACGCTCCGGGAGAGAGCTAACACGGCCTTGGGTAACATCTGCGAGGCTGCTGTTGGCGAGCCGCACGCAGTTAACTACGCCGGCAAACTTCAGTTCTTCACCGACGTGGTGACTCGGCTGGAGGCGCGGTCGGTCAGAGCCAACAGGTTGGTGGAGGAGAGGAGCCGCGCCCTGCTCGGGCGCGCCTTTGCTCGCGTCTTCAGCCATCTCCGGAATATGGACCCCCACTTCGACTTCGACGCCGCCATCGCCCTAGTACCCCAGGCCGTCCGGGATGACCTGGCGCACTGGGTGGAGGACAACGTGGACGCCCTCGTCAGGGCCTTCGCTTCAGATAACAATGGCGTGATCGTGGCTGCTGATGAAGGCGGCGTGGTGAATGGCCCTGACGCCGCTGGTGACGATACAGAGAGCGATGGCGAGGCCAGCGACGCCAGCATCGGTTCAGGAGGTGCCCCTGAGGATATATTGGGGGATTTATCCGACTGACTGCGCATCGTTCCTCTTTCCTGCACGAATAGAGCTCAGGTTTTGCCCTGACGGTTGTGAGAGCATTTTGGGAGGGGGAGCCCCTCATGTAAAACTTGTGTTCTATGTATTAGTAGATGCTATACCACCCGTACGCCTGTGCCAAGTGGCTGACTAGTGTACCTTTGTCCCGCGCGGGCCCTGAGATAGCCTGTGGAGGGCTGCGGCGTCTCGAGTGTCTCCCGATCGAACCCGTAGGATCTGCAGTGAAAGCCTCCAGAGAGGATGCGGCGCGGCATCTGGCTGCACGCATAGCTAAGCTCAACCCGCTCATGAGGGGCTCACGAGGGAGGCAGCTGAGGCAAAGCGTAAACGAACGCGAGAGATTGCTCGAACGAGACTAAGCACCCCTTCCCAAACACACGCAAATATCAAATTCGAATCCAACTTAAATCCATCGGGGAAAGTGACAACCAAAGGGAAAAAGCAATGAAAGCAAACAAAAGGCCGCGTCCGCACCTAGTCTAGTCTTGGACGCCTTCTCACCAGCGAACTAAGTGCTGCCATCAAGCGTGGGAGGGAGCCCCAGGGCTGAGGCCGCACCTCGAGACTCCGGCGGTACAGCCCCACTCATTATTACGTGAGAGTGTCACGGGCGGCGAGCTTCACGTGCACCGGCCTTCTTCACAGTACCGCCTTGCTTCATATCGCCAGACGAGGGCCCCGCTTGCGCCAAGATTTAGTGCCATCAACGACGACCGAAACCAGGGCGCCGCCGATGGGGTAGAGCGGTCGCCAGCGGTTCCCCCGACGACCACGGGTCCTCCGCCAGGGGCAGGCCCTGAGGCACCTCCCCAGCAGAGGGCCTACCTCCTGAGAAAGCCTTGCTCCGAACACCGCGGTGGTGATGCCGGATCTCGGCCCCTCTCCGCAGCCCCGACGCCTCCTCCCGAGGGGTAGGAGATCATGGAGCAGGGCAGCCGCTGTCAGTGGTGACTGCACCTCCTGCGATTCATGATTAACGATGCCTGCTCCCCGAGGAATTAGTGGTACCCGATAATCGCCGCCCAAAGATGGCCGGTGGGGCCTTCACGGGCTCCCTGGAAGAGCTCAGCTTATGTCGCCTCGTCCCCCAGCTTGGGCTGAGGAGCGAGCCTTGTTCGCCTCATGCCGGTGCCCTTGGTCCATCATGTGGGCACGATTCTTCCGGGGCCACATCCCAAGGTCACACCATAGTGCTCAAGTGCCATGCAGCGCTGCTTGAGGCGCCCACTGGGTGAGGCGCGGCCCACTGGGCCGTGGGCATGGCGTAGTCCTTCTTCGCTGGCGGGAGCAGAGGCGCCGCTGCTGGCCTGTGCCGACAGCCGCGGTGTTGGAGTAGCCTTTGAGCCCGCGTCGCTGGTGGAGCCCAGCTGGCCGCCCTGGACCCGAGGTGGGAGCTGGGTGCGGGGTGAGCCTCGAGGCGGCAAAGCCTGTGAGCTCGCCACCCGCTCTAGCACCACGTCGCGGCCGCCTTCTAGCAGCCTGCACTGCAGTAATTCCCGGCCACCGTGAGCGCGACCTCGAGTTCGCTTCGCTCCCGGCGGGTGTACGGCGCCGCGTCAGCGGCGTGGCTGGAGGCCTCGCCGCCGACCGCGCCCGCCGGAGTGAGAGCTGTCGGCTCGTCGCCGCCGCCTGCCAGAAGCGCCCTGCGGACCGCGAGCTGCCTGGGCATGGGTCGCCCGAGGCGAAGCGAGCTCTGGGCGGGCCAAGCCCCAGGATCGGGGTTGCCCGCCTGTCGCGGACATGATGATGACGATGCGACGGAACACGGCGGCGGATATGGATCCCGCGCACCCCTACCAAAGCGCCAAATGTCGGATTTCGGGTTCCGCAGACCCTTGAGGTTCGAACACTGGGTGCGCGCGAGATCTCGCCTCTACCTACTCTGCACCCCGCCACGCTAGGATCTAAACCACGAAAGGAACAGCACAAGAGACACAAGGTTTATACTAGTTCGGGCCACCGTTGTGGTGTAATACCCTACTCTAGTTTATGGTGTGGTGGATTGCCTCTTGGGCTGATGGTGATGAACAATACAAGGACGAACAACCTCGCGAGGGTCTGTTCTTGGTCGGGGCGATGAACTGCTTGGAGGAGTTCAGCTCTCTCTCTCTCTCTCTCTCTCTCTCTCTCTCTCTCTCTGGGATCCAGCTCTCCAGATCGGATCCCTTGCTCTGTGTGTGGCTAGACCTATTTATAGACAGAGGCCCTGGGCCTCTTCCCAAATATTGAGCGGGAAGGGCGCCAACAATTGGCCATTTTGAAGGGGAACATCTGGTACACTTATCCTGACTAAAGTTGGTCCTCGCCGTCCAAGGCTCGTGGTGACGCCGGCTTGGGCTCCACAATGACTTCCTTCCTGCCGCTATTGGTCTTGGACTTGTTGCACCAAATGGACGCTTTGCATGATGCTTCGCTATGCTTGCTCCCTTTGCCCAAAGAGGAAAGGAGGACATCTTGCTGGCTGGCGCCTCACCGGCGCCCTTGGTCGCCATGGCTTGCGTCATGGGCACCTCGTGAGGTACCCCGCTTGATCTCTGCGCCTCCTCGCGAGCCAGCCTGATGAGGCTGTGCCCGAGGAAGCTCCTCGTCGCCCGCCTCATGAGGCTTGGCCCTCGTGAGGGTCTTGAGCTTGTGTTGATGAAGATGGGCGCGATGGGCCCCCTTGAGCCACGCCAGCAGCAGCAGAGCAAGTCTGGGACCCCTGCTCCTGCAACACCGATAATACGGGCATGGGTAACCCCACCGTGCCATTAATTTACGGCGCTTGGGAGATAAGCGAGTTTTACCAGGCTGGTGCGGGCACATAGTTTCGTTCGCCATTATAAGGGGATAAGGATCCACCTTTTCCATCTACGCCTTCTTCCTCCTTTGCTTATCTATTTTCGCGCACTCGAGCTCCAGCGCCCAAGTCCGCACATCCCACCTCAACCTTCTCCAGCCATGTCCGGAGCGGGAGGCAAGTGGATGGCCTCCTCCGTCACGGAGGGACACATCAAGAAGCTGAGGAAAGCCGGATACTTGTCCAATGACATCGCGTACCGGCTCCCCGACAAGGGGCAGCTCATCCCCACCCCCAGGCCCCATGAGAGGGTGGTGTTCCTCACCCATTTACTCCACAGACTAGGTTTCCCACTTCACCCATTTGTCCGGGAACTCATGTTCTACTACGGCCTGGATTTCCACGATCTGGCCCCGAACTTCATCCTCGACATCTCGACGTTCGTCATCGTGTGCGAGGCCTTCCTCTGCATCCAGCCCCACTTCGCTTATGGTGAAGACCTTCAATGTCAAACCGAAGGTAGTGGGCGGCCGCTGCTTGAGTGCGGAGGCGGCATGGTGGGCAAGATGCCCAACGTTACATGGCTCGAGGGCTCTTTCATGGAGACCATAAAGGGGTGGCAATCGGGGTGGTTCTACATCACCGAGCCGCGAGACCCTGAATGGGCAGCGGCCCCCGAATTCCGATCTGGCATCCCCACACGGCTCACCTCCTGGAAAGAGATGGGCCTGTCGTGGGGTAATTCGGAGGAGCTGACCGGACTCCAAACCTGTGTCCAAAACCTGGTGAGCAAGAAGCTCAAACTCGTCAATGTAGTCCAGGTCATGCTCATCCGCCGGATCCTCCCGTGCCAACAACGGGCTTTCAGTTTGTGGGAGTTTGATCCAGCACAGCACCGAACCCTGAGTAGGCTCTTCGACACTACGTACGAAGACGCCTGGAAGGTGATGTTCAAGGGCGCCGAGGCTCCCGCATCCGCTACCGAGGATCGCGGATTCAGCGCGCAGCATCAAGCCAACGCGGTAAGCTATTTTACCCTTTACGGGATACTTGATTTTCATAGTTTGATTCTATGCGGGATCTAAACTCCCTTACCTTTGAAAGGATTGGCAGAAGACGTCCAGGCGGATTGACTGTCTGGCTCCCTTGCCCAAAGACCCAGCGGATGCCCGCTTGACGGGGCTGCTGGTTCCGGCACCTTACGTGGTGCCGGAGAAAAAGGCCAAGAAGAAGGCCACGGGAACTTGAAATAGTTCCCGGCACCTGGTGGTGTCGGACTCATCGCCCGATGACTCCGAGGCGGACTCCTCCCGCAAAAACGAGGAGGAGGAAGAAGAGGCCTCGCCCCCTCCAGCGGGGGGAGGAATAAAAACGAAGGCCACCCCAACTAGGGGGGGAGGGTCCAAGAAGGGAAGGACCCTTCCTCCGCACTACTCCACCAACGCCGACGACAGCGAACAGGAGTGGCCATCCAGGGCCAAGCCCCTGGCAAAACCGTAAGTATCTGGATACCAGAATAACTCATGGTGTTCCTCTGCTGCCTGAAGAACTTCGACGCTGAATATAATCATTAAGTCCGCCCAAGGCCGGGCTCGACGCTTCGCCGAGCGGCCTCGGGTTCGCCGGATGAATAGCACTTCACTTCCGCCGCCTCCTCGCCCGCCCGGATGATGCCGAGGTGGAGTCCCAAAAGGGTCCAAGCCAGGGAGGTGGTCCTAGAGGCGCCGCAAGGCGACCTCCTGACTCCAAAGAAGGGGATAAAACCCCAAGGGTTCCAAGTCCAGCCCTATGCCGAGTAGCGCACCGAACCTTCAACGGTTCCGAATCCGCAGCGCCCCCTAGTAAGGAGGGCAAGTTTACGACGCCGGTGACCTCCGGCCCAACCGAGGCACTGGATAATCTGGCTGGAGGTGCTTAACAGCCCATCGACGAGGAGCACCGCACTATTATGAGTGTGGTGATCCGTATGTTCATTCCACAAGAGCGGGCTGATGAAGCTCGTGCCAGCCTTCTAACAAAGCTTTGAGGTATGTATTTAAGATATGTAAAATATTACCGCATAGACAGAGCCCTCGATGCTCAGTTTGGTGTTCGGAAAGAAAAACCGAACTGAGGATCTAAAAGATATACGCAGGAGTCTAACATAAGTATGTCAATATGGAAATGCAGGCTGCACTGCTGACCTCTGCCGCACTGACTGCGGAGGTCGATGCATTGAAGCAGAGCCTCGAGCGGTCCGAGAACGAGCCCGACCTTGCCAAGAAGCAGCTCGAAGACAGGGAAGGTAAGTAATACCTTATGTAAGTATATAAAAAGATGTGGCTGCAAAAAAGGACAGGACCAACGTGAGTATTACAGGGGCCACAACCGAGGTGGCGACCCTCAAGGAAGCGCTGTCCAAGGCCGAAGACAAGGCGGCCGTGGAGCGCACCGAGCGAGAGAAGCAGGAGGCGCGGGTGGCGGAGGTGCAGCAAGAGCCCAGTGCCTCGTGGAAAAACATGAGAGTTTGAGCTTGACTCAAAGACTCGAGTCCGAGCTCGCCTCGGCCCTTGAGAGCGCCAAATCTGCCAAGGCCAAGCCCAAAAGCCTCCAGAAATTGAGGCAATGAAGAAGATAGCGGGTAAGGCACTCTTTATGCAAAGCAAGCACGTGAAAGTGAATTACTTGTTACTTACCCGAGTCCGGAGCTCTCCAGGAGCATTCGCAGATCTTCCCCGGAGTGTGTCCGACGCTGCCACATTCTACCGAGCCGAAGAGGGGAGCTTGACGGAGAAGGTGTTCTGGTCTCAGTATGCTGAGGCCGGACACCCGTTGCCCTTGAGCGACCAGCTGAAGCAGCTGGTCGAGCTCCATAAGGTGGCCGAACAGGCCATGAAGGGTCTCATAGTCTGGTTGGGGCCTGGGGAAGCCATGCCTGGGAGCTACTTCAGGCTGGTGAGGCGGCTGGTGGATGCCTATCCATGGCTTGAAGTCACCAAGCGCTCTGTATGCATCGAAGGTGCCCGTAGGGCCCTTGCCCGTGCTAAAGTGCACTGGGGCAAGATGGATGCTGAGAAGCTTGTGACGGACGGACCACCGCCGGGCAAGGAGCATCGTAAGCCCGAGATGTATTATGAGGGCGTCCTGAAGGGTGCCCGCCTTATAGCGGATGAGTGCCGCAAAGATGTAATTTTTGAGTAAACTCGCATTTGTGATCCTGTACGCTGAAAACTTGCTCATATGTGCTAAGCAATGCTTTCGAATTTAAAATATTACCTTCTGTGTGGCCGTTTATTAAAATTGAGAGATGGCGAGTCGTCGGCTTCTGCCCCCATGCCACGAGTGCTGGGGTGTTCGGGATAAACTTGAGCGCTCTTTTTCCCATTCTTGGGTCCTTCGAGGGAGGCGCTCAACACAACGAACAAGGAAATCGGACTATAATGCTTGAACACTCTCACCTAGCAAGAGAATTCTATAATTTTAAATTTCGTGAAGCCCCTAGTATTCTAAGACCGAGTTCGGGGCGCTATCCACGCCTAGGCCGGACAAAGCCGACTCCTCGCTCTAAGCGGCATAAGTCTTTAGGGACTCAAAAACCTCTCGAACAACGACCAGCTCTCGCCCTATCATGACGTTCAGTTTTAGCTTTCTCCAGTGAGGTGCTTAGCCCAGCTCAACCGGGGCACAATCGCAGTGGTTCTCCCAGTGCTACCTTAGCGGATATAACGGAACGTAAGGTACCAAAACATGGGAGCCGGGCAAAGCCAACTATTGACCCAAGACATTATTCAGAGCCGATGCATATAATGCTATAAGTTCGGGGTGCCGCACTCGTGAGAGTGTTCGGACTTCTCACACCATATTTTGGGGTACTTAAGTGAAAGTGCTAGTTATCGACTAGAGGGGGGGTGAATAGGCGATTTTTATGAAAGTCTTCAAAACACGGATGTTTCGAAGACAAACAACAGAAATTACCTAATTGATATGCAGCGGAAGATAACTACAACAAGCAAGCCATAGTCAAGTATGCAATAATGTGAAGGGACAAGACTCATAGCAGCTATGTAGTAAGGATCAGGATGGAAGATAGTATGAAGCCAAACAACAATAGAAGTCAAGCAGTGAAGTCAAACAGATAAGACATATAAGCAATGACTTCACGAAGACAAACTTAGGGTAAAGGAGGAAGGGATAGAACCACCACTAGTTGAAGACACCGATTTGTTGGACCAGTTCCAGCTTGTGTGACAACTTTACATCCGGTTAGGGAGGCTGAGATTCAAATCAAGACCGTGTCTTCACCTTATTCCCTTGAGCTAAGGACACACAGCCTCGCCCAATCACTCGTAAGTCTTCAAGGTAGACTTCCGAACCTTCACAGCACGACGCTCACCGCAATCCACAATGACTCTTGGATGCTCGAACGCGACACCTAACCGGCCGGAGGATTCACAGTCCTCAAGTGTAATAAGTCTTCGTGTCACAGACAGAAAACTTCATGATGCCTAACACTCTTTGGCTCGGGTGTTTTGGGCTTTGTCCTCGCAAGGATTTCTCTCTCAAAGGCTTCGAGGTGGGTTGCTCTCAAACGACAAAAGCCGCACTAACTCTGAGCAGCCACCAATTTATGGTGTAGGGGTGGGCTATTTATAGCCACTAGGCAACCCGACCTGATATGTCCGAAATGACCTGGTCACTAAGGAACCGACACGTGTTCCAACAAATGATTTCAAACACTCACGGCAACTTTACTTGGGCTACAAGCAAAGCTGACTCATCCAGCTCTGGATAAGTTTTGCTCTCATTGTCTTTGCTCAAGACATAGGATTTGGGTTGAGCATCACTTGACCATTCGACTATGATCACTTGGACCCCACTTAACAATGACGGTGGTTCCTACGACTCAACAAAGAAGAAAAGGAAACAACGAAACAACACAGTCTTCAAGGCCCATAGTCTTCACTCAATGTCTTCTCATGTCATAGTCTTCAATGTGAATATCTTCACATACCACCATTGTCGCCAATGTCTTCATACATTTTAGGGTCGACTCCGGTAGGTAAACCGAATCAATGAGGGACACTACCTGCGTTATCCTGCAATTCTCACAAACGATTAGTCCTCAACCACATTTGTCGTCAATACTCCAAAACCAACTAGGGGTGGCACTAGATGCACTTACAATCTCCCCTTTTGGTGATTGATGACAAACTGTTCAAGTTTTCAATGGGGATAAAATATGTGAAATTGTAAAGGATAGGAATTGTCTTCATAAGTGGCAAAGGCTCCCTGAAGATGTGCATATAAGTAGTTTTCTTTTGGAATGCAAATGCACATGGCAGGTTGTACTTGTGGAGATCCTCTTCAACTTATGAAGATAATTCATCATGCATGAAATAATATAGCTAAGAGAATGACATGCATAATGAAAATTGGACGCTCAGAATGATCTAAGTGCGGAAGTTATCATCGCATTATGCGGAATTTATCATCGCACTGTGGTAAAGCAAATAAGTAGCGTATTTAATTATCGAAGTTTAAGTGTTACAACTCATCGAACCAAATGTTTCAAAATGAGAGTTGTAAACACTAGGCAAAATATAGTGCAACCGCCTTATGAACCCGCTTGAAGATTATCAAACTCATATGCTTCTCTCCCTTTTGTCAGTAAGGACCAAAAAGGTTTGAAGACATAGAGCATCTACTCGTCCTCTTCCAAGAAGATGATGCAGCAGGGTTGTCGTTGTTGGTTGGCGGTGCGTATGAGCTTGGCGCAGGTCGATTCGCGTAAGTAGGGGGCGTGAAGTAGCATCGGCTTCATCATCGATCACTCGCATTGACCGCTGCCGCGGAGGAAGAATAGTCGAGTCTTCAAGAGATGGAGTTCGCCGAGGACTGCATTCCGTGGAGGAGTGGAGTCAAACTTGAAACGCTCAAAGAAGCCATCGCCTTGAAGATCAGCTTCAAAGACTGAGCAGGTCAAACTCTTCCATGATCGCCGACAAGTCTTGTGAGTGACAAATGCATTCTTGGTGGCAAGGTTGCGAATGCGATTGACGTCCACCAAGAGGCTTTGCATTTGACGCTTGAGCCAGGAGTGATGCCTATCTTGTTTTTGATGAAGCGCCACAAGAAGTTCTCGATCATTGAGGACTCAAGAGCGCTTCTGAGGCCTTTGTCCAATTGTGCTCTCAGTGGCTTCAGTCCGTGCACTATGAGGCAGACGTCTGTTCCCAGCCAGGGGATAGACACGAGATACCGCTTGGACGCCTTCCATGGGTTGAGAGAAGCTGTGGTGATCTGCGTTCTGAAGACTTAGTGGCGTTTTGGTAGGCTCAAGGTATATGGCTTCAACAGACATATCAACCTCTGGTAGAAAGATCAGATGATTGCGAGCAGAGGGTTGATAGTTGATAGCAGAGTGCATCTTGATGAGGCGCATGACCCATGGAGCATAGAACTTCAGACCAAACAGATCAGATCCAGACGCAGCCAATTGCCTGATGAAGAAATCTTGTGTGTTGAAGCTGATTCCATTGAGGATGTAGAAGACCAATGTCTTCATTGCTCCTTCAAGCTTTGCGGACGATGAATGCCCTTTGATTGGCCATAGAGTTCGCCTGATGATGTGATATATGGTGTGAGGCAGATACTCAAGGTCATCAACAAAGAAGTGCTGGGGGTATTCAGCATCGTGTGGCAGTGGCTTCATCATGCTCAGCATCTGACTCATGTCTGGTTCTGGCTTATGGAATATGCTCTCCAAGGCATCGCGGTGGAGTTGACATCCAGGTTCACACAGCTCTCCGGGAGCGGGTAGGCCTGTGAGCTCAATGATGTTAAGAGCTTTGGCTTCATGATGGACATTTCCTGTCATCCACTCGAGAACCCATGTCTTTGTGTCTCTGTTGTAGCCGCGGATGTGGAGGGTAGCATAGAATTGAAGCACAAGTTCTTCATTCCAGTGCTCTTTGTCTGTTATGAAACCAAGCGGACCTGCATCATGAAAGCAATCAAGTGCTTCTTCTAAGCACGGCAGTCTGGCAATGGCTTTAGTGTCAAGGCGCATATGAGGGAAAATGCGGCCTTGGTCATACAGAACACAGGAGTAATAGCTTCTTTGCTGATAGCTCCAGAAACGGTCAGATGAGATCCTTGGCCTTGTGTAGGGGTTCTTTGCACTATCAAAGAAAGTATTGTGGGCTTTGAAGCCATTTGCATTGAAAGAACCTATTGAGGTGGCAGTGCCTGGAAACCTTGGCAGTCTTGGCTTCGGCTTCTGGACCGGAGGCCTATGCTCAATATGATAGTCGAACTGAGGACCAGAGGCATGAGGCGGAGGGACCAGAATGGTCCATCTTATTGTGACTAGCTCGCCATAGTTGTATGCTTGCTCGATTGTGTAGGGCCTTGGTGGCGGAACTGAGCAATGGGCAAGAATCGAGGCTTCAGTGCTGCTCAAAGACATGCTTTGGGAGCAGTTGCCTCATTGGCTTCAGGTAGAGTTCCTTCAGTGGCTTCAGGAGCAGTTGGGACAGGTTCCACATTGGCTTCGGCCATGACCACGTCATTGGTTTCATTGGTGTTGGAGGTGGCACCCTCAATGTTTTCAACCTCCACTTGAGGAGCCGGAGGGTCGGCACCGCACGTTGATATCTGAATAACTTCTTCAATTACAGGGGGTGTAGGGACACGTTCTTCTTCTTCTTGGGTGTCATCGGATTTAGCTTCAGACTCAAAGACATTCACAGTTGGAGTGGCTTCTGAAAACACTTGACGTGCAACAGGTTGGTGGTGCGCTTCTCCTTCGAACGCCGAAGAGGCACTTGAGGCCTTTGACCTTTGCGAAGCTCACAATCTTCAAGATGCCTTTGGAGATGGGGTTGCTGGGCCTCAAAGTCTTCCTCTTCTTCTTGGTGTTGCTGTTGGGGAGTGACTTGTTGTTGGGGAGTGACTTGTTGTTGGGGATACTGGGGGAGTCTTGTTGTTGCGGGCGATCAGCCCATGAAGCATCCTGAGCAATTGGCGTCAGAGGATGACCAATGCTGATGAGTTCGCTATTCGCATTTAACAGCGATGATATCACATTGTACTCGATTTGAGGAAGAACTTCATCATCTTCAACATTGTCATGGTGACCAATGTCTTCAGCAGTGAGGGGATCACCGCTGAATATCTTCACTTGTGGAGCCTCTGTGGAAGCAGTGCTCATGAACAATCATGCTAAGTTCTTGGGTTGCAGACGCGGACTAACCACGAAATGGGTTCAACAATCAAGGGCCTGTGGGAGCAGCCCGATTCTTCTTGGTCTTTATCTTCTTCTTGGAGGGAGCAGCATCGAGGCGCCAGGATTTTTCCTTTTTCTCGCTTCAGCCTCGCAGCCCTCGCCTTTTTCTCTGCTCGAAGCGGTTGATCGGCCTTTGGCTTCGAGCTACCATGCTGCTTGAGAAGACTATGCGGGCTCTTCCTGCCTTGAAGGTGCAGCTTGGTCATTGAAGACTTTTTTCTTTGCAGCCATCCTGGTCGATGCCAGGGCGGCCAAGTGCCTTGCGCTTCTCAAATTTCATTGTAGGCAAGCACACACTTGTCGCCCAAAGCCTTCATGCGCTCACGAGAGCCTCTAGCTTCTTCATGCTTCTTGACAAAGTTTTCTTTGAGGTCGTGCAGCATGACCTTGAAGTTTTTGACGTCTTGCACACTGAGTGCAGCAATATGCTTCTTGAACTGAGCCTTTTCATAGTCGATCTTGTGCTTCAGTTCAACAATCCGCTGAGCTAGAGCTAGCTCAGAAGCAATGGCGCCGTTGAAAGAGACGCTGAGGCCAATTGGAAGTTGCAGATCTTCAAAACTGATGTTTGGAGTATCAAACCATTCATAAATGAAGTGATGGATGATTGCCACATCAAAGAGAGGCAAGTTGTTGAAGATTTCTGCTTCTTCTTTGCTCTCGATAAGTTGCTCAAGAGCATCATCTGCAATATCGTCATCACTTGACAGATCAATGTGCTCTTCATGCAGAATAGCAGCAGGGGTCAGTGTCTGTTCAGTATTCTTGACACTTTTCTTTCTCTTCTCCGTCTTCTTGGAGATGCGGATTGATCTCTTAGACTGCAATCGCTTCGGGAGGTGCAAGGCTGCTGGCTTCACACGTGAAGCTTTTGGAGGAGCAGCTGACTTTAGAGCCTTGACTTTCTTAAGCTTCTGCGGCTTTGGAGCAGGAGCAGGAGCTGGAGCTGGGGCTTCATCTGAATCAGCCTCGTCATCAGAGTGATCCACTTTGGCACCTTGGACCAAGATGTAGGTGATGAGGCCATCAAGGTTTGAAAAGGGACCGATGACATTGGGTTCCGCGTCACATGAGCCGTCAGTACGGGGAGCAGAGGGACCAGGGTTGAAGTCTAATCCCAATGACTTCTTGTTTTCCTTTACGTGCCTTTGCGTCCGGAAGTTGCGCTTGAAGAGATTGTCATCGCGACACCGAGCAAAGACGCTGGTCGGCATTTTCAGCCGAGGTCCACGGACCATGCAAGGATAGATACCTTGTGCAATAGCTTCAGCCATGTTCTTGGGAGGAGGCCTCAAACAGAATATCACCCCAAGGGCTTCGATGGCATTCTTCTCGGCATATTCTTGTGTTACGAAATTGTACTTGAACCACTGTTCAGCCTAATAGCGTCGAATCCATTGGATTCATGTCTTGCGCTGATTATAAGTCTCTTCAGATCTGTCTTGTACAGCTCGCGAGGTCATCAGTATATCTTTTGAGGTTCCTCATGACGCTGTCTCCGCCGACCTTCCCGACTGATTTATCAGAGCCATGAGCTTCAAACTGAATGGCTTCACAATAAAAGGCTTCAAAGGCTTGCGCTTGCTTGATGCATATGAACTGCTTCGGAGAGTTGGTTTGATGTCAAAGAATTCTGCAAACGAATGCGACTATGAGAACCAAGGATTCTCCCACGGACATGTACTTGTGACAAGATTAGAGATGCGAGGAAGGGAAGAGGTCATATGCATTCTCGTAAGATTTTGAAGATAAATCGGTTTGAAGACATTGACCTCATGATGCTAAGACATTCACTTATACCGAGAGTTGGTTCCAGATTTGTACGAATCCGTGAATAAGTACAAGTGAGGAATCTAACTAGTTGTGAAGCTTAAGTGAATATACTAAGCAAAGACGAGATGCGCATGTAATAGATCTAACTTTGTATGGGCAGAAACCATTTTTGGCAAGTAGGATGAATCTTGAAGATCAAAAGATGGTAAAATAGAGATATATTTATCGCTCAAGAACTGCTAGACGGAAGGAAAGGAGGCCGAGCAGTTCAGTCCACCGTGCCCTAACTTGGCGACGGAGGACACCTAAGGCGGCGGCGGAGATGAAGATGTCCGCGGCCGGCGTGAGGACGGCGTCGGAGAAGTCCCGGCAGCTAAGCGCTTCGTCGCCGGCGTCGTCGAGAGCTAGCTGTGGCGCTAGGGTTTTGACGAGGTGGAGAGGTGGAAGAAGATTTTCTTTACCGCAGGGGACAGGTATTTATAACGAGGTGTGCGGCGCAGCGCAATACGCAGTGTTCCGGGCGGTTCACATCTGAGAGGCACGTGGCACGCATGCAACATATTGTGAGTTATCCCACGCTCCCATGCTCGCCTCGGTTTGTCGGATGGTCGCTCCGCTTCTCCGAGTTCAACAAGAATGATGAATCATTTAAAACGGATTTAAAGTTTGTCTCGTGTCTTCTCACGACAAGGACGCAGAGAAGACATTCGACAGCTTCAATAGAATGCATATGATTTGGACAGATAGAGTTTGAGATAGAAAGCATAGAGAGATTAGGGTCCCATCACATTCACTTAGTTCAAAAGACTCAACTTGAAGACATAGCTATAAGTGAATGCTGTAGAGGATGAAAATATATATGTATATCGACAAAGAACCAAATCAACATAGTGAAGAAAATCATGAAAATAGGTTGAAGTTGAAGTCAAATCAAATGCTAATAGCTTCTAGAAATAACGCCATGAGTGAAACACTTCAAACAAAGAAATTTGGTGGTGGCGCTACCCACCAGATAGGAAGTATTAGACCTGCACATCGCACAATTATCGTGGCGCTCCGAAGTCAAATTCCACGTTAATGTATTCACACTTAGAATGTAAGTCTTCACTGATTGAAGATATACGTTACTTCGTGTGTTGCACATCTAAGTCATCAACATGCATAAGTGTTAGGATGTGTGCTTGATCACAGGACATTTGAGGATTCCAAGATATTTAGCTCACACCGTAACTTGCAAAACCTTTTCTCATCCAAGGGCTTTGTGAAGATATCTGCCAGTTGCTCTTCAGTGTTGACGTGAATGATGTCAATATCTTTCTTCATGACATGATCCCTGAGAAAATGATGACGAATTTCAATGTGCTTTGTCTTCGAGTGCTGGACTAGATTGTTGGCAATCTTGATGGCGCTTTTGTTGTCGCAGAAGAGAGGTACTTGTGTCAGATTGATGCCATAGTCCTTGAGAGTTTGCTTCATCCATAGAAGCTGAGCACAACAAGATCCAGCAGCAATGTATTCAGATTCTGCAGTTGAGAGTGACACACGCTTCGCTTCTTTGAAGACCAATGACGAGTGATCGCCCCGTAAAGTGACATGTGCCTGATGTAGACTTGCGATCCACCTTGTCACCAGATAATCAGCATCCAAAATCTAACCAAATCAAATTTTGAGCCCTTTGGATACCATAATCCGAGTGTTGGGGTGTGAGCCAAATATCAAGAATTCGCTTCACAGCCTAAGTGATGCGATTCTTTGGTTCCGCTTGAATCGAGCACAAATGCAAACACTAAGCATAATATCTGGCCTAGATGCACATAGGTAAAGTAAGGAACCAATCATGGAGCGGTATACCTTTTGATCGAACTCTTTACCATTGTCGCTCGGACCCAAGTGGTGTTTGGCTGGCATTGGCGCTGTATCCTTTGCATTCTTGCATTCCAAACTTCTTCGCATAATCTTGGAGGTATTTTTCTTGAGATATAAAGATGCCATTTCTTTGTCGATTTAATTTGAAGACCAAGGAAGAACTTGAGCTCTCCCATCATGGACATCTGATATTGCTCTTGCATCATGTATCCAAACTCATCACTATACTTCGGTTGGTGCAGCCAAGATAATGTCATCCACATATATTTGGCATACAAACAGTTCACCATCATATGTCTTCGTGAAGAGTGTGGGATCAAGGGATCCAGGTTTGAAGCCTTTTCTTCGTGAAGTCTTTGATTGTATCATACCAGCGCGAGGAGCTTGTTTGAGGCCATATAGTGCTTTATTTAGCTTGTACACCATATCGTGATGTTTTGGATCTTCAAAGCCGTGTGGTTGAGTGACATATACTTCTTCTTCAATCTTGCCGCTGAGAAATGCACTCTTCACATCCATTTGATAGAGCAAGATGTTGTGGTGGTTAGCATAGGGTAGTAGTATGCTAATAGCTTCAAGCCTAGCTACAGGAGCAAATGTTTCATCAAGTCAATTCCTTCAACTTGAGTATATCCTTGAGCCACAAGCCTTGCTTTGTTTCCGACGACTTGACCATGCTCATCTTGCTTGTTTCGATATATCCATTTGGTGCCAATAATGTTATGCTTATGCGGGTCGGGGCGCTTGACAAGTTCCCAAACATTATTCAGCTTGAACTGTTGAAGTTCTTCTTGCATAGCTTGAATCCATTCTGGTTCCATAAAAGCTTCAGCAACTTTCTTGGGTTCTGATATTGATACAAAGGAAAAGTGCCCACAGAAATTTGCTAGCTGTGTTGCTCTTGAGCGAGTAAGCGGACCAGGTGCATTGATGCTATTGATTATCTTCTCAATCTGTACTTCATTTGCAACTCGAGGATGAACTGGATGAAGATTTTGCTCATGCTGATCATTGTCATCATTGGGAGGATTGTCTTCAGGCTGAGCATTGTCTTCAGGTTGGTTAGGTGCAGAAATGATAAGTTCCTCTTCAGGCTGTGCTTCATTTGGCATGATTTCACCAGCCCCATCAGCTTGATAGATTCGCCAAGGCGGAGCTTCGCCTAGTGTGCTTGGCAGGAACTCTCTTTGTGAACCATTGGTTTCATCAAATCGCACATCTACAGCTTCGACGATTTTGTAGAGATAAAGATTGAAGACTCAGAGGAGTGTGAGTCCTTTCCGAATCGAGCATGATGCCTTCGTGAGCTTTGGGTTCAAATTTTGACTTGTGATGGGGATCCTTGATCCAAACTTAGCCCCAAATACTCAAGTAATCGACATTTGGCTTCTTGCCAAGAAGGAGCTCATAGGAAGTTTTGTTGAGAAGCTTATGGATATAAACACGTTGATGACGTGACAAGTCTGTATCAATGGCTTCGTGCCGTAACTTTGTTGGTGTCTTGTACTGCCGAGCATTGTTCGAGCAATCTCAATGAGGGTTCTGTTCTTGCGCCCACGATGCCATTTTGCTGGGGTGTGTATGGAGCAGAGAACTCATGAGTGATTCCCATGGTATCCAGATAAAGATCAAGTCCGATGTTCTTGAATTCAAGGTCGTTATCACTTCGATATGCTTGATCTTGACGCCATAATTGTTCATTGCTCGATTGGCGAAATCGTCTCAAGACATCTTGCACTTCAGCCTTGTAGAGAATTATGTGCACCCATGTGTTTCTTGAGTAGTCATCAACAATGACGGGCCATAGAGACAAGCAGTTGTTGTGAGGGTAGAGTAATGAGTAGGGCCAAACAAATCCATGTGAAGCAGCTCAAGTGTTGAGATGTCGTCATGATTGTCTTCGAGGGGTGCTTTGCCCTAGTCATCTTTCCAGCTTCGCAGGCACCACACAAATGATCCTTCTTGAACTTGACACCTTCAATGCCTATGACATGCTTCTTCTTGGCGAGTGTGTGTAAGTTCTTCATTCCAGCATGCCCCAGCCTGCGATGCCAGAGCCAGCATTCTGAAGCTTTTGCAAGAAGACATACGGCAAGTTGTGGACTTGCTGAGAAATCTACCATGTATAGATCATCTTTCCTATACCCTTCAAAGACTACAGACTTGTCAGATTCCATTAGTACAAGGCAACGATATTTTCCGAATATCACAATCATGTTCAAGTCACAAAGCATTGAGATGACATTGTTGAAACCAAGGGATTCAACAAGCATCACTTTGTCCATGTGTTGATCCTTTGATATTGCAACTCTACCTAGACCCAATACCTTGCTTTTACCAAAGGTCAAGAAATGTGATGTGACTCTTGTCTGATGGACGTAAGGTTGAGTCCATGAGAAGACTTCGATCACCAGTCAAATGATTAGTGCATCCACTGTCCATAATCCATTCTGAAGCATGAGGTGTCATACCCTAGGGGGATAGGCTTCACCAAGAGCATTGTGAAGCATAAACATTTGACGGGCAAGTGGATTATTGAAGCTTAAATCAAGATTAGGACTGATAGGATGAATGGCAAACGATTCAGGAACAAAATACATAGTGAGACCATTTTGGCATTTGATCTTGTGCCCTACAATATGTTTTAGGTCCCCAAAGAATAGCATCGACGCCTTTGATTTTCGGCCGAGACCCTTTCCGCAAAAGAGAGTTAATTCTTCTTAACCACCCACATCTTCGGGGTGGCTTAGAAGCAATGAGTCTAAGTGCAGATCCGACAACTTCGCTTTGGAGCCCTAGCAAATAGCCTTGTAGGAGATGAGTGATACTCATATGAATAAGGTAAAAGTTCTTAGTTCTATGAACATAGCGGTTTGAGGACACACGCCATATTCATAAATTTGAGTATTGTTTCCTGCAAAACATTGGCGTTAGGGTGACTCAAGTGAGTCCTCTCGTCTGTATGAAGCCTTTGGACCATATGACGCCTTTGGTCTGGGTTTGTCTTCTTCCTGTGTGGTGTCATGATGACATTCACTGGAAGATTCTCAAGACAGCTTTTGGGAACCCAGATCTTCTTCATAGGCGGTCCATTCCTGTAGTTAGTACCAATATACCTGGCAAACACTTCACCATTCTGATTCTTGAACAGCTTATAGTTTGCATCAAAGGATTCATCAATGATAATAGGGTTAGCACAGGTAAAGCCAGATAAGGTGGATGGATCCACTGAAGGTCCCTTGGCAGCAACCCATGTGGTTTTGGGATACCGCCAAAGCTTCAAAGAGGAACCATCAACATTCATTTTCCTCTCGAACCCAACACCCTCTTTCCTAGGGTTTCGTTCAGAATCTGCTTTTGAGGACATCGCAGTGTCCGATGCCCTTTCGCACTTTTATACATCCCTGTTTCAAGTAATGTCTTCAACCTAGCATTTTCATCAAGAATGGCAGTGGTATCCTCCGCAGGGGTTAGTTACCACATTGGTAGTTGAAGACAATGCAACAAGAGCAGCAGCTTGAACATTCAGCAACAGAGGTAGTGATATCACGCTCAAGACATTTTAGACATGGTGGTTCAAATCCATCCTGAGCGGAACTGATCTGTTGAGCGTGAAGTGACTCATTCTCTTTTTGAAGATCTTCATGAGCCGCTCTCAATTTCTCAAGCTCTTGCTTCCTTTGAAGATAATCATAGGAGAGCCTTTCATGAGTAGTTGAGAGCATTTCATGACGACTTTCAAGTTCTTGGTACTTAGCATGAAGATTTTTAATGTCTTCAACTAAGGACTGTGAACGTGTCATTTCCGCGTCCAACAGGTCATCGCTTTTGTCTAACAGTTTTTGAGTATGTTCCATAGCTCTTTGTTGTTCAGTTGCAATTTTAGCAAGTGTTTTGTAGCTGGGTTTGGATTCACAATCAGAGTCATCTTCACTTGATGTTTGAAAGTAAGCATCACATGATTTTACCTTGGCACCGCGTGCCATGAAGCAGTAGGTGAGAGGAGGGTCGTCCTTGTCATCAGCTTCAGCGTTGGTGTAGAAGTCATTGTCTTCAGTTTTGAAGATGGACTTGGCAACATTGGCTGTGGCTAAAGCCAAACTTGCTACGCCAGGGTCAGACTCCTCTTCAGAATCCACCTCCACCTCCTCAGAAGCAGACTCCTCCTCTGAATCCATTTCCTTGCCAACAAAAGCACGAGCCTTGCTAGATGAGCTCTTCTTATGCAATGAAGACTTTGATGAAGACTTCGAAGAAGACTTTGAAGATTTCTTCTTTTTCTTGTCATCAGAATCATATTCCTTGCTCTTCTTCTTCTTCTTCTCATTGTCCCACTGTGGACACTCAGAGATATAGTGTCCAATTTTCTTGCACTTGTGACAGGTTCTCTTCTTGTAGTCTTGAGTGGAAGCTTCATCATTTCTTGAGCTGGATCGTGAAGACTTTCTCAAGCCTTTCTTCCTAGTGAAATTCGAACTTCTTCACAAGCATAGCAAGTTCCTTTCCAATGTCTTCGTGGATCATCGTAACCACAATGATTCTTCTTCGATGAGGAAACAACTTTTGCCTTCAAAGCGTGAGTTCGCCATAGTTTGGACCATAGATATCTCTTTTCTCGATAGTCGGAACTCATGTGTGTTGAGCCTCTCAAGTATATCGACGGATCGAGTGTCTTGAAGTCGGACGTTCTTGTATCATGAGGGCAAGGGTGTCAAAAGAGCTGTCAAGGATCTTAGTAGTGTCTTGACGATTTCATGCTTGGTGACCTCAGGGCGCCGAGAGCATGAAGCTCATTTGTGATGTTAGTGAGGCGATCAAACATGAGCTGACATTTTCATTGTCCTTTCTCTTGAAGCGTTGAAGAGGTTGCGAAGAACACCGATTCTTTGATCTCTCCGGGTTGAGACGCCTTCGTTGACCTTGGATAGCCATCCCACTAGCTTCGACGCTTCCAAAGCACTCACACGGCCATATCTGTCCTTTGGTCGATGACCACGATGATGTTCTTTGCAATGGAGTCCAGCTTGAATGAACTTCTTGACATCGCAGGGTGACACCTTCACGATTTAGGAACGCTGTTCTTGACGACATACCGTAGTTCGACATCATCGGCTTCAAGATGCATGCGCATCTTATTCTTCCAAAGAGGGATAGTCGGCCCATCGAACACGGGCAAGCAACGGAGACCTTGGTTATCCCTGCAGCTGACATATCTAAAACTCTAGGTGGTTAAACCGAATCACATAGAACAAGGGAGTACCTTGCTCGATACCAATTGAAAGTGCTAGTTATCGACTAGAGGGGGGGTGAATAGGCGATTTTTATAAAAGTCTTCAAAACACGGATGTTTCAAGACAAACAATGAAATGACCTAATTGATATGCAGCGAAGATAGCTACAACAAGCAAGCCATAGTCAAGTATGCAATAATGTGAAGGGACAAGACTAATAGCAGCTATGTAGTAAGGATCAGATGGAAGATAGTATGAAGCCAAACAACAATAGAAGTCAAGCAAAGGAATCCAAGCAGATAAGACATATAAGCAATGACTTCACGAAGACAAACTTAGGGTAAAGGAGGAAAGGATAGAACCACCACTAGTTGAAGACACGGATTTGTTGGACCAGTTCCAGCTTGTCGTGACAACCTGACATCCGTTAGGTAGGCTGAGATTCAACTCAAGACCGCGTTTCACCTTATTCCCTTGAGCTAAGGACACACAGTCCTCGCCCAATCACTCGGGTAAGTCTTCAAGGTAGACTCTAACCTTCACAGCATTTACGCTCACCGGCAATCCACAATGACTCTTGGATGCTCAGAACGCGACGCCTAACCGGCCGGAGGATTCACAGCCCTCAAGTGTAATAAGTCTTCGTGTCACATGCACAGAAAACTTCAAGTGATGCCTAACACTCTTTGGCTCGGGTGTTTTGGGCTTTGTCCTCGCAAGGATTTCTCTCTCAAAGGCTTCGAGGTGGGTTGCTCTCAAACGACAAAAGCCGCACTAACTCCGAGCAGCCACCAATTTATGGTGTAGGGGTGGCTATTTATAGCCACTAGGCAACCCGACCTGATATGTCCGAAATGACCCCGGTCACTAAGGAACTGAAACGTGTTCCAACGGTCGATTTCAAACACTCACGGCAACTTTACTTGGGCTACAAGCAAAGCTGACTCATCCAGCTCGATAAGTTTTGTTTTATTGTCTTCGTCAAGACATAGGATTTGGGTTGAGCATCACTTGACCATTCGACTATGATCACTTGGACCCCACTTAACAAGACGGTGGTTCCTACGACTCAACAAAGAAGAAAAGGAAACAACGAAACAACACAGTCTTCGCTTCAAGGCCCATAGTCTTCACTCAATGTCTTCTCATGTCATAGTCTTCAATGTGAATATCTTCACATACCACCATTGTCGCCAATGTCTTCATACATTTTAGGGTCGACTCGTAGGTAAACCGAATCAATGAGGGACACTACCAAGTTATCCTGCAATTCTCACAAACGCATTAGTCCCTCAACCACATTTGTCGTCAATACTCCAAAACCAACTAGAGGTGGCACTAGATGCACTTACACTTAAGCCCCTGGTGTATTTGGCCGTACCAAAGTGTACGGGTGCAACATGTCCTTAATGAACATATATAGATAAAAAAGGGAATGTAATAATAGACAAAAGCTATGTATTGTTTATTCGAAAAGGCTGTGGTGAAAGCAGGACGATACAAATGGTGCGATAAGCAAGAGATGGGACTATTTGACATGTCCCCCTCCAGGGGCGAGCTGCGGGATGATATGTGAATGTAACGACCAAACCTCGAAGGATTTGAGTCTCTATGCTTACCGTGCTAGTCCCTGGATCGAACTCGCTAGCACACACAGTATAGATGAATACCAGAATAGCAAGTGCATCATTTATTACAACGTATGATCCAGAGTATATAAAATAAAACAATCTGCATAGCACTTGGCTAGCTTTATTCAATCAAATAGCGGAAAGTAGCAGAAAATAACGATGAGTCCCATCATAGCCCATCGGGCGATGCCGAGTGTGCATCATGACCCTAACGAAGACCTTACTCTTTGTTCGAATATCCTGCAACATGAGATGTTGCAGCCATATAGGTCAATACTTGGAATGTATTGGCAAGTTACACAGGAGTAATAATATAGCAGACCTACATGTATATGCATAGTATAACAAAAGAAGGCTTGAGGGTTTATTTTGCAGAAAGCTGATTTTATCCTAATAACTACCTAGTAGTCGAATTTTTATTTAGTTCTTTTATTACTAATTAAATGCACAAGGTTGAGTTGGCAAAATCAGCTGCAACCTACCCTTTTATTAAGTTGCCCACAAATATTATTAAGTGTCACATCTGTCAAGATCATCCAACAACTGTAATGGCATAGTGGCTCAGATTTACCCATAACCGGGGGCACGGCTAATCATGATTAGTTTTAATACTCTGCAGAGTTTTGTACGCTTTACCCACAGGACCCAATCCAAGATTGAGACAAAGTCTTCGTAAGAGGTTCCTTAACCACCGACGGCCACATCCCACCTACATATGCTACATCCGTCGACACTATCTCGGGCAAGGGTTCCAACAACTGATCAACTAAGCCAGAGCCCATATAGCGAGTGGCCGCATGGAAGCTACTAGTCACTAAGTCTGTCTCGATCTTTTTGAACCTGGGCGGCATTCCACTTAGGGTGCACTCTCATGAGCGCATGGCCTTAGAAAAGGTGCAAGACCCCATGATGCCTTCCTCAACACCAAGCAATACCACTTCCGCCAGAGGTGAGTTAAATCCTGAGTTACTACTCAATTGTTATATGTATATAATCCTCACATAAACTCAATGAATATATTTAACCACCCCGCCTACAAAGCATAGCAACTACAACTATCACGGTTTGCAAAAGACGGAAGATAGCTCAACAAAGATAGCTCAAAATATAACAACCCTATAATGCATAAAGTTATAGTGTGATATATACTACAATGCATAGAAAACAATAGGTAAAGGATGATCAACATGTAACTTGCCTTGGTTCTGATTCAAAAGTCACACTCGACAATAGCTCGCGCCGCACTCGGACAATCTACACGCTTCACACAATTCAACAAATCAATCACCGAATACTAATAGAACCAAAATAAAACCAACAGCAAGAAAATGATTTTTAAAACTCAACAACAGAATCTTAACATCACCTAAATTGCACTACGGTCACAATGCAAAAAGTATCACTCGATTCCGATAAACGGTTTGAGAGTTACGGCCTCCGGAATATTTAATTCAAATTCAAATGAATTCAAATTTGAACAATGCAAACATGTGCAAAGTTGGTACTGTGATAAAGTGTTGATTTTTGTGAGTGCATAGGAAAAAGAATCACCTATTTTGGACATATAGAATAAAAGTTATAACTAATTGAAGTTTTTGGTGAAAATCTGAAAATAAAACAAAAGGCAACAGAAAACATCTGGGCTGTAGCAACTCCTGTAGCGAACTCCTGTAGCGAAGTGCCAAGTGGCGGCGTCCGATTGGCCGGGCGTGTGTACTCACCCAAAATAGAGGAAAAACGATGGCGGTCTCGGGCGTTGGCGGCGGCGCTCCTCCGGTGGGTCTCCGGCGAAGGCGAGGTGACGGACGGGTGCGACTGTGAGTGGCGGAGGTGGTGGTGGTGTTCCACGGCGGCGTTGCTCCCTCTATAGGCGACGGCGACGATGTGAAACACGGCGTGCTCCGGCGGCGGCGGGTCGGCCTACTCCTCTCGTTCTGCAGCGAGTTGGGCAAACCCAGAGTGTCAGACGTGTGCACAACAGGGATAGGGGTCGAACGGAGTAGGTGGTGCGGCTCTGCAGGTCCTTACGGCGGCGGCAACGACCAACGAACGGCGGTGGTCTCGAGCTCCTCCGGCGAGATCCAAAACGCGCTACAGAGGCGTGCGGTCGACGAGGGGTGGGGAAAGGCGAGCGGTAGGGTTCTTCGGGGTCCTGGGCTCGCGCGTGATGTCCCTGGCTCGCACGGGATCGACCAGAGCCGGATCGATCCGGGTCGGCCTCGGCGTGCGCGCGGCGGCGCGTCCGGCTCGGTGAAGGGAGAAGGTGGAGCGGGGTCCATGGTCAGTGGCTAAACGCGGGCAGCGGGTCGGGTGCGGGTCGGGCGATGCGGTGCGGCTGCACGTATTGCCATGATCGCGAAGCGAAGGGCTGCGGGCTGGCGGCGTGGGGCGATGGGGTCTGGCGGTTGGCTGGCCATGGTTGTTTGGGCGGCGGGCAGGTCAATCATTGGTTGGCCGCTCGCTGCCCTTTTTTTTAAACACAAGCAGCAGAAAACAAAATAAATAAAATAACATACACAATATAAAATCTAAATAGAAATACCTAGACACACAAAAAAATAGCCCTACAAATATAAACTACAGAACACTAGTTCCAATACTAATGCAATTTTGTAAAATAATGTTGATGCAATAGGACACTCAAACAGCAATAAAACAATAAAATAAAATATTTTGAAGATTGCAAAAATTACCAGAACATATCAGATCAACTGGAAATAATATTCTGGACATTATGAACATTTTTAAACAGGGGACAAGTCATGTTATCTCCGCTCCAATAAATTGCCTTTTGTTGCATAATGATTTGAATATTCTGAAAAAGCAAATAATGCAATAAAAATATGATATGCATATGAATGATCTATTAACATCCTAATTTAGGCAAAATTGGGATGTTACAAACCTACCCCCCTTAAGATGAATCTCGCCCTCGAGATTCGGGCTGGCTAGCAAATAGGTGCGGGTGATCCTGCCTGAGATCTTCCTCTCGCTCCTGTGTAGCTTCCTCCTCGTATGATGATCCCATCGAACCTTGCATAACTTGATTGTCTTGGTGCGAGTAACTCTCTCGCTGTCTCCGTAATCTTAATAGGCTTCTCCTCATAAGTGAAATCACTCTCCAATTGAATTGCCTCAAGTGGCACCGTGTCCTCAATAGAACATCCATCATCTCTCGCATGGCACTTCTTCAATCGAGATACATGAAACACATCATGAACTCCCGACAAGGATTCTGGCAACTCCAGCTGATAAGCTACCTCTCCTCTACGCTACAAGATCTTGTAAGGTCCCACAAAACGTGATGCTAACTTACCCTTGATTCCAAACCTTTTAATTCCACGAAGTGGTGAAACTCTAAGATATGCACGGTCTCCTACCTCATATGTCACCTCCTTACGCTTTTGCATCCGCATAACTCTTCTCGCTCGGATGTGCTATCTTCACCGTCACGAATCAATTTGACCTTCTCCTCAAGATCTCTCGATCAAGTCTGGTCCAAAGAACTTACGCTCTCCAACCTCATCCCACATCAACGGTGTCCTGCACTTTCTGCCATACAATACCTCAAATGGTGCCATCTTCAGACTAGCCTGATAACTGTTATTATATGAGAACTATGCATAAGGTAAATTATCATCCCAACTGGAACAATAGTCCAAAGCACAAGCTCTCAACATATCCTCCAAAATCTGATTTACCCTCTCTGTCGCCCATCTCGTCTGTGGATGGAAAGTTGTATCAACTCCAGCCCGGTGCCCAAGGATTCATGCAACCGACGCAAAAATTTGATGTGAACCGAGTACCTCTATCGACACTACCTTCCTTGGAACCCATGCGCATAACCAATTTTAGACATATAGACTTTTGCTAGCTGAGCACCGTATAAGTAGTCTTTACCGGATGAAGTGAGCAACTTTAGTCAAACGATCAACAACTACCCAAATAGAATCATAACTCGACCGTGTCCCGGTAGACCTGTAATGAAATCCATACCAATCTCGCCCCACTTCCAATCAGGGATAGGCAATGGCTGTAATAAACCTGCTGGTCTCGATGTTCGCTTAACTCTCCGCACACATCACATGTTGCAATATATCCAGCAATTTCTCTTCAAAGCTAGGCCACCAAAATCTTTCCTCAAATCCAAATACATTTTAGTATTACCCGGTGAATAGAATAAGGTGAATCATGCGCCTCTGAAGAATCAACTTCCGATATCTGCATCTTGAGGTACACAAATACGCTTCTCAAACCATATGGCTCCATGTTCATCCTCATGGAAACCTTCTCGCCTTACCTTTAGCCATATTCTCTTTATCTCAACAATCTCCTTATCACCCTTTTGAGCTTCCCGATCCTGTCAAGCAAAGTAGGCTTTACCTCGAGTGTTGCTAAATATCCCTTAGGAACCATCTCCAATCTGAGATTCCTGAACTGTTCACATAACTCGGTGGCATATTATCAACATTAATTGCATTAGCATGGCTCCTACGACTCAATGCATCAAGAACAACATTAGCCTTACCAGATGATACTGCACATTCAAATCATAATCCTTAATAAGCTCCAACCATCTCCTCTCGCTCGAGGTTCAAATCCTTCCGAGTAAAAATATACTTCAAGCTCTTATGATCAAGAATATATCACAATGATTACCAATAAGATATGGCCTCCAAGTTTTCAATGCATGCACAACCGAGGCTAACTCCAAATCATGTGTGGATAATTATGCTCATGATTCTTAAGTCGACGTGAAGCATAAGAAACAACTTTACCTTCCTGCATCAAAACACTCCCAAGTCCTTGACGAGAAGCATCACAATATACCGAAGTCCTTATGTATATCCGCAGAGTTAAGACTGGTGTCAGAACCAAATGCTGCTTCAATTCCTGAAAGCTGGTTTCACATTCATCACCCAAACAAACTTCTTCTCCTTCTTCAACAATTCAGTCATAAGCTTTGCAATTTTCAAAAGTTCTCAATAAACCTCCTGTAATAACCTGCAAGGCCCAAAAGCTGCGAATCTCCCTAACTGTCGTGGGTGTCTCCCACTCAGAATCGCAGCAACCTTATATGGATCAACTGCAACTCCATTACCCGACACAACATGTCCAAGGAATGCAACCTCATCCAGCCAAAACTCGCATTTGCTGAACTTGGCATACAACTGATGTTCCCTCAATTTCTCCAATACCAAACGCAAATGCACCTCATGCTCTTGCTTATTCTTGGAGAACACCAATATATCATCAATGAAAACAACCACAAATTTATCCAAGAACTCCATAAACACCTTGTTCATCATATTCATGAAGTATGCAGGGCATTAGTCAATCCAAATGACATAACAAAGATATTCATACAACCCATACCTCGTAGTAAAAGCAGTCTTTGGAATATCTTGCTCACGAATCTTCAATTGATGATAACCGTAACTAAGATCAATCTTAGAAAACATAGTAGCTCCTCCAATTGGTCAAACAGATCATTTATCATAGGCAAAGGATACTTATTCTTAATGGTTACCTCATTCAGAGAACGATAATCAACACACATCCTCAAGGTCCCATCCTTCTTCTCCACAAACAAAACTGGGCTCCCCAAGGTGATGAACTTGGGCTAATAAATCCTTGTGCTCGCAATTCTTTATCCGCTTCTTCAATTCCTCCAACTCTTGAGGAGGCATTCTATACGGTCTCTTTGCAATAGGTCCAAGGCACGGTATTAAATCAATGAGAAACTCAATATCTCTATCTCGTGGCATACCCGCAACTCCTCTAGAAACACATCCGATAATCCTCACAACTGCACCTCTTCCGTGCTACCCCCTTAAGAGAGTTCACCGCACTGATTACGCTTATACTTACATACATATTTGATTCTCTTCCTCCCGGTGCATCGAGAGTAATAGATCGATCGGCACAATCAATATGACCTTTATATAACTACAACCAATCCATACCCAAAATAATATCCAGACCTTGTGACTTTAATATAATCAAACCAGAGGAAAATCATGCTTTCCAATAGACAAAGTCAATCGATGGCAACGAACACCGCTATCATCTCAGCCCTGGGAACTCACTCTAATAGGCATGCTAAGTGTTTTGGTTGGCAATCCATGTTTATCAACAAATACCCTCGAAATGAATGAATGCGATGCACCAAAGATAAAAAGAACAAGTGCGGTACCGAGTTAATCAAGAACTTACCAATCACCGCATCAGTTCATTGTAAACCTCCTCCACATTAACATGGTTGACATGACCCTTTTGAAGGGGTTTGGTTTGTTGATCCCGAGTTCTTCGCCTCGGCAACTGTGGCATAGTGCCCCATAGCCTTACACCTGAAGCAATGCACCTGACTCAAATCCCTTGGCGCACGTGTAACCTGGTGGTTCTGGTTATTGTTCCCGCCATTGCCATTACCATTACCATTACCTTTGCCATTGCCATTGTTACTCTTGTGCCCATTATGATGATGGTGGCCATTATGGTTGTGGCCATTCCCTCCATGATGATTATGATCATTACCTCCATGATGATTATGTCCATTACCTCCATTACCATGATATGAAGTGCGTGGCTTCACTGTGGTCCTGAATTATACCTGTTATTGTTGTTGTACTTCCTCTTGCGATTCTCTATGGCCTGTTGCTTTCCCTCCAACACAATGGCCTTATCAATTAGGTCCCGACAATTCCTAAAAGTGGCCATCACAACTCAAGGCTCAAATCATCATTTAGGCCCTCCAAGAATTTCTCCCGCTTAGCTACATCAAGCAGCACATCATTAGGAGCATAACGCAAGATTATTAAATTCTCCACATACGCATTAATCGTAGACTTCCCACAGCGCAAACTGCGAAATTCCTTCTTTTTCGACTCATAGCACCAAAGAAACACATGTGCAGCACGGAAAGCATCCTGAAACCGAGGCCATGTGATAGTAGCAATGGGATAGGTGACCAAGTAATTGTCCCACCAAGCTGCAGCAGGACCTCCAACAAATGTGAGGCAAACCTCACCTCTCTCAGATCTGTGCATCCAACCGCCTCTGTGTTCCTATTGACTGCACGGAGCCACCATCAGCCACAATAGGTTCAGGGAATCGAGAATCTCGAGGATTCAACCTCAAGAACCTGGTAAGCATATCCACCGTGGAGGTGGCGGTGGATTGTTGTTGTTATTATTGTTGTTCGATTCGACAAGCAATCGGATCAACCGAGCTTGTCCTCAAGCAATCGCTGCATGTATGGTGGTACATCATTGCCATTGTTGTCTCCTCCGCAGCATTACGCTTATTATCACGCCGCGCGCATCCGTGGGCAAGCATAGAAGAGTTATAGATATAATAGGGCCAAAGACTATGTATATATAAATATATTCTACCCATATGCATAATATGATCAAGCCAACAAAACACAACAACTAATAACACCAACAACAAACAAACAACAAACAATATGATAATATTATATACATATAATCAAATAATTTCGACACTAAGCAATTTAACAAACAACTACCAATCAAGCAACAATCTAGTATCTTCATACCACGAAAGTGGGCATAATCAGATACGCTAACTAGATAACGTGGCAATATAAAGCAAGCATGAATGGTGGTCTCAGCACTAGTTCATACTTAATTGTTCAAGATACTTGAGTGGGTTAACTAATAAACAGTAAGAAGTATAGCTAGTTTATAAAATAATTTTCATTCCTATGTCTTTTCTAATCCATTTTCTAGGGTCACGCCCCACACCAACACACCGCTCGATGCCATCTCAGAATTCACCAAACCTCAAGGATTTGAGTCTCTGTGCTTATCGTGCTAGTCCTCGATCGAAATCGCTAGCACACACAAGATAGATGAATACCGTAATAGCAAGTGCATCATTTATTACAAAGTATGATCCAGAGTATATAAATAAAACAATCTGCATAGCACTTTGCTAGCTTTATTCAATCAAACAGCGGAGAGTAGCGTAAAATAACGATGAGTCCCATCATAGCCCATCGGCGATGCCGAAAGTGTGCATCGCGACCCTAACGGTACCTTACTCTTCGCTCAATATCCTGCAACATGAGACGTTGCAGCCATATAGGTCAATACTTGGAATGTATTGGCAAGTTACACAAGAGTAATAATATAGCGACCTACATGTACATGCATAGTATAACAAAAGAAGGCTTGAGGGTTTATTTTGCGTAAAGCTGATTTTATCCTAATAACTACCTAGTAGTCAAATTTTTATTTAGTTCTTTATTACTAATTAAATGCACAAGGTTGAGTTGGCAAAATCAACTCCAACCTACCGCTTTATTAAGTTGCCCACAAATATTATTAAGTGTCACATCTGTCAAGATCATCCAACAATCAGAATGGCATAGTGGCTCAGATTTACCCATAACCGGGGGCACGGCTAATCATGATTAGTTTTAATACTCTGCAGAGTTTTGTACGCTTTACCCATCGGACCCAATCCAAGATTGAGACAAAGTCTTTCAGAAGAGGTTCCCTTAACCACCTGACGGCCACATCCCACCTACATATGCTACATCTGTCAACACTGTCTGGGCAAGGGTTCCAACAACTGATCAACTAAGCCAGAGCCCATATAGCCAGTGGCCGCACATGGAAGCTACTAGTCACTAAGTCTGTCTGATCTTTTTGAACCTGGGTGGCATTCCACTTAGGGTGCACTCTCATGAGCGCATGGCCTTAGAAAAGGTGCAAGACCCCATGATGCCTTCCCTCAACACCAAGCAATACCACTTCCGCCCAGAGGTGAGTTAAATCCTGAGTTACTACTCAATTCTTATATGTATATAATCCTCACATAAACTCAATGAATACATGAACCACCCCCGTCTACAAAGCATAGCAACTACAACTATCACAGTTTGCAAAAGACGAGAAGATACCTCAACAGCATATCTCAAAATATAACAACCCTATAATGCATAAAGTTATAGTGTGATATATACTACAATGCATAGAAAACAATAGGTAAAGGATGATCAACATGTAACTTGCCTTGGTTCTGATTCAGAAAGTCACACTCCTGACAATAGCTCGCGTCGCACTTCGGACAGTCTACACGTTTCACACAATTCAACAAATCAATCACCGGAACACGAATAGAACCAAAATAAAACCAACAGCAAGAAAATGATTTTTAAAACTCAACAACAGAATCTTAACATCACCTAAATTGCACTACGGTCACGATGCAAAAAGAATCACTCGATTCCGATAAACGGTTTGAGAGTTACGGCCTCCGGAAGATTTAATTCAAATTCAAATGAATTCAAATTTGAACAGTGCAAACATGTGCAAAGTTGGTACTGTGATAAAGTGTTGATTTTGTTGAGTGCATAGGAAAAAGAATCACCTATTTTGGACATATAGAATAAAAGTTATAGCTAATTGAAGTTTTTGGTGAAAATCTGAAAATAAAACAAAAAGCAACAGAAAACATCTGGGCTGTAGCAACTCCTGTAGCGAACTCCTGTAGCGAAGAGCCAAGTGGCGGCGTCCGATTGGCCGGGCGTGTGTACTCACCCAAAACAGAGGAAAAACGACGGCGGTCTCGGGCGTTTGCGGCGGCGCTCCTCCGGTGGGTCTCCGGCGAAGGCGAGGTGACGGACGGGTGCGACGGTGAGTGGCGGAGGTGGTGGTGGTGTTCCATGGCGGCGTTGCTCCCTCTGTAGGCGACGGCGACGAGGTGAAACACGGCGTGCTCCGGCGGTGGTGGGTCGGCCTGCTCCTCTCACTCTGCAGCGAGTTGGGCAAACCCAGAGTGTCAGACGTGTGCACAACAGGGATAGGGGTCGAACGGAGTAGGTGGTGCGGCTCTGCAGGTCCTTACGGCGGCGGAACCGACCGGCGAACGGCGGTGGTCTCGAGCTCCTCCAGCGAGATCCAAAACGCGCTACAGAGGCGTGCGGTCGACGAGGGGTGGGGAAAGGCGAGCGGTAGGGTTCTTCGGGGTCCTGGGCTCGCGCGTGATGTCCCTGGCTCGCACGGGATCGACGAGGCGCCGGATCGATCCGGGTCGGCCTCGGCATGCGCGTGGCGGCGCGTCCGGCTCGGTGAAGGGAGAAGGTGGCGCGGGGTCCACGGTCAGTGGCTAAACGCGGGCAGCGGGTCGGGTGCGGGCCAGGCGATGCGGTGCGGCTGCACGATTGCCACGATCGCGAAGCGAAAGGGTGCGGGGCTGGCGGGGGCGATGGGGTGGCGGTTGGCTGGGCATGCGTTGTCGGGTCGGTCATCTGGTCAAGCAGCTGGCTGGCCGCTCGCTGCCTTTTTTTTTAAACACAGCAACAGAAAACAAAATAAATAAAATAACATACACAATATAAAATCTAAATAAAAATACCTAGACACACAACAAAATAGCCCTACAAATATAAACTACAGAACACTAGTTCCAATACTAATGCAATTTTGTAAAATAATTTTGATGCAATAGGCCACTCAAACAGCAATAAAACAATCAAATAAAATATTTTGAAGATTGGAAAATTACCGTAACATATCAGATCAACTGGAAATAATATTCTCGACATTATGAACATTTTTAAACAGGGAGAAGTCATGTTATCTCCGCCCAATAAATTGCCTTTTGTTGCATAATGATTTGAATATTCTGAAAAGCAAATAATGCAATAAAATATGATATGCATATGAATGATCTATTAACATCCTAATTTAGGAAAATTGGGATGTTACAAAGAAACAAGTATACCGCTTCGTTATAGAGACCACCGACACTCGACGAGCTTTCTGCCTCCCCGGTTGTTGCATCGTGTTCGGCGACAGATCACGGACAGGCCTTCCGTGAGTGGAGTCCTGAAAGTAGGAAAAGAATGACAAAATCGAGCCCCTAGTGCGGTTGAGCCGCATTTTGGCATGCCTTGGTCGTGCCCCCTCCCCTATGCCCATGGTATTTCCAAAGCGTAGTTATGTACACGTAGTACCGGTTTCGCACTTTCGCGAGGGCTGGGTTAGGGCCGCATTGCTACGCTTTGCTCGAACGTGCAAAGCGGTCTTGTTGTAGGTTACTCCGGCGCGCTTGATGGTGTCCGGACGCTTAACAGCCGGACTCGAGAATTGCCTTGAGAGGTTGCTTTGTATTTCCGCCATGAGGGCAGCCAGATGCTCCTCCGCTTGGAGAGGGCGCTCGTGTTTCCATTGACTGTAATGACTCGAGGGCCTCGCATCTTGAGCTTGAGGTATGAAAGCGGCACCGCATTGAACTTTGCAAGTGCGGTTCGTCCGAGCAAAGGCGTGATAGCCATCATGAACGGCACTATGTCGAAGATTAACTCCTCGCTTCGAAATTATCCGCATCCGAAGACCACCTCAAGTGTAACCGAGCCTGCATAGCTTGGCTCAGACACCTGGTATGACGCCATTAAAGGTCGCCTTTGTGGGTTTAATCCTTGAGGGATCTATGCCCATTTTTCGTGACCGTATCCGTGATAAAGCAGGTTCAGGCTGCTGCCGCCATCCATAAGGACTCTAGTGAGGTGAACTGGCCAATGATTGGGTCTAGAACCAATGCGCGAATCCGCCATGGCGGAAGCTAGTGGGTGGTCCTTCGATCAAAAGTGATCGGGCAGAGGACCATGGGTTGAACTTTGGGGCGATCGCTCCAACGCATATATGTCCTTGAGTGCACTCTTCCGCTCCCTTTTGGGGATGTGGGTTGCGTATATCATGTTCACCGTCCGCACTTGTGGGGGGAAGCCCTTCTGTCCCCTATTGTTCGGCGGCCAGGGCTCCTCCTCATCATCGCTATGGAGACCCTTGTCTCGCTGCACTTAATTTGCTCGCTCGCTTGAACACCCAACAATCCTCGTTGGTGTAATTGGCTCGTTTTTCGGGGGTTCCATGTATCCGCATGAGCGATCGAGTATTCGGTCCAAACTGGACGGGCCCGGAGTATTTCTTTTAAATGGCTTTTTCCACGACAGGTTTAGAGCCTCAAATCCGCATTAACGGCCAGATCCTCAGATTGTCGCTGCACGCGGCGCTTGTGCTTGTTGCGACGCCGACCTGCCATTGCTGTCCTTGAATTCAATTACTGTGGCTCTTGGTCATGTTGTTACTACGAGCCAGCTGCTTGTCTTCTCCGCCGCAAAAGCGGGTCATTAGTGTTGTGAGGACTGCCATGGATCTCGGCTTTTCCTGTCCTAGGTGCCGGCAAGCCACTCATCACGGATGTTATGTTTGAAGGCTGCAAGGGCCTGTAGGCGTCCGGATAGTCGACTATTTGATTTTTCTTAGTTAGAAACCGTGTCCGTAATTGTCCGCCGATTCTCCGCTGCTGAATTATGTGGCTTAGGTCATCGGCGCCTCGGTGGTCGCATATAGGTGCCCCGGAAATTGTCGAGGAATGCGGCTTCCGTGTCCTCCCAACAACCAATTGATTCTCGCCGGCAAGCTGTTAAGCCAATGCCGAGCTGGTCCTTTAAGCTTTAGTGGAAGGTATTTGATGGCGTAGATCATCACCAAGGGCCATGTGGATATGAAGGAGATAATCCTCGATCCATACCGCAGATCTGCTGTGCCATCGTATGATTCGATGTTTACGGGTTTGAATCCTCGGGATTTGATGATCCATTACTTCATCCGTGAAGCATAGTGGGTGTGCGGCGCCTCTGTACTGGGCTATATCTCGACGTAGCTCAAACGAGCTTTGTATACTTTGTTCAGCCCGGCCGGATTTACCATATCCGGCATGACGGTTATCGTCACGTGTCATGGGGCGCCCATGCGATCCATAGATCGATCTTGTCTGCCTTGCCTTGTCCTCCAATATATCTCGCAGGTCTGGCACATTTCCCCGTGCCTTGGTATTCTTTGTGTGACGCCGGGGTGTGGCTTGAGTGGAGGGCCCAGAGGCCTCTCTGTCGCGGCCACGAGGTGGCCAGTCGGCCGCATCATGCGCTGGTGATGTAGGTCTAGGTGCTTCCTCCTCTAATCGGGTAGTAGTCTCCGCTTTGGGTAGCTCTTGAGGGCGCTCGAGTTCGCATTTTCGCCGCAAGGACTTCAAGACATATGTCGGCTAGCAAGTCTTGGTCAGCTCTAAGTTGTTGTTATTTTTTCTTCAGTTGCTCGCCGTGGCCATAAGCCTCGCTAGAAATGCTCTAGTTCGACGGGATCCTCGTGCACGACAAATTAATTGCTGCCGCCGAGGCTTGCCTCGCCTTCTGAGGGAGGCATGTAATTATCGCCCTCCACCTCTCTGCTGCCGCTTCTCATGAGGGCTGGTTTCTCCATCCTCCCGCGCTGAATCCTGCCGAGGGGGGTTGTCTTTGGCACTGTCCCGGTGTTATTGTCTCCTTGCCGGAATCACCTTTTTGCTTTGGCGGATTTAGAGCGGCGCCGCTAACGCCGGGCGCTTAGGCTGCTTCTTGAGGGTCATCCTCCGTTGTTCCATCGCTGCTCCTTCTTTTGGGGTGTCCATAATGTATATGTCATACGACGACGTGGCCTTCCAAAGGTCCTCAGAGGCGCTGGTTCTTGGTCGCCTCCTCGCATCGGGCGCCCATACCGCCGATGTCTTCGGAGTCAAGTCGAGCATGTCGGTTAAATCATTGACAGTGGCTACGAAGTGGGTGGTGGGTGGGCTTTGAATTTCTTCGTCGTCTGCATCCCAACCTTGCTGACCATATTCCGGCAAGGGCTCCACTGATAAAGAGAGAGACTTTAACGAATTTAGGATGTTGCCGAAGGGTGAGTGCTGAAAGATGTCCGCGGCGGCAAACTCCATGATCGGTGCCCAATCGGATTCGATTGGCAGGGGCACGAAAGGTCCGGAGTCCGGAGAGGAGTCTGGCACCTTGGAGTCGCGAGCTTCGCAAAGGACAAGGCTGGTATTCGGCTGGATCGCCGTAGAGATTACAGCCCCGAGGTGGCGCCCAGCCACCCGCCCTCGACATGCAGCTGGCCCGAGCTAAGGGTCGGAGGACACCGGTGCGGCCTCCGTGGCACTGCTCGCGGCAGAGCTAGATCATGCCCATCGTGATAAAGGCGCGCGCTTGGCTGTGGCTCGAACCCGTCAAGATTAAGTCTCCGCGACGCCACCCGTAGTTCAAACTTCCAAATCTGACCTGATGGCCAGGGGCGAGCTTCGATCCGCTCCAGATGGCTGCTTAATTGCCCGCAGCAAAGCCGCCGAATAGGAAGATCTGTCCGGGAGAAAAGTCTCACCTCGACCGCATCATTGTTGATGATCGGAGGAGCCATCGGGCCTAAAGGTGACGCATACGCAGGAACTCTCGATTAAAGCACCAATGTCGGTGTCAAACCGCGGATCTCGGTAGGGGGTCTCGAATCGCATCTAGGCGGATGGTAACATGAGACAAGGGACACGATGTTTTTACTCAGGTTCGCCCTCTCGATGGAGGTAAAACCCTACCCCGCTTGATTAATATTGATGATATGGGTAGTACAAGAGTAGATCTACCACGAGATCGTAGAGGCTAAACCCTAGAAGCTAGCCTATGGTATGATTGTTCTTCGCCCCACGGATTAAAAACCTCCGGCTTATATAGACACCGGAGGGGTTAGGGTTACATAGAGTCGGTTACAAATGGGAGGAGATCTACATATCCAGACGCCAAGCTTGCCTTCCACGCCAAGGAAAGTCCCATCCGGACACGGGACGAAGTCTTCAATCTTGTATCTTCATAGTCAGGGAGTCCGGCCAAAGGTTATAGTCCGGCCATCCGGACACCCCCTAATCCAGGACTCCCTTAGGGGTGCTGTCTGATTTCTCCGGCACCACAACGTTTTTCAAGGACTTTGCTGGTGCTCCTTCAGGTTCGGCAATCACCCTCTTCCTTTTTGATATCTGATGCACAAGAACAGCATTAGAGTGGAAAAACATGGTATGATAACAGATGGAATATGTATTGATAATGGATGGGCATGGCATCTCGACACATATGATGAGTAAACTAAGCAGATGGCGGTGCAACAAAGTAGAAGAAATGCAAGACAACATATGCAAGATACCCGCAATCAATAAAACATTGCCAAATTAGAACAGCACCTTGATGGGTGAACAGGATGTGCCATCCGCCTTTGACTCCTCGAGGTTAGAATAGTCATTAGGATCATATTCTTAACAAGAATCAACAGTGGGGAGCGATGAGTTTCATTGTATCCGTAATGGCACTCAATGCCTTGGTGCCAATTTTGTAAGTTATTGCAGTGTTTAGCTTCAAGAGTGGACTGCTGCTAGTGCGACACAAAGCAGCTATACAGATCATAGTGTAGATATAGCGGAAAACCTTACATCAGAGTAAAATCAGCAAAGTGGAACTTGCTGGAATATATGTGCTAGTATTGCCGGTATGGCTAGAAAGGCTTCAGATACCAGCTCTCTTCAAGTGAAGGTGCGGTCATAATATCAGTGTAACTCTCAAAGGCTTACACAGCTCCGCCGCATTTCCTTGTTATTCTTATAGGATTCAAGTGGGCAGGCCACTACAAATCCTATTCCTATGTTTACAAGATCCTACAAATCAAAGAGGCTCAAAGTGTCCATCACAACCGACCGTATAGACTCTACACTGCAAATGTCCCTGCTCATCTTCAGTACAAGGAACATATTGTACTACTAGCATACTCCCTCTGTTCCAAAATATAAGTCTTGGTAGAGATTTCCACTATGGATCACATACAGATGTATCCAGATACATTTTAGAGCGTAGATTCACTCATTTTGCTCCATATGTAGTCCATGGTGGAATCTATACAAAGATTTGTAATTTAGGAATGGAGAGAGTACATATTAAAGAAGAACGGAAGAGGAACATGGTAAAGAAGAGCAAGCAGATTTTGGATAATAAAATGTTGGTTGCGCAGTGCCCACACATGATGAACCAGAGCGCATTAGGAATGCAACTCCGAGCTGTCTCTCGACCATTTCAGGCGGTTGGATGAAGATCCTACGTCTCCTAACCCTTCTTCTTCCTCGTCTCTGATTCTTCCCATACAGAACACCACACGGGCCGCCGGCCGGACCACCGGCCCCCACCGCCTGTGTCACTCCGCCACCCCCACCCCCCACCCGCGCACCAACCCCCACCTCGCATCGAAGTTTTCTTCTGCTCGCAAGGCCCCACAACCACCCGAGCCCTTCGACGCACCGCGAACTCCGCGAAGCTCAAAAATTGATCGCCCAATTTTGAAATTTAGTCTACTGTGATTTAACTAGTGTGGAATATAAAAGGGAAAACCATAAGGATTGGGAGTATAGTGTTGAGCGTGCCATGGCGGATCTCAAGGTGCAAACCGGACAAAGGCAACTTCGCAACCAAGACAAGAAATCGAGTAAAGCAGTGGCGATCTATTTTATTGCTGCGATAATAAGTTGAGCAGATACGAAAGAGTACCGCCTCGTGCGGCTCTCGTACGATTCGCCGAGAATTTGACGGTGCTGCGGTAGCAATGGCTGTCGGCAGCGTGGAAGCAAATCTAGGAGGGTAGACAGTGGCGGCGGGGCGTGGTGGACGAGACGGTCGTAGGAGCGGCGCCGGCAAGGTGGACGATGACGGGGATGAAGCGAGCGGACGGGATGCAAGGATCCCGGTCCGAAGGCGTGGATGAGAGAGCTCGATCTCTTGTAATGGACGGAGGCGTCGTGTAACGCCCCGGATTCGATGCGCCAGGTGTCCGCCAGTTATTCGCTGTCTTTGCCATGTCATTTGCTCGCGTGTTGCACTTTGCCATGTCATCATCTGCATTTCATATCATGTCATCGTGCGCATTTCATTTTGCATACGGGTTTGTCTCATGCATCCGAGCATTTTCCCCGTTGTCCGTTTTGCAATCCGGCACTCCTATGTCTCCCGGCACCCCCCTTTACCTCTTTTCATGTGCGGGTGTTAAAAGTTCTCGGAATGGACCGAGGTTTGTCAAGCGGCCTTGGTATAGCACCGGTAGACCGCCTGTCAAGTTTCGTGCCATTTGGAGTTCGTTTGATACTCCAACGGTTAACCGGGTAACCGTAAAGCCCTCTTTAAGTTGCAGCCCAACACCCCTTCCAAAGTGGCCCAAAACCCACATAACTCCCCTCCATGCTCTCGGTCGTTCGATCACGATCAAGGGGTCGAAAATCATGCTTCATTTGGAGCTTCCTAGCTCCTCCTATCTATAAATAGGTGATCCCTCCAAATTTGCGGTCTAACCCTAGCCTTCCCTACCTCGCGCCACCGGACGAAAATCCCCGCCGCCCGGACGTGTCCGCCCCATCCGCCGCCGCCCCATGGCTAACGGAGCGCCACGCCTCCCTGCCTCCCCTCAAGGCTGCCCGCCTGGGGCGGGCCGCCCTTCCTGCCCATCTGGCGCCCGTCCACCACCAGGCTCACAGACGCGCTGCTTCCTCCCACGCCAAGCTGATCGCCGACCGCTGCCGTCTGTCTTCGCCGGCGATCGCTGGCCGCTTTCCGGCGCTGGCCGCCCGGCCCTCCCCGCGGCCTGCCCAAGGCCTCCTCCGGCTGGCCACCGCCTCCTCCTCGCTTCGGCGGATCCGGCGAGATCCGGTCGCCTGCCATCTCCTCCTCTCCGCATCTCCTCCGCGAAGTTCCGCCAACCTCGAATCCGTGCTATGAGGTTGACTTTCTCCCCCGCTTCCACTAAGTCCCCGATCTGCTAATATTTTGTTGCAATTTCATTGCATCATAACTCTCTGATATTGCTCCGCTTGCATGCGTGTAATATGTCAGTTTGTTCGCCAAGAGTAGATCGTTTCATCTCATTGCATCATTTTCATTTGAGCTCATCTTGTTGCCCAAATGCTGTTGGAAGAGGGCTATGTGATGTTAGTTTCGATTCTTATCGTAACATGCACTTTTGTCATTTTTGCCATGATTGATGTGTGCACCCTATGAACTTGAGTCCTACATGTGTTTTGTAATATGCCATGCCATCTTTACAGGGGTGTATGCCATGTATTTTTTTGATCTCCGTGGTTACTAGCACAAGCATGCAAACTAGGCTTCATGATGTTGCTGATTTCAGCCCCTGTTGTGCTGATATTTTTATGCCATGTTAACTTGATGCTACCGAGAGATCCATGCTTATTTTGAGATACTTCAGTAAGGATGTTTTGTTATTCATGTCTTGCTATATCCATCCATGCCCTTGTTTGCAATTATGGAGTGCCCTAGCTTGAGTCAATCAAGCTCTACTTTAGCTATAAAATGTTTCCTGGCAGATTGTTTACATGTTATTCAATTTTTCCAAGGTTGTTGTAGTTGATCCGTGTATGCTATGATGTTGTTCTTGCCATGTATAGCTTATATGCCATGTCTTATTACTGTTGGTTGCCTTGCCATGCCATGTATTGCTCTGTGGTGAGTGATTCAAGCTCACCAACATGCCTACTTATTGTTGTTCCTGCCATGTTCAAATCTGTAATATAACTTGCCATGTTTACATGGGTGCCATCATATTTTCTGTACCCTTTTGGCTCATGGTCAGTAAGGGACTTTTGTTCTATGCAATTAGTAGATTCATGCCATGCCTTTGTTTGCCATGATAAGTTCCTGTAACATGTTGTTTGATAGCTCTTAACATTGCAACCTGATGTTATTTCCTGATAAGTCTGAAACTGTTATTATTTGCAATCTTGCCATGTCATTTTGAGCACGTTATAGTGATTTCTGGAGATAGCTCAGTGTTCATTTTTTGTCATGCTTTACCTGTACATCATGCCCATGCCTTTTGTTTTCTTGTTGAGGTCCTGTAGCATGTTGTTTTGATGCTTGCAATATGCCTAGTTGCTGTTTTGGACAGATTGGTGATATATATTGTTTGGAGTGTATGTGTTGCACCGTTGCTCCGTTTTGAGTGTGCTCTATATGAAACATGCTTAGATTTGCATGTAGTTTCATATTGTCATGTTGCATCCTTGTTTTGGTGTGTTTTCTTGATGTTTGGGTGCATTTTGCATCAATGCCATGTTTATCATGTTTTGCTCATATCTTCTAGGCCGTAGCTCCGAATCTAATGAACTTTATATGTAACTTGACTAGAATTTCGTGTAGATCATCGTGGTGCATCTTAACTTGCTGTTTAACAACTTGAACATAAGGTTTATTCAGATCTGGACCAATTTCGAAATTTGCATATGAGGACTTACCGGAATTGTTCTATGTTGTTCCCGGCCTCATTTAAACTTGCCTTAATGTGTTGCTCTTATTTGCATCATCTCTTGCCATGATTAGCTTCATCTAGATTTGTCATGCATCATGTTTGTTGTGCATCATGCCTTGTTCATGTGTGGTGTGTTTACTATGCTGTGTGCTTCTTGTTAGTTCCTGCTTTCGCTATGATCGTGAGGATTCGCTCGCTCACGCTTGGTTCGCTTCATCCGCTCATCTTCTTCATGGACCCGCTTCTTCTTCCTAGCGGGATTTCAGGCAAGATGACCGCTACCCTGGATCTCACTACTATCATTGCTATGCTAGTTGCTTCGCTCTATCGCTATGTTGCGCTACCTATTACCTGTTTATCAAGCCATCCCAAATTGTCATGTCAGCCTCTAACCTTTTGCACCCTTCCTAGCAAACCGTTGTTTGGCTATGTTACCGCTTTGCTCAGCCCTCTTATAGCGTTGTTAGTTGCAGGTGAAGATGAAGTTTGTTCCTTGTTGAACATGGAGATGTTGTTCCATGTTGGAACATGTTTACTTGTTGGGATATCACAATATATCTTATTTAATTAATGCATCTATATACTTTGTAAAGGGTGGAAGGCTCGGCCTTATGCCCGGTGTTTTGTTCCACTCTTGCCACCCTAGTTTCCGCCATATCGGTATTATGTTCCCGGATTTTGCGTCCCTAACGCTGTCGGGTGATTTATGGGACCCCTTGACAGTTCGCTTTGAATAAGACTTTTCCAAAGAAGGCCCAACATTGGTTTTATCATTTGCCCGACCTATTACCTTTTTCCCTTGGGAGTCGCGCCTCAAGGGTCATCTTCATTTTAGCCCCCGGCCAATGCTTGTCTAAGTGTTGGTCCAAACCAGAGCCACTTATGGTTCCGCCTCTAGGCAACTTGGGGTATCGCCGGTTGCCATAATGTAGTGTTCATCCGTCGTGGCTCGAGACGAGATACGCGCTGCTACTATCGTGGTGTCGCACGCCGGAGGTCTTGCTGGTCTTGTTTTATTATCGCCGAATGTCTTGTAGCCGGATTCCGAGACTGATCGGGTCTTCCCGGGAGAAGGAATATCCTTCGTTGATCGCGAGAGCTTATCATGGGCTGTTGGGACACCCCGCAGGTATAAACTTTCGAGAGCCGTGCCCACGGTTATGTGGCGATGGGAATTTGTTACTATCCGTTGTAGTAAACTTGAAGCAAACTCTTCTAAAATACACCAACCGTAAAGCGAACTGTGAGTGTCTTTTTTCGGGTTGATCGAGAGGAGAACACGGTTTCGCGTTATGTCCGACGTAAGTAGGAGTTCAGTGATCACTTCGATCATTACTAGTTGACGACCGCCTTTGTTTCTCTTCTCGCCTCATTTATGTATGTTAGCCACCATATATGCTTAGCAGCTGCTGCAACCTCACCACTTTACCCCCTTCCTTTCCCATTAAGCTTTGCTAGTCTTGACACCCATGGTAATGGGATTGCTGAGTCCTCGTGGCTCACAGATTACTACACCACCGGGCCAGTGTACAGTGTTTCAAGGATGATCATGACGCGAGAGCGATGTTGCTTGTTTTGGAGTTCTTCTTCTGCTTCTTCTTCGATCAGGGGATAGGTTCCGGGTTGGCAGCCTGGGCTAGCAGGGTGGATGTTGTTTGAGTTTCTGTTTATGTTTCATCCGTAGTCGGATGTTGATCTTGTATATGATGTTGATGTATTCTTGTGGCATTTGTGCCTTATGTATGTATCCCCATCTATTATGTAATGTTGATGTAATGATATCCACCTTGTAAAGCGCTTCAATATGCGGTCTATCCATGGTGGGACCGCCGAGTTCCTTTTGGATAGGGTCGATATTGGGCGTGACACGCCGGGGTATCAGCTCCGCATGGTGGAGGAGGACGCGGTGGATGGGTGGCGATTTACAGCGGGACGGGGAGGGTGGGGTGGAGAGGGTGTTTTGGCGCCCACGGAGTACGAATGGGGAAAAGGGAGGTAGAGAGGAAGTGGGGAACCATGTATTCAGGGCGCGCTTGTCTCAAATGCGAGGAAATTTACAAACTTAGCCCCCGTTTAGAATTTCTACTACATCACAGCAACATTAGTCGGTTGGGGCTAGGACGGTAATCTCGCATACACCGAATATTTGCCAACGAGAGTTTGTTTTTGGCGCCCACCGTATGAATATGAATCGGGAGGAGTCGATTTTGGCCGAGGACACACTGTGTTTTGGCACCCACCGTATGAATCCGGTGAGAGGCGGTTACGCCACGCTTGGGTGAAATTACAAACCTACCCCTATCGAAACCTATAGAAATCCAGCAGATAGGCTTTATGCGTGGCAGGGATAGGCGAGTGATTTCCATCTCGCAGATTTTGGTTTCAAGCGTTATCGCGACTTTCCCCGCTTGCTCAAATTTTGTAGAGTGCACGCCATCGTACAACTCAATTCAATCCCGCTTGTAATCTATTTATTTTAATGGATCCATTTTCAATTGGAATTACATTCTATATACATCATTTTTATATAAACTTTCAAAAGCACAACAAAGAATTATGCTCCTTTATATGTATAATATGATTTACAAATACAACGATCTCAAATCTTAAGGTTGAATTCAAAAAATTAACCAAATTATGTTCTACTAAATGTATGGATCAGTAATATCTACATATTAAATAACATAGATGTGTGTGAATTCATATGAGTATGCATGTTTGATAGATCAATTCTGGTTCGAGTATGGATTACATGTATCATCATCTCGAATTCAAATATTTGAATCCCTTTTTTGTTCACTCCTTTCACGCCCATCTCTCTCGCATGCATGCTCCTTCAGGTAGCTATCACTCTCTTTTCTCCAGCTCACCTGCACCCTCACTTCGTGTTTCTCCTATCCTCGCAAACATGCTCTCTCGACGTCTCCCTTGAGAAGTGTCACACTCTCCCTATCATTATACATTACACGGTTTTCATTATCTCTCACGTCTCTACTGCTCTCCTGTATAATTCGCACCTAAGCTTTCTTTTCACCGCCACACACACAGTCTCCACTGCCTTTCACTTTGTCTTTCTCTATGGGATTCTCTCACACACCCTATATGTGTCTACATATGACTCATACCACTAAAATTACTCTCTCTCTCTCTCTCAGAGACACAACATTTGTTGCGGTCTCCTTTCGCTCCATCCCTGCATCGACATTATTAATTTGTTTACCGATCAGACAACCCCGACTACCGTCTCCTCTCTCTCTCTCACACACACACACACACACACAACTCCTTCTTCCACTCCCCTTCCCGACTACCATCTCTCTCTCTCTCTCTCTCACACAAAACTCTCGCTTTCGCACCCCGACTCGTATTTCTCTCACAAACATTTATCGACTACCTAGCCTCTAGATAGGTTTATACAACCGCACACTCGTGCTTCCACCATCGCATACATGTCTCTCTCCTGCTCCTTGTATCTATGTAGATTTTTCTTCCCTTCTTGAGACACGCCCTCTCGATCGTGCACACACGCACTATCGCCTCATTTTAAGTTGATACCTATTGCACACACACCCCATGTGTATTTGTCACACATGCACTCCATCCTCCTCCACTCTCCCTCTCTCTCACACACACATGGGCTTTTTGCAACAACTAGCAAGATGCCCATGCATTGCCCGGAACATCAAGATGCATTTGTATGAGTAGTTTATCTTGTGGGGAAAAGGATGAACGAGGAAGGCCTTATTTGCAAATGTGAGAGGTGTGGGTATTTTTGTAAATTGTTATAGTTTTTCTATCCGTCAGATATAGATCGGACGGCCTATATTGCAAGATGGCGGCACACGATCATCACCGACAATGCTTTTTATAAGAGTGGGGATAAAATTAGAGTTGGTGATGATGGTGGGCCTGCCATCCTGCAATGTAGGTCGTCCGATTTATATCCGATGACGGATAGGAAGGAAAATATGGCAATTTACCCGCACTCTTCACCACATTTGCAGATAAGGCCTTCCTCGCTCATTCTTTTCTCCCACAAGATCTCGATGTTCCGTGCAACGCACGGGCATCTTGCTAGTAAGAGTAGAAATTAGACATATACCACTTTTCGAATCTTGAAACCAACAACATTCCCCCCTTATCTCATCAAAACCGCCAAAGGAATATACTTTTAGTGAAACATAACATATTTTTAGTGATATACGTATTTCAAAACTAGACTTTTTTTCCTATCAAATCGGTGAATATGTATTAATCTACTTTGATCGTGTGGCAATGCATTGGCACATTGCTAGTAGTTATTATAATTTTTTGGACACCAGACAAACGGTGGAGTACATATACGAAGAGATGAGGCGCACGCACGCACTCGGCCTCTCGCTGTCTCGCACACATGAGTGTTACGTAAAGGCAACGTTAACAAATAAGCCCTAAAACCCAAGGTGCACGATTGCTACATTCGCGGGTACCGGGTACGTGGTGGAGCACTGGAGCACCTTTGTAGGAATAGTCAGCTCGCGTGATAATTTGATCTATAGGAGTTGATGGTCGGGACCACAGGTGAACGATTTGGAGCGCGGTGGCTCGCCAGTTGCCACAGATCGAGTAGCCATGTTTAAAATATCATTTTTTTAGCGGGGTTAAGAGTTCTGATTTTCAATGGCACGTTATAAGTAGTAAGTAGTTTTAGAACGATTGGTATGGAGCGAAAATGGAATTCATAGTACTACGTACCTCCTTGGCGTATGGTTGTATGGTTTTTTTTATGATGGAGGTTGTATGGGTTTATGTTGCGAGATGTTGAACTTGGAGTTCTAGGGCAAATACTATGGTTTAGATTTAGATGCTGGTTTTCAGTAATGAAAATCGGAAGGGGAAACCATTCTTTGATTAAAAAAACTACTACCTCCATTCTGGTTTACTAGTCCCCATCGTACTTTGGGTCAAAGTTTGTCCATGAATTTTACTTGTAAAATGTGAATGGAAAACGAGATTTTGTTATACCCAAACAAAATAGGACTAGAGGGAGTGATTTCTCTGACACGGACGCGACCTCTCATAGCGCAGGCATTGAACCGGCGCGCCGCCAAGAGGGCCGCACTCACTGCAGTTCGGCTGAGCACGCCTCGCAGCATGCAACAAGCTTAAGACTGCCTCGCCGCCTTCATTGAATCACAAGGCAGCCGCAACACGCCCTTCTGTGAGCCGGCAGGCATTTTAGAACACAAAAAATGACTAAAATATCATTAATTTATGCATAGTCTTGACTTGTTGTGCTCGCACTGGTAGCAGGAACTAGTAGAGGTTTTTCTTTTTTTATAACTCTCCTCACATTTTTTTGTCTTTGAAATGAATCATGGTTGTGGACATTATGTATGAAATGTGCAGATATTTGTGAACATGAGTTTGATGTGGAAGTTGAACTTGAATGTCGGGCTTATGCGTGAACTATACCATGTCCAATGCTTCGCCTGTTATTGTTTGGAAAGTAATTGTTGTTATTACATGACCCAAAAAAATATTTTGTGCCACATTGGTAGATGCACGGACATCACAACAGGCATGCCGACCGGATAAACATTTGAACCTAGCTATTATGAAGGAAATTTTGTATTGACAACAGTTTTAGATAGCAGGAGACGCCTAGCCTGCTCTCCTCCTCTGGCTTATTTCTCGCTTCTTCCATCTCTTCTTTGGCTTGGGTGAAGAGAGCATCCGATTGCTCTTTTTGCTTCTTCAGAACTCAGCTACATTCTCAAGGGTTGCTGCACGCTTTTCAGCCTTTACTAATGCCACGAGGACACGAACAGCCGATTTACTCCACCTGGCTTGTGTGTAATCCAGCATCATCTCGGGAATTTGCACCTTGTGTCTAATCCAGCATCATTAGTGAACTGGCACCTTGTGTGTAATCTAGCCTCATTTTGGAAACATTATCTCGAGGTTGACCATACTTCCCTCCTCGTAGGAACAACATCCTGATATGAAGTTACTTCTTTTTTAGATTAATACTCAGAGCAACCAAGATCCATTTAGTAGAATCCAGATAAACAGAACTCGGAGAAGTGAATTCAAAAGGAAAAAAAATATAAAAACAGACTACAAGGTGAGAACACCCACTTCCTACATCAAGCTAAAAATGAAAGCATTAGGACGATTAAGTCTCTTCTTATTACACATCGAAGAACACCACGCTTAAGAGAAACATAAACTACAACATATACACATAGAAGAACACGAGGCTACACGAAAGTAATTGAAAGGGTGTTACTTACCAAAGCTCGTTTTACAGGTTCGGTGCAGCTCCTCTTTAACTTGCCACACTCCTTGAAGATGTCCCAATATCCCGTGTTTGGTCATCATTGCTCCTCTGCATGTTCGCACTCGTGGTTTTAAAATCTCAACATGGCAAGAAAAATATACTACTAGTAATACTCGCGCATCTTGTGGGCAACATTAAAGCACTAGTCTGCCATGTTAGAGCATCTCCAACAGAATCGCAACGCGCGGCGCTTTAAAAAGCGCCATAAAGGCTGAGATCGAGAAGTACATAGAGTAGAGGATAGTTCTCAGATAGATAGATAAAAAGATAATTCAACTACTCCTTGTCGCCCGACTCCTCCTCGGTGATGTCCTCCTCCGACGCCCGATCAGGCGTGAAGATACCGATCGCCGCCGGATTCCTGTGGCGACGCTGCTCCTAGCCTCATGTTGAATTGAGCGTCCGCTTTTTGCCTATGTTTGTCCTCGCGATAGGTGGCTCGCTCCGCCCTCCTCTTATCCCTCTCCGACCTCCTTTGCGCGTAGAACTCGCGCTCGTTGATGATGTCCTGCGGGAAGTGTTGGCGCTACAGCGCCATGGCTTCCTCGTCCATCTCAGCGATGCCGAGACGGTGCTCCCACCTCTGGTTGTCGCGATGATCTTCGTCGGTGCTAAGCCGCGGAAGAGGCGCGAGCTCCTACGCCTGCTCCCGCGTCGGCACGTTGGGGAAGTTCAATGTTCTATGAGGCCACCAGAGGTGCCACGCCGCCGCGTCGTACGCGCGGGCGGCCTCGTTGGTGGTGTCGAAATTTCCGAGGCCGAGGCGCATCCCGCGGAACCGGATCTCGGCGGAGAAGCCGCCGGAGGGGCGCGCGCGGATGCCGCGGTATCTCCAAGTTTCCCGGCGACACGGCGGCATGGTGGCGCAGCGGCGGCGAGGCGAAAATGAGCGGGGAGCGAGCGATGGCGAGGCACAGAGCAGGGAGAGAGCGGTGGCAAGGAACAGAGCGGTGGGAAGGCGTTGTATTTTATAAAGTGCGTCGGACGTCGCGTGCCAAAACTAGCGCACGCCCGGTCGCTTTTTCCCGCATGCGCGCGCGATCCTTTCCCGACGTCTCTGCTATCTCTACTTTCTTCTCTACTGTTATATTTATTTTATATTTAATATTTATCTCTACTTCCTCTACTGTCTACTTTTTTTCTCTATAATTTTTTTTTTGCAATATAGGCCGTCCGATTTTTATCTGACAAATAGGAAGGAAACAAATGGGAATTTTCCAAAAAGATACCCATACCCCTCTCCAGATTTGGAAATAAGGCCTTCCCTCGTTCATCCTTTTCTCCCACAAGAAAAACTACTCATACAAATGCATCTTGATGCGTGCAACGCATGGGCATGCTAGTTCTAAAAACCTTTCCATCATTTGTCACACTACTTGTTGCAGATGAAAAACCTACCCAAGCACAGCGCGATAAAGGAGCGACGCACAATTACAAGCTGATATTCTGTTCGACAATGGAGGCTATAACCAGTTACTTTTACGGGAACAATAGCACCCAGGAAATTTGAAGGGTAGGTATGAACAAAATTGGAACTGCACATGTACTGCTAAGTGATTCAATACACACATTACCAATCGAGGAGGAGAATGATGGTCGCGCCAGCCTCTGTGAGTCGGCAACGGAGTCGCCTCATTGTCCACGACGGTGGTACTTCTGCGCTTACGCCGGCTTCGGGAAGCAGATCCGAGACCGTGGAAGACGATGCAGGGAAGAGGCTCTGTACGACGATGACGGTGGACCGGCTCCAGCAGGGCGACGAGGTCGCCGATGAGGCAGGTGCGCCATGTGGACGAAAAGCGCCGATGTAAAGGGAGGAGCACGAAGGATGCGGTACCGTGGAGAAGTCTATTTTATGTGGGGATAGAAAATGGGAGTATTCAGGTGTACTACTGGGTGCCGGGTGGGGTTGGCTGGGTAGGGTGAACCTGAAGTTACGAAAACAGCCCCTTCCAAGAACATCCGTAGGCCTGTTTCAAGGCTATGATGGTAACTTCCCACCGCTCAATCAGGTCGCGGGAGATTTTCCCACGACCTCAAAATTTTGTGACACCGACTCCCGTGTGGCGCGTTGAGTGATTCGCTAAGCAACTAGTGAGTAGTAGTAGTAAACTCTGCATATTAGGTTTGACCAAAGTCAAACTTCCTAAAGTTTGACCAAGTTTATAGAAAAATATAAACATTTTCCATAACAAATATGTATGATGTGAAAGTACATTCAATAATGAATCTAATGGTATTTATTTGTTATTGTATATGTTAATATTTTTGTTATAAGCTTTCTGAGAGTTTACAAAACATGACTTTGATCAATGCTAATACGCGGACTTAAATAAAAACGGAGGGAGTACACGTTTGTTTTCTTAGTTTCTAGTGACCTAATCATTTGTTGAAATTGTGAAATAAATATATTAGGCTATTGACTTCGAATGTAATGGTCTATACAATTCAATAGTTACAATCATTGTTGAATCCCAAGATGTATACAAGGTCTATAGTACTTCACAACATGCTCAAACTTATATAATACCACTCAAATGAGAATCTAAATGCATTTCATAGTTATTACTTTGTAGGATGCAACAAAAACAACCATAACTCTACATCAGCCATTATAGAAGCAACATTTTGACATATCTCAATGTGTGAATGAAACATGCAGAGAGAGCTTTTGAAGATGGAGCAGATAGGGCAGGAAAGATTGTATGTATGTGGACGAGAGAGTAGGAGACAAACCTAACGAGACAGAGAGAGAGAGAGATAGAGAGAGAAAGAGAGAGGAAGAAGTTAGGTATCTGAGAAAGATGGAGACATGTAATATACGTGAGATGTGTGTGCATCCGGATTCTGTATACGTGGAAGGAGAAGAGACAACATGTTTGATGAGAGAGCTGGAAAAACATGGACGAGAGGGGAAGGATCTCGTGGGTTGAGGGATTTAAAATTTTGTGCGGGGGAGAGAGGGATTGGTAATTTTGTGCAAGAGAGAGAGAGGGTGGGGGAGGTGTCAGTCAGCTGTCGTCACATCACCCTGCTTCCAAATGACCCCGCATTCTCTAGCGCGGTGTGGTCGCTGTCTTTGATCTGCTCGATGCCCTCTTTGAAGATTGAGGTGTTGTGCATGTTGGGGTGCAAAGAAGCACAAGCGAGAGTGGTCGCCGTATAACCTTGGATGGGGATGAATTGTGTGCTCGGGGGAGTGTGTGTGTGTGTGTGTGTGTTGTGTTGCGTGTGTCTCTGTGTGTGTGTGTGTGTGGGTGTGTGTGTGTGTGAGAGAGATATTGAGAGAAAACAAACCTAAGGAGAGAAATGGGTATTCACGAAGAGATTGTGCAGGCCTTGAGGTATGCAGGGGCCGGGTGAGGGTGTCAAAATGTGCGCGTTGATGCATGTGTTGCATGCGACCGTGCGAGGGACGGACGAATCGAGAGAGATGGTTGTTGTGTTACGGATGCTCCTCTCTCTCTGTCTCTCTCTCCCTCTCTCTCTCTCCCTCTCTCTTTCTCTCAACACACACACACACACAAGTAAACTAGAAGACCGTTCTCTCATGTATACACAACGTATCGGCATCTATCTATGTCTCACTCATGCATGATCATTTGCACATTCACACCTCTCTATGTATGTATCACACACACACCGTCTCCACATTGCCCTTCCGCCACAACACACATATGGACACATACACACGTTCTCTCTCAGTCACACACACAAAATCAGTTTTAGAAAAAACTAGGGCGCACCTAAAACGTCCAAATCCAAATAAACACGAACTGGAGCTAAATTCAAATATATGGAAATATTGCAGCGCCAAGAACTTTCCCAGAAAAAAGTTGAGTAATATTCAAGGATTGTTTTCACACACACAAAATGTTCGTGGATGTCCTTCGAGCGACACGGTGACGCCATTCTCAATCGACCGCATGTCATGCGTTCACGAGCTTGCACAGGATTCCGTATCGTGGCTGTGGTACTAACTAATAAAAGCGCTGCCTAAGTCTAATGTTTACGTGTACTAGTACGATTTTCTTTTAAGTTTGACCAACCTTATATAAAACTAAAGTAAGCTCCCACACGCACACTCATCAATATGCCGCCGATGTCACTGCAAGATGCCGGCGCCCGCCGCTCCGGCCAAGAATTTCGCCCATCACCGCCGTGTCGCCGCCATCCCTGTGCCATCGTCAAGGCTCGCCCGCCATAAATGTCGCCGCAGTCCCTCCTCGCGATTCGCCGCCACTGCCAAGCACGCGAGCAGCTGGTGGAGCCGCGTCTCGCATGCAGCGTCATTTAAGAGGAGGACGAGCGTGCTCCAAAGACGCCGGGAGGAGGAACTAGCGTGATTGTCGCCTCCGCCCACGCGAGGAGGCGCGATGCTGGCTGTCGCGCGGCTTGAGCCGGTCGCTGCTGAGCCCGCAAACCGGGTGCGAACGCGGAATCTACCTTCGAGACTAAGGGAGTTCCGGACTAGGGGGTGTCCGGATAGCCGAACTATCATCATCGGCCGGACTCCAAGACTATGAAGATACAAGATTGAAGACTTCGTCCCGTGTCCGGATGGGACTTTCGTTGGCGTGGAAGGCAAGCTTGGCGATACGGATATGTAGATCTCCTGCCATTGTAACCGACTCTGTGTAACCCTAACCCTATCCGGTGACTATATAAACCGGAGGGTTTTAGTCCGTAGGAGGAACAACAATCATACCATTGGCTAGCTTCTAGGGTTTAGCCTCCTTGATCTCGTGGTAGATCCACTCTAGTAACACACATCATCAATATTAATCTAGCAGGACGTAGGGTTTTACCTCCATCAAGAGGGCCCAACCTGGTAAAACATCGTGTCCCTTGTCTCCCGTTACCATCCGCCTAGACGCACAGTTCGGGACCCCTACCCGAGATCCGCCGGTTTTGACACCGACATTGGTGCTTTCATTGAGAGTTCCTCTATGTCGCCACCGATAGGGTCGATGGCTCCTTCGATCATCAACAACGACGCGTCCAGGTGAGACTTTTCTCCCGGACAGATCTTCGTGTTCGGGCGGCTTTGCAATCGCGGGCTAATTCGCTGGCCATCCGAACAGATCGAAGCTACGCCCGGCCGCCAGGTCAGATTCGAAGTTCAAACTATACGGCCGATATCCGCTGAGACTTGATCTTCGACGGATTCGAGCCGCAGCTGCCGCCAAGACTGCTTCGATGGGCATGATCTAGCTCAGAGTCGGTCAAAGGCCTTGGAGGCCGCACCTGAATCCGCTCCGACCCTTAATCCAGAGCCGGATTCCCCGATCAAGGAAGAGTGGTTGGACACCGCCTCGGGGGCTTTAATCTCTACGGTGATCGAGATGAACTCCATCCCTGTCCTTTGCGAAGACCTCGACTCCAGGGTGTCGGACTCCTCTCCGGACCAACCCTCCACGCCTTGCCAATCGAATCCGATTACGCCCCGATTATGGAGTTCATGGTCATGACATCTTTCAGCACTCGCCCTTTGGCGAAATCCTGAATTCACTAAAGTCTATCTCTTTATCCGGAAAGCCCTAGCCGGACCACGGTCAGGAAGGTTGGGATGCGGACGATGAAGAAATTCAACGCCCACCCACCACCCACTTCAGAGCCACCGCCGATAGCCTACACGACGTGCTCGATTTGACCAAGACATCGACGGTATGGACGACGATGTAGGAGACAACAAGGAACCAACACCTATAGGATGCTGGACAACCTCACCCCATGATGTATACATGGTGGATACACCTAAAGCAAATGAAGACGAGGAGCAACGGGACGCTACGAAGGATAAATCCTCGAGAAGCAGCCAAACGGCAACGTAAACGCCGAACAAAGTCCCGCCAACAAAGACCCAGCCATAGAGCAGGGCGAACCGGTGGACAACGTACAAGCTATCGAAAGCAATCGTCCAACAAGACAACTTGATAAACAATTTGTCCCCGCAAAGACAACAGTCCGGACGATCTCACACCGGAGAAACCATCGGAGCAAAATGACCTCCAGAAGAGGCTCGTCGCCACTGCGTGTAGCCTGAAAAAGCAGAAGCGGAAGCTCAAAACAGCGGAAGATGCACTCAGGATTAGATGGAGCAAAGTATTCAGCACCGCAGATAAGCACGGCGATACACACGAACAAAGAGCTACCCAAAAGAAAGCTATTGCCCGACCGACGAGGAGGCCTTAGAGCCCCACAATTAAAAAGTAAGAAGGCCACCCGGTCGGATGGACGACCTCACGGCAAAAAGAGAGCGGCGAATGGCGCCGCACACAAACCAATATGCGATCCGCATAAGGATTCACATCAAGAGGATGGCCCAGCTTAGGTCCATCTATGGGCCAAGAATGCAGGCTCACAAAGCAATGCAATCGCCAAAATTCCTAAGATCACGGCACACCCAAATATAGGGCGCCAGACACCCCCTATGTTTCACCGATGAGGTGCCGGATCATGAATTTCAGCGGATTCAAACCCGTAAACATAGAGGCATACGACGGAACAATGACACTCGAGTCTCGGATCGAGGATTACATCCTCCACATACACATGGCTAGAGGAGACGATCTCCACGCCATAAAATACTTACCCTTAAACTCAAAGGGCCAGCTCGGCATTGGCTTAAAAGCCTCCCGAAAATACCATTGGAAGCTGGGAGAGCTCGAGGATGCATTTCGGCAAATTTTCAGGGGACTTATGTCCGCCCTTCGGATGCGTATTTATCTAAGTCACATAACTCAACAGCCCGGAGAGTCAGCCAGAAATTCGAACAGGTTCCTTACTAAAAGAACCAAATAGTCGATCGTCCGGACGCCAAAGCCTTAGCAGCTTTCAAACACAACGTCCGAGACGAACGGCTCGCTAGACACCTCGGCCAAGAAAAGCCAAGAACAATGGCCGCATTAACAAGCCTAATGACCCGCTTATGCTAGGGAAGACAGCTGGCTGGCTAGATGCAGACACCAGCGACCCGAGTACATCCAAATCAGGGATGGAAATGAAATCACGACGCAGAAAAGATCAGCGCCGAATAAGGAAAATGGCCCAAATAGTACGGCGGTCAACGCCGGATTCAAAAGCTCTCGGCGAACAACAAAACACTACCCTAAAGGATAACGGTGGATTTAGCTATCCAACCTAAACAAGATTCTCGATAGATCGTGTCAAATACATGGTACCTCCGGAAGCACGCAAACCATACCCACAGAGATTGTTGGGTTTCAAGCAGTCCGCAGATCAACGCCCGAACACAAGGGGCTCGACACACAAAGTAAAGATGACGACGAGCACCACAAGCAGAACCCCGGAAAACAAAAAAAATTCCCACAGGAGGTTAAAACAGTAAACTCACTTCACGTGATCAAAAGGAAAAACAAAGCTGCGCCCCCCAAAAAGCGCGCCGCACACTGGTTGTCAAAACCAATCACCTTCGACCATCAGGACTATTCCGATAATACCCGGAACGCAGGATGGACTGCCTTGATATTGGATCCTATAATCGACGGATTCCAATTTACACATGTCCTCATGGATGGCGGCAATGACATAAACCTGATATATCAGGACACAATCCGCAGGATGGGGATAAACCCAACCAAAATTCGCTATAGCAACACCTCCTTTAAAGGAGTACTGCCAGGCCCATACGCCCTTTGCACGGGCTCATTACTGCTAGAAGTTGTGCTTGGTTCATCCGACAACTTCCGTCGCGAAAGGTTACTCTTCCATGTCGCCCCGTTTAAAAGTAGCCATCAAGCACTATTGGGACGCGAAGCTTTCGCCCTCTTTAATTCAATACCGCATTATGCATCTCTAACACTTAAAATGCCCGGTCCACGCGGCATCATCTCGTTAAAAGGAAGTATTAAGTGTTACTCGAGCACGGGAAAACGGGAGACTGCCTTGACAACCCCATAGCTATCCGGCTCTGCTAGGCAAAGAACCTGAATTGGTCATTCAAACCCCGGACACGGCTAGACGAGTCCGGCGCCTACTAGCGGCACACCCCCATACGAGGGGCCGCATGCATGTATAACAAGAGACAATAAAGCTCAATTTTTATTCACTTCTTCGAACCGTACTCTGTTTATTTAATATTACGTACATCTTTCGCATGATCCTTTTGCTTTCAAACTAAGTTCCTCTCTTTACGATGAACAACGTGCTACACCCGGCCCAGATACGGCACAACGGAGACACAGCACGTACGCAGAGGTACCCGCTGCAAGGATTCTTTTCAGATTAAGACCTCGCGTAAACCTTTTTCACTGCCTCTTGTTGATATACACCACTTCCGGTTCCTTAATATAACCGAGGAGGAGGCTGGTGCTTTGGCATTGGCCGCACTGAATTTTTTATGCTGCATCCTAGACACTGGGGCTTAGGCATTATTCTGCCCATTTTCATAAAGACCGAATACCTTAGGGAGTATTCGCGTCTCGAGTTAGGCCTTATATGCATCAGCTCCAATCATGTCTTTGGTCAAATGTTGGGTTGCCCGCCTCCGTGTTTTGCTGCCTTACGCTCCGCTTTCACGGCTAACGCGCACCGTGGAGAACTATCGCGATTGTGCCCGGTTCGCCGGGCGAGCACCTTAGTAGAGAAAGCCAAAATTGACGGTCATGATATAGCGAGAGACTGTTCAACCACTGATGACTCACAGAATGTTTAGAATTCTCCGCATTAATGAAGGACCGGTTTTCGTCAGCACATACGCACTCGAATACGGGAGGGTGTGGTGCCCCCAGGGGCTATATAGTAGCCCCACCCTCGAACTCCTATGGCTAAGTGAAAGTGATAAAGCATTATAGTCCGATTGCCTAGTTTGCTACGCTATCACCTCCTTAACAGGACCAAGACGTTGGATTAAAGTGTGAAAAAGCGCCTTTTTTTTGCAAACACCCCCGCACTATGTGCGTGGGGGCTGAAGCCAAGGACTGCCATCTTTTAGGTTATATACACATATACATAAACGGCCGCACAGGGAGTAGTTTACTACTTGAACGCACAAGTATAAAAAGCACTTATATTACATTGAAACATTGTTTTCACAAATCATACATGTCATTTAAACATAATATCCTTCGAGCACTACGTCTCTATTAAACGAGCGCCCGCAGACTTCTTCAAAGTAGTGCTCGGCAGTACTCGCCTCCGTCCAATCACAGGATGCAACGCGGTGGCCTTCATCTCTGCCCAATATGCCTTGACACGGCAAGAGCCATCCGCGCTCCCTCAATGCACGCCGATCGCTTCATTGCGCCGACACGCTGCACCGCACCAAGAAACTGCTGCACTAAACAAAAATAGTTTTGGCGGGGTCCGTCCGCCACAAGTAAGCCAAGACATGCTTCATGGCAATACGGACAATCGATTCAGCTCGCCCATTCGCCAACCGATCGGTCACGGGCAGAGGACGCCCGGGCTATGGAATTGCGACCAATATAGCTCTTCCTTCAGGCCCCTTCGCCCCGGAAGTGCTCAACAAGGCCCACAGCGCTTCGCCGCCAAGTCCAGATAAGCATCCTCTGAACTCCACAATTTATCCAACTGAGCATACTTTGGATCTGTATATTTCCTCCGCAGCAGAAACGGTTTTCCAGCCGCAATTGCCCCGGCCTGACTCAGCTCCTCCTTGGCAGCTCTCAAAGCCGATTGGGCATTCTTGGATTCGGCGGCGGCCTTCTTTAGGCCCTCTTGTTCCGCTTGACTCTCTTTTTCAAGAACCTCGCAGCGATCGGTAGCATTCCTTAACTTTTTGGCCATATCAGCCATCTCCTCTTTGCTTCGGCAGTGAGCAGCCCGTTCAGCTTCTAGCTCTTCGGCCGCTTTTAAAGCGGCAGACATTACTCCTCTGGCTTGCTCTTTTCGCCGGGCGAGTGCTACCCGCAGCTCCTCAACGGCAGCGGCACCATCTGCTTTAAGCATACAAACAGTAAGACATGGGCGCCAAGCTCCCTTACCAGTGTCCGCATAGAAGTCGATACCTTGTGACTCGTCAAACCGCTTATTGACCAGCGCGATGTCCGTGATCCGCCTCATTAAGCTGCCGCTTTAGTTCGCATATTCATCAGTCCGGCTGGCCTCCGGACGCCCGCCACCTGTTTAGGAGTGGTGATATGTTAAAATCGAGATTTGATCCTCGCACGTCGTCAATTTTGACAACATACCGAGTCTCGTGGGCTACTATCTATACATGGCGATTTTATATGCATAACTCGCTGAAGGTACATTATTTTTGCGTATTTCAAACCCCGCCAAGAAGCTTCGACGGCTTCGTAATCCGCTCTCATGGATGCAATCTTTCAATCACCGCACTCCATTAGAGCACGGTGATCTTCGAGATAGCCGCCGCCTGAGCAAATCCTTCACTCCTCCGACCAAGACACCACTGGAGCGGACCTTCCGCCTCGCCGGACTTGGGGAACCCTCCGCGACGACACCTCCGGTCGTCCGCTTCACATGAGGGTGCGACAGTGGAGGCGTTGCTCTCCATCATCTCCGAAGAAGATCCTCAAGACGAGCTCATGAGAAGGGCTGAGGTCCGAACTACAAGGTACAATTTCGGTTATCTTCATAAATAAATACAGGATGCTCCTTATTTACAAGACCCTTCTTTCTACTTACGGCTCATTGGAGGGCTGATCCCTTGGGGAAATAATGCGGCTGGGTTACTTCCCACGCGGACTCTCCGCCAAGATTCCTTCCTTTCTTCGAGGCCTTGGCCTCCGGATCTTCTCAAGCGGTCCTCTTCTCTCCTCGGAAGGTGGGACTCTTAATCCTCCTTCCTTGATAGCCTCCTTCGCAGAGGCAGTTGCTCCCCGCTCCTCCCTTCGCTTTCTTCAAAGGGCGCGACCTTCAACATCTTGGTCAACATGGGATCCGCGTGGTCTCCGGAGGGAGCCGGACACCTTATCAACTTTGCCTTGGCTATCCACTTCTGTTCAAGAAACGGCTCCTTTAAAGGGCACATATATAAAATAAATGAATGAACAGCTTGTCCGGTTACAGGACTACTTACTTGAGCATCTGGGCGATTGCAGCTTAGTCCTGCGCCCTCGTTCAAGTCCGGACACTTCTCTTGTGATCCAAAGAACAGTTTATACATCTCCACGGGCGTCGTGCCCATAAAGTTTTGAGAGCTCGTGGTCCCTCCGGATTGAATTCCCACAGTGAGGGGGCGACGCTTCAGGCTGAAGGCGCCGATCACCATAACTCGCGCCATCGCAACCAGATTGATCCTCTTTCCGGAGATCTCGAATACGGCCCTGCAGAAGGGGAACATCCTTGGATGGCCCCCACGAGCCCCTTATTGACCCATGACGCCAGCCATTGTGGTGGACTGAAGGAAGGCGGGGAGCACCGCCCATTTGGTGCCCCGAGCGGTGATATAAAACCACTCCCGTTGCCACAAACCAAGCTCCTCTTGAAAAGAGCCCTCGGGCCACGGAGCATCAGCACATTTGCTTATGACCGCCCCTCCGCACTCTACTTGCTGCACCTTGATCGTCTTTGGCTCCACCTTGCAGGTTTTGAGCCGCAATCCAAAGTGGGGGGTAATATGGAGGAAGGCCTCACATACAACAATGAATGACGAGATATGGAGGATGGACTCCGGATTCAAGTCATGGAAATCAAGCCCATAATAAAACATGAGCCCCCGCACAAAGGGGTCCGTCGGGAAGCCTAAGCCCCGAAGGAAGTGGGACACGAACACCACGTTCTCGCCGGGCTCAGGAGTGGGAGTGACCTGCCCTGGAGCAGGCAGCCTATCCGAGATCTCGTCGGTCAGATACCTGGCATCTCGCAGCTTTAGCACATCTTCTTCTGTGACGGAGGAAGACATCCATCGGTCGTGCTGGTCGGAGGCGGACATCGTCGAAAGTCCAAAGCGCCTAAATCTGAAGCTTTGGGTGTTGGAACTCGAAGCGCGAGGCGAACTGGATGGAGGGTATAAAAAGAAGAGGGCCTTGGTCTCACTATAAAGAGGTTGAATACCAAGAGCCCACCCCGTGGTCGATTAGGACTCGCCTTTGATGGAGGAGGCGTGCCAATGGGCACGGTTGGGTTACCCACGTTCGTATTGATGAGAATCCCGGAATAAGTGGGGCACGATCTATGCTTTTATAAGGCGTGCCAAGGAAACCGCCTTGCTAAACGTGCTGAGGTGGAACAATAAAAAACGATTCATGTAAAGGCCTGGCCGTGGTGTGATGTCACGCCGCGGAATATATCAGCAGATCAATGCAAAAATTATTCTCTCTACGGTGTTATGTGGAACTTGTTTTGCAGAGCCGGACACTATCCTAGTGTTCACAATCTTCTATAAATTATTCGGAGGAAGAACCCGCCTTGCAATGCCGAAGACAATATGCGCACCGGACTCGTCGTCATTGAAGCCTGGTTCAGGGCTACCGAGGAGTTCCAGATTAGGGGTGTCCGGATAGTCGAACTATCATCATCGGCCGACTCCAAGACTATGAAGATACAAGATTGAAGACTTCGCCCCGTGTCCGGATGGGACTTTCCTTGGCGTGGAAGGCAAGCTTGGCGATACGGATATGTAGATCTCCTACCATTGTAACCAACTCTGTGTAACCCTAACCCTATCCGTGTCTATATAAACCGGAGGGTTTTAGTCCGTGGATCTAACAACAATCATACCATAGGCTAGCTTCTAGGTTTAGCCTCCTTGATCTCGTGGTAGATCCACTCTTGTAACACACATCATCAATATTAATCTAGCAGGACGTAGGGTTTTACCTCCATCAAGAGGGCCCGAACCTTGGTAAAACATTGTGTCCCTTGTCTCCTGTTACCATCCGCCTAGACGCATAGTTCGGGACCCCCTACCCGAGATCCGCCGGTTTTGACACCGACAGAGACCTTGAATGCCACGTGGATCCTGCAATCTGAAGGAGCAATTTGGGTCAGTCGACTCATGTGAGCCATTTGATGAAACATGGATGGCTAGAAGGGCTTCTTCCACCTCTTCTTCCGTCTTCTTCCTTCGCTCCGTCGAACTTCTTTCACAAATCGACTGACCCAAATTATACTACTAGTACGAACATATTAAGTACAGTAGGAACACGAAGATACGAGCAGTAGTACCAACTGCAAGAAGAACAATAGTAAGACATAGTACTAGTACTACTATACGTACTAAAGAGTTCAAATAACGAGAAAGAACATACTAAACATAGTTCTGCTGGGGCCTCAGCACAACACACCCTTGAAAATAAACTAAGCAACTAGTCTGCTTGACACTGCAGAGAACCAGCATGAGCGATGGCATCGCCACCTACTCGAGTCCGAGTCCACGCCCTCGACTTTGTCCTCGTCCCTCTTCCTCTTCCTCTTCGCCGACGCTTCTTTGCTTGAACCGACACTTTGGGCTCGCTTCTTCATCCAACCCTTGTAGATATTTAAACAAAGGTAGGCAACCATTGTTGCGCATGGATATGATCTTCATCTAATGTCTTCGACTCCCATGCATGATGAAACTCGTGATGAGGTTTCTTCATTTAGCGCATGAAGGATCAATCATGGCTGCTGCCGTGGTCAGCATTGAAGGTTGAGAGGAGGACACCAGGCTTGCCTTCGGAGATCGAAGGGCTGGCCTACAACGAGACCTATCCGACGCAGGACATCCTCTGCGCTCTTAAAGCCTACAGTAACGAATTTCACTCTTTTGTCCTTGAGGAAGTTCTTAAAATCCTGACACTCAATGTCGGCATGGCATATGTGGTAGACCAAGAAAACGTTATGTACGCAAACCTGGATCACGGCGGGCTTCTTCCTCTCTTCGTCCTTTAGATCCTTCTCTCATCCCAGGAGTGTCGTGTACTCAACATCTAGCCCACCGACCCACTCATCCGTTGAACTGTTGAACATGCGTAGGAAGCGAGCAAGCCATGCTTTCACCATCGCGGATCCACGTGTGTAGATGACGATGAACTGATCGCCGATGATGGCTCTAACCTGGTACTCAGCGGCGACCATGGAGATTTGGGAGGCCATGGATTTTGGAGGAGGGTTAGGAGAAATTGAACTATTGTACTCCGCAAAAAAAACTGGGAGCAAACTAATGTGAAAGGACGGGACGACTGGGAGCGAACTGTTGTAAGAGAGAAGACAGGGACGAGTAGGGCATGCGAACGGCGCGGGGTTACTGGCTTGCCCGGTGGATAAACGGCTGCAAGCCCCCAAAGAGTTCTCGAGAACTATGCGGGGCCCACTAGATGTCATGTCTACTAGACCCATATCATAGGCCTGACGGTATAGCTTCGCTTGTTCGCACGCCATGCCGGGCGTGGATGTAACTTCACTTAATTCCGCCAACCGCGCCCCACGACCTTTCGCTTCGCCTCGCTCGGGTCGCACCCTTTGAGACTTCGACCGCTATAAATGAGCAATTTTTTGCCTACTCCGCATGCATGATACTCCCTTTGGTCCTTTTACTCCCACAACCGCTTGCAAAGTGTTTGACCAAATTTATATTTTTAACACCACCTTATATTAATTAACCAAATACACCAAGACACTCATTCGACATAATATTCACCACACAGTATGATACGTGATTTACAAGAATACCATCTAATCTATTGTCAAAGCTATACTTAGCGATCAAGTGTGCCACCTTCTTGGCTGAACGGCTAATCTTTGACAATTGAAGATTGTTGATCAACTTCGAGATGCTCAACACTTTCATCTTCAGGTCACGCATAGCTGACTTGTCATAGTCCACCGATGCAAGAGACGCTACCACAAAAGCGCAATCAGTCTCTAAAATTATAGGATTATGAAGAGCAATACCTATGTAGAGACCGGCAATGCAAGCCCTAAGCTCCGCTTCCTCCACGCTTTGATAGGCATCACTGAAATCCCACGACCAAATTTATACTAAAAATATCAATATCTACAATACTGATTATAATTAGTATAAGAACTATGATTTATAGTGAGTGTAAAAATATTGATTTGACATTGTGAATGGTGATACATTTTTCTATAAGTCTGGTGAAAGTAGAGGTACATTGACTTCAGACACAACTTAAATGCACAATGCAGACTAGTTCCTCCGTCCAGGTGTGTGCCATGTCCTATCTTGTCATCACAACAAGGTTATCTATTAGAGTACCACTACCTCCCTTCTAGTTTAAAGGGCTCGATTCGAAAAATTTACCTACTCTTAGCAAGATAGTAGAGGCGGTGGAATAGTTTTTGAAGTCTGCAAAAGTACTCAACTAGTGATGTCGTTCTTCACAAAAAAATGTGTTTACCAATGCATGCATGAACACTAGTTACTCTAACCCCCATCTCTTCTTTAATTCTTTGCCACATCAGCATGTTTGCTATTCCCGTGTGCATGATACCAGCTAAGATACCACCATTATGGCCAGCCTTAATCATCGCATGCAATAATTTAGTGCACCTTGAAATATGAACATGTGTGGGGCTTGTATGTTTTTAATGACTTGAGACCATACCTAGCCCGGCATGCAAGATGACTTATTATGCACCGTTCCCCATACCTGCAGGAATCTCATTCGTCTCCAAATCTTTTCCTCTCCATGTGTGGAAACAATATGCCTGCCAAACTCTCCTTCTCCCTCTGGCGGTCCCACCACTCCATCCTATGTGAAAAAATCTGCATGCATGACTCTCCTCCCCCCACGCTCGTCCAATCCGTTGTGACCAGCAATATTTCCACCCCTTTGCTCCCCCGTAATTAACTCCAACAAATATGCCCACGTAGCTGTTAGTTAACTGCAGGTGCATTGGGTCACTAACATAAGGGCCCAACAGGGGTTCGGCCCACATGTCAGTGACGCAACTGGACCTGAAGTTAAGTTAGTGCAGCTCAGTCCATATCTTACATAGGTGTGCCATTGCTCGCTATAAATACTGCGCCTCCCACGACATCGCTTTCTCCTCCCCTCACGTTCACGTTCATCGCTATCTTCTCCCCCTCCCTCTCACGTAGACCACCATGGCATCGCCCCTCCCAAGCCCTAGGAGCCCCTCGCTGCACCGTGCGGACGGTCACGCGTCGCCGTTCCGTTCCTCGCCGCCACTAGTCGAGGAGGACGCGTCGGTGTTCCGCTCCTCGCCGCTACGCGACGCGTCGCTGTTCCGCTCTCGCCGCCACTAGTCGAGGAGGACGCGCCGTGTTCCACTCGCCGCTACGCGACGCTGTCGCTGTTCCGTTCCTCGCGCCACTAGTCGAGGAGGACGCGTGGCGCCCGCCTCCTTGCGACGCGACGCTGCCGCCATTCCGCTCTCGCCGCCACTAGTCGAGGAGGACGCGTCGGCGTTCTGCTCCTCGCCGTGACGCATCGAGGTGGACGCGTCGGCGTTCCCAATCTCGCCAGCACGCGCGTCGGGGGACGCGTCGGCTCCGCGCTACGAGGAGAACGCCGCGCCGCCTGCCGAGCCACCCCAGCCTTGAGGAGCTTTGGAAAGAAATGGATGTCGCCTTGTGGGAGGCTTTGCCTCTAGCAGAGCGTGCCAAAATAGAGGCGGAGAAGAAGGCCGAGGAAGAGAAGCGCACCGCGCAACAAGCTGCCTGGGAGGCCTATGTCGCGTCCGAGAGAGTCAGGCAATTGGCTCTTCGGCAGAAGGCTCATGCGAGGGCCGTGAGGGTGGCGGAGGACGCCTGTGCCGACGCCCTGAGTGTAGTCGGGCCCAAGCGCCTCATCTACGCTTGGCGGTACGTGGACCGGGTGCACGCTTCCAGCAAGGCGGAGTACCTGTTGGCGCCGGATCAACACACCGGTGAGATTGCGCTCGCCCGCCGGCAAGCCGCCAATCAGCACCTCACGAGTTGCGAGGCTGAGGAAGAGGCGTTGTGTCGGAGCGCTGGGAAACGGCCGCGCACTAGGGCACTCGTGGCGCGCCGCAAGCGCTCCTGCGAGCGTCGTGGCTTTTAGGAGTAGTATAAGTTTTGTTTCGTAAGGCGATCTCATTAGTTTTGGGACGCAAATGATAAATCCCGAACGTTCAGGAATTTTTATCGTCCTTAATTAAGTATGTAAAAGGGAAAGTTTGGAAACCTTGTTTATTCGTACGCATTTTGCAAGTACGTGCATATAGCACAAACTTTACAATATACTATCGCACTACACGTCTCTCTCGATATATGCTTGCAGACTGTGCTACTCCCTCTGTCCAGGTCAATAAGTCATCTTTGGTTGTGCACCGTGACCAAGAAGGAGGGAAGACTTATACACCTAGACGGAGGGAGTACTACTATTACTTATGTACGTCCAAATGCACATTTTAACATTACGATGCGGTTTTTGTAAAAGTAGAAAAACAACACTAGTCAAGCTTGTGAAACGATTCAATGCAAAACAAATGCAAAAATGCTCGTTTGATTGTTTACTTTTAGCTTCCTTCTCTGTGGTTATTTCTCTGTCCTACTTTGTACGGAGTATCTCACTGGTTGGAAAGGCATGCAAATTCCCAAACCGCTTCCTACACCCTGTATCGAATTTTTTTGCCTAACAAGTTGTGCCATGCAATTGGAATTCCAACTTGAGTACTACTACTAGTAGGAGTACCAGGGGCCAGTTCTTTTAGGCTTCTAGATTAGTAATCCCATAACTACTACCTCCGTCCTGGTTTATTGGTCCCCATTGTAATCTGTGTCAAATGTTGATCATAAATTTAACTAATGAAATGTTAGTGCATGTCACATGCACTACTCCATCCGTCTAGGTGAGTAAGTCATCTTAGGTTGTGCACCGTGACCAAGGAGGAGGAGAAAACGAGAAACGTTAATGTTTATTTGCTAATTAATAGTATTGCATGCAATGAACTAACCACCGCATGTCGTGTTTGATATCTCAAGTCATTAAAAGCATGCAAACTCTTTATCTCTTATTGGTTGATATGTCAAGAAACAAGAAACGAGGTAGAAGTTAATGCACCGCGCCTACTCCCTCCTTCCATCTATATAGGGGCCTAATGCATTTTTCAAGACTAACTTTGACCAAATGTTAGAGCTATAATATATGACATGCAATTTACACAAAGCATACTGTCAAATTCGTTTGTGAAAGGAGCTTTCAATGATATAATTTTCACATTATGCATGCCATGTACTATTATTCTTGTCAATAGTCAGAGGCGGTCTTGAAAAATGTATTAGGCCCTATATAGATGGAAGGAGGGAGTAAGTGTTTTGGGCTTATTTGGTTTTCGTAAGATGACTTACACACCTAGACGGAGGGAGTAACATTTTATCAGTTAAATCTTTGGTCAAAATTTAGCACAAATTACAATGGTGGGGAATAAACCAGGACGGAGTAGTAGTTTAGAAGCCCAAATAAATGAGTGAGGCGCCTTATTGTTACTCTCCACTGTGACTAGTCTTGTGGGAAAAGATGGGGAAGCCGCCAAAAGAACTGGCCCTAGGACTAGTAGCTAGGGATCGAGTGTGCAAGATGAACCGGAGAAAGTAAATGCAGAGAGATGAAATGCAAAAAAGATGGAGGGATGTGATGATTGCTTGTCCGTTTATTTTACCAGGCCACTTATTACTGGAGTGGTTGGGTTTTGTGATATGTCGGATTTACTGTCGCGCCACGAGCGGGGTGAGAAGTGAGACTCCCGTGCAACGCCGCCCTCTACACTTGTACTACATCGGTCGTGGTTTATTAGTCCCCCATTAAATTTGACTGAAGATTTAACTAACAAAATGTTAGTGCATGTCAACAAAAACTATATCATTGGATTCGTATTTGAACATAGTTTTGAATGATATAATTTTAGGTGACATGCATCAGTATTTATCATACTATATATAATGTTAGTTCAATTTTTGGTCGTCCTAATCTATAGTAGTAAGGTGCCCGTATGTTGCAATCAAGAGTGAAATGCATTGATCGGGAGTTGTTTATTTTGACAAAGGATGTGGGGTCATCTCATGTGTAACGGTATCGATAGGTTTCTTCGGATATTATCTCATCTCTAGAGCTCACAAACATCCGGGTGAAATAGATAAAAAGGTATCTTTTGCAAACAAAAGCGTTCAACTGTTCAACTTGCATCCAAAACTTGTGAAGAAATAACACTTATTGTGCTTTGCAAGAAATGATCTTTAAGGATTAGTTTTTGAGTATCAATTGTTATACATGTTGGCTACAGATGACATGGCACTTTCTTATAGTCAACAGTTGGCTATACTATTAAGTAATATTAACCATGCCCTTATACACCTAGACGGAGGGATTAAATCAGGATGACTTGCAAGGGGACAGAAGAGATGTAAGAAATGGTTCATCGTAAGTCTTTCACCAGTACTGTAGTAAAAGTTCATACATGGAAGATTCTAGACTAAACCATAAATGGATACACTTTTATTCATGCACGATACTCCAATAGAGCAAGATCCTGCATGGAAGTCTCCACATGCTTAGACAGCAGATTAAATTAAGCGAAGATTAATGATCAACATTTAAGTTGATAATGCGTATTTCTTTAGAAGAACAGGGAGGCTCCTCCCAGGTTCCATTATCAAATGAAACCCAAAGTGTCTTACATCAGCTCACTGAGAGGAGCAGTTCAAAGGAAGGACTGCGGCGGAAGCCACTCAAGTTTAACGACAAGCTTACAGAATCAAAAGCGGCAAAGACATGGGCCATAAGCGCCCACACACAAACTACATGTTTTCTAAGTGCACTTGATAATGCGTATGTCCAGGTGAACCTCCTTGGAGTCCCCGTGCACCACGTCGGCGGGTAAAGGATGCCATGGGTTTTCCAAGTCCACATTGGCAGGATAGTCCCAGCTCCCAAGAGTCCAAGTCCGTTCGATGAGGCCGGTGTCGCCGCCCACGTGACCCAGAGGGGTAGTAACACTGACCACACACCCATACATCTGCCTCGTGTCAGTGTCAGCATCAGCGGCGTCGCCCCTGATGCACATTACAGAGACGGGGCGGCGGCCTGCGCGGGCCTCGCCGGTGCCCACGATCAAGAGGAAGACGCTGCCTTCCTCCTCCGAGACTAGCAGGCGGCGGTGATCCTCCCGCGACTCTGGCATGGTGAACCGGTAGCACGTCTCGTACTTCATGTTCTCCGCCAAGGGCCAGCAGTGACCACTGCACACATCCATGAGGTGATGCACCATGTCCGCCGGTGAGCCACAAAACGGCATCGGGCACTCGTAGCAGTGGACGAAGGGCTCCTTGGAGGCATCGACCAGGTCGTCCATGAAACGGGAGTGGCTGTAGGGGACGTTGCGCCAGTTGAATATATGAGCAAGTTACTATGAGATTTAATCCGAATAAGCACAAAATAAATCATGACGGCTATAACAGAGATGAAACTAATCATGTGGACTAGCATAGTAGTAGGATACAGAGTAGAAACATGAATTCTACCACGATTTCAAACAGGAAGGACATAAACACATACGGTGCAACGGGAGCAGCACCGTTGGTGTTGAGGTTGTCACCCATGCTGTTGAGGAAGAGGTTGCCGAGGTCGGGGAAGAAGTCGTCGTCGGTGAAGTCGTGGCTGCCAGCAGTCGCGAGAGTGCGCTCCCCAGATTTCAACAGTGCCCGCCGAATGGAGTGGAGGAGGGAGTGTTGGAAATATGCCCTAGAGGCAATAATAAATTAGTTATTATTATATTTCCTTGTTCATGATAATCGTTTATTATCCATGCTATAATTGTATTGATAGGAAACTCAGATACATGTGTGGATACATAGACAACACCATGTCCCTAGTAAGCCTCTAGTTGACTAGCTCGTTGATCAATAGATGGTTACGGTTTCCTGACCATGGACATTGGATGTCGTTCATAACGGGATCACATCATTAGGAGAATGATGTGATGGACAAGACCCAATCCTAAGCCTAGCACAAAGATCGTGTAGTTCGTATGCTAAAGCTTTTCTAATGTCAAGTATCTTTTCCTTAGACCATGAGATTGTGCAACTCCCGGATACCGTAGGAATGCTTTGGGTGTACCAAACGTCACAACGAATCGGGTGGCTATAAAGGTGCACTACAGGTATCTCCGAAGTGTCCGCTGGGTTGGCACGAATTGAGACGGGATTTGTCACTCCGTAAACGGAGAGGTATCTATGGGCCCACTCGGTAGGACATCATCATAATGTGCACAATGTGACCAAGGGGTTGATCACGGATGATGTGTTACGGAACGAGTAAAGAGACTTGCCGTAACGAGATTGAACAAGGTATCTTGATACCGACGATCGAATCTCGGCAAGTACAATACCGCTAGACACAGGGGAATTGTATACGGATCGATTGAGTCCTTGACATCGTGGTTCATCCGATGAGATCATTGTGGAACATGTGGGAGCCAACATGGGTATCCAGATCCCGCTGTTGGTTATTGACCGGAGAACGTCTCGGTCATGTCTGCATGGTTCCCGAACCCGTAGGGTCTACACACTTAAGGTTCGATGACGCTAGGGTTATATAGGAAGTTTGTATGTGGTTACCGAATGTTGTTCGGAGTCCCGGATGAGATCCCGGACGTCACGAGGAGTTTCGGAATGGTCCGGAGGTAAATATTTATATATGGAAAGTTGTCGTTCGGGTTCCGGGAAAAGTTCGGGTTTTTCCGGTATTGTACCGGGAAGCTTCCAGAAGGTTCTGGAGGATTCCGGAGGGGTCCGTAGGTCCGGAAATTGTTCCACCACGTCCAATACAGCAGCATGGGTTGTAGGGGGGCGCCCTGGCCTTAATGGGCCAGGGGCACCAGCCCCCCCAAGGCCCATGCGCATGGGAGGGGGGAAACCCTAAGGGGGAGGGCCTCCACTTGACTTGGGAGGCACTCCTCCCCCCCCCCCCTTCGCCGCCCCCTAGATGGGATCTAGGGCTGGCCGCCGCCCCTAGGGGTGGAACCCTAGGTGGGGGCGCAGCCCCCTCCCCCCCTATATATAGTGGAGGCAAAGGGGCAGCCCAACACACGAAGTTCTTCTCATGCTGGCGCAGCCCTCCCCTCTCCCAAGAACTCCTCTCCCGCGGTTGTTGGCGAAGCCCTGCAGGATTGCCACGCTCCTCCACCGCCACCACGCCGTTGTGCTGCTGCTGGACGGAGTCTTCCTCAACCTCTCCCTCTCTCCTTGCTGGATCAAGGCACGGGAGACATCAGCGGGCTGCACGTGTGTTGAACGCGGAGGTGCCGTCCGTTCGGCACTAGGATCTCCGGTGATTTGGATCACGACGAGTACGACTCCTTCAACCCCGTTCTCTTGAACGCTTCCGCTTAGCGATCTACAAGGGTATGTAGATGCACTCTCCTTCCCCTCGTTGCTGGTTTCTCCATAGATAGATCTTGGTGACACGTAGGAAAATTTTGAATTGCTGCTACGTTCCCCAACAGTGGCATCATGAGCTAGGTCTATTGTGTAGATTGTTTGCATGAGTAGAACACAAAGTAGTTGTGGGCGTTGATTTTGTTCAATATGCTTACCGTTACTAGTCCAATCTTGTTTCGACGTTATTGTGGGATGAAGCGGCCCGGACCGACCTTACACGTACACTTACGTGAGACAGGTTCCACCGGCCGACATGCACTTGGTGCATAAGGTGGCTAGCGGTGCCGCCTCTACCACTTTAGTCGGAACGGATTCGATGAAAAGGGTCCTTATGAAGGGTAAATAGCAATTGGTATATCACGTTGTGGTTTTGCGTAGGTAAGAAACGTTCTTGCTAGAAACCCATAGCAGCCACGTAAAACATGCAAACAACAATTAGAGGACGTCTAACTTGTTTTTGCAGGGTATGCTATGTGATGTGATATGGCCAAGAAGAATGTGATGAATGATATGTGATGTATGAGATTGATCATGTTCTTGTAATAGGAATCACGACTTGCATGTCGATGAGTATGACAACCGGCAGGAGCCATAGGAGTTGTCTTAATTTATTGTATGACCTGCGTGTCATTGAACAAACACCATGTAATTACTTTACTTTATTGCTAACCGGTAGCCATAGTAGTAGAAGTAATAAGTTGGCGAGACAACTCCATGGAGACACGATGATTGACATCATGATGATGGAGATCATGGTGTCATGCCGGTGACGATGATGATCATGGAGCCCCGAAGATGGAGATCAAAAGGAGCAAAATGATATTGGCCATATTATGTCACTATTTGATTGCTTGTGATGTTTATCATGTTTATGCATCTTATTTGCTTAGAACGACGGTAGTAAATAAGATGATCCCTCATTAAAATTTCAAGAAAGTGTTCCCCCTAACTGTGCACCGTTGCGAAAGTTCGTCGTTTCGAAGCACCACGTGATGATCGAGTGTGATAGATTCTTACGTGCACATACAACGGGTGTAAGCCAGATTTACACACGCGAAACACTTAGGTTAACTTGACGAGCCTAGCATGTACAGACATGGCCTCGGAACACAAGAGACCGAAAGGTCGAGCATGAGTCGTATGGAGGATACGATCAACATGAAGATGTTCACCGATGATGACTAGTCCTTCTCACGTGATGATCGGACATGGCCTAGTTGACTCGGATCATGTAATCACTTAGATGACTAGAGGGATGTCTATCTGAGTGGGAGTTCATTAGATGAACTTAATTATCCTGAACATAGTCAAAAGCCCTTTGCAAATTATGTCGTAAGCTCGCGCTTTAGTTCCATTGTTTAGATATGTTCCTAGAGAAAATATAGTTGAAAGTTGACAGTAGCGATTATGCGGACAGAAGAAAGCTTGTGTCCTTAATGCACCGCTGAGTGTGCTGAACCCCAAACGTCGTCTGTGGATGTTGCGAACATCGGACATACACGTTTTGATAACTACGTGATAGTTCAGTTAAACGGTTTAGAGTTGAGGCACCAAAGACGTTTTTCGAACCGTCGCGGAACATATGAGATGTTTCGAGGGCTGAAATTGGGATTTCAGGCTCGTGCCCATGTCAAGAGGTATAAGACCTCTGACGATTTTCTTAGCCTACAAACTAAGGGAGAAAAGCTCAATCGTTGAGCTTGTGCTCAGATTGTCTGAGTGCAACAATCACTTGAATCGAGTGGGAGTTGATCTTCCAGAGATAGTGATGTTTCTCCAAAGTCATTGCCACCAAGCTGCTAGAGCTTCATGATGAACTATAACAAATCAGGGATAGATATGATGATCCTTGAGATATTCGCGATGTTTGATACCGCGAAAGTAGGAATCAACAAGGAGCATCAATTGTTGATGGTTGGTGAAACCACTAGTTTCAAGAAGGGCAAGGGCAAGAAGGGATACTTCATGAAACGGCAAATCAGCTGCTGCTCTAGTGAAGAAACCCAAGGTTGAACCCAAACCCGAGACTAAGTGCTTCTGTAATAAGGGGAACAACCACTAAGAGCAGAATTACCCTAGATACTTGGTAGATGAGAAGGCTGGCAAGGTCGATAGAAGTATATTAGATATACATTAAGTTATTGTGTACTTTACTAGTACTCCTAGTAGCACCAGGATATTAGATACCGGTTCGGTTGCTAAGTGTTAGTAACTCGAAATAAAAGGCTACGGAATAAATGGAGACTAGCTAAAGGTGAGCTGACGATATGTGTTGGAAGTGTTTCCAAGTTTGATGTGATCAAACATCGCACGCTCCCTCTAGCATCAAGATTAGTATTAAACCGGAATAATTGTCATTTGGTGTTTGCGTTGAGCATAGACATGATTGGATTATGTCTATCGCAATACGGTTATTTATTTAAGGAGAATAATGGTTACTCTATTTATTTGAATAATACCTTCAATGGTCTTGCAACTAAAGGAATGGTTTATTGAATCTCGATCGTAGTGATACACATTTTCATGCCAAAAGATATAAGATAGTAATGATAGTACCACTTACTTGTGGCACTGCCATGTAAGTCATATTGGTATAAAACGCATGAAGAAGCTCCATGTTGATGGATCTTTGGACTCACTCGTTTTTGAAAAGTTTGAGACATGCGAACCATGTCTATTGGTGTATACGCATGATGAAACTCCATGCAGATGGACCATTTGGACTCACTTGATTTTGAATCACTTGAGACATGCAAATCATACCACATGGGCAAGATGACCGAAAGCCTCGTTTTCAGTAAAATGGAACAAGAAAGCAACTTGTTGGAAGTAATACATTTTGATGTGTGCGGTCCAATGAGTGCTGAGGAACGCAGTGGATATCGTTATGTTCTTACTTCACGGATGATTTGAGTAAATACTGAGTGTATTTACTTGATGAAACACAAGTCTGAATTATTGAATGGTTCAAGTAATTTCAGAGTGAAGTTGAAGATCATCATGACAAGAGGATAAAATGTCTATGATATGATCATAGAGATGAGTATCTGAGTTACGAGCTTTGGCACACAATTAAGACATTTTGGAAATCGTTTCACAATAAATACCGCCTGGAACACCATAGTAGGATGGTGTGTCCGAACATCATAGTTGCACCCTATTGGATATGGTGCGTACAATGATGTCTCTTATCGAATTACCACTATCGTTCATGGGTTAGGCATTAGAGACAACCACATTCACTTTAAATAGGGCACCACGTAACTCTGTTGAGACGACACCGTATGAACTATGGTTTGGAGAAACCTAAGCTGTCGTTCCTTAAAAGTTTGGGGCTGCGACGCTTATGTGAAAAAGTTTCAGGTTGATAAGCTCGAACCCAAAGCGGATAAATGCATCTTCATAGGACACCCAAAAATAGTTGGGTATGCCTCCTATCTCAGATACGGAAGCAAAATGGATTGTTTCTAGTAACGGGTCCTTTCTCGAGGAAAAGTTTCTCTCGAAAGAATTGAGTGGGAGGATGGTGGAGACTTGATATGGTTAATGAACCATCACTTCAACTAGTGTGTAGGAGGGCACAGGAAGTTGTTCCTATGGCGCCTACACCAATTGAAGTGGAAGCTTATGATATTGATCATGAAACTTTGGGTCAAGTCACTACCAAACCTCGTAGGTCGACAAGGATGCGTACTGCGTCAGAGTGGTACGTAATCCTGTCTTAGGAGGTAATGTTGCTAGACAACAATGAACCTACGAGCTATGGAGAAGCGATGGTGGGCCCGAATTCCGGCAAATGGCTCGAGGGCATAAAATCCGAGAGAGGATCCATGTATGAAAACTAAGTGTAGACTTTGGAAGAACTACTTAATGGTCGTAAGGCTGTTAGGTACAGATGGATTCTAAGAGGGAAGACAGACAATGATGGTATGTGTCACCATTAAGAAAGCTCAGCTTGTCGCTAAGATGTTTCCGACAAGTTCAAGGAGTTGACTACGATGAGACTTTCTCACTCGTAGTGATGCTAAGAGTCTGTTGGAATCTTATTAGCAGTTACTGCATTATTTATGAAATCTTGCAGATAGGATGTCAAAACATTGTTTCCTCGACTATTTTCTTGAGGAAAGGTTGTATGTGATACAACCATAAGGTTTTGACAATCCTGAAAGACGCTAACAAGTATGCAAAGCTCCAGCAATCCTTCTAAGGACTGGAGTAAGCATCTCGGAGTTGGAATGTACGCTTTGATGAGATGATCAAAGATTTTGGGTCTATACAAAGTTTATGAGAAACTTGTATTTCCAAAGAAGTGAGTGGGAGCACTATAGAATTTCTGATGAGTATATGTTGTTGACATATTGTTGATTAGAAATAATGTAGAATTTCTGGAAAGCATATAGGGTTATTTGAAAGGTGTTTTTCAATAGAAAACCTGGATTAAGCTACTTGAACATTGAGCATCAAGATCTATGAGGATAGATAAAAAAACGCTAAATGGTACTTTCAAATGAGCACATACCTTGACATGATCTTGAAGGTGTTCAAGATGAATCAGTCAAAGAAGGAGTTCTTGCCTGAGCTGTACGGTATGAAGTTAAGAGTTAAAGCTCGACCATGGCAGAAAAGAGAGAAAGGACGAAGGTCGTCCCCTATGCCTTAGACGTAGGCTCTACAGTATGCTATGCTGTGTACCGCACCTGATGTGTGCCTTGCTACATATATGGCAAGAGGGTACAAAGGTGATCAAGGAGTGGATCACCAGATAGCGGTCAAAATTATCCTTAGAGGAATAAGGATATGTTTCTTGATTATGGAGGTGATAAAGAGTTCGACGTAAAGGGTTACGTCAATGCAAGCTTTAACACCTATCCGAATGACTCTGAGTAGCAAATCGGATACATATAGTGGAGCAACCATTTGGAATAGCTCCAAGTGGAACGTGGTAGCAGCATCTATGATATGACATAAAGTTTTGCGAAATACATAGGGATCTGAATATTGCAGACCCGTTGACTACAACCACTCTCACAAGCATAACATGATCAAACCCAGAACTCATTGAGTGTTAATCACATAGTGATGTGAACTAGATTATTGATTCTAGTAAACTCTTTGGATGTTGGTCACATGGCGATGTGACCTGTGAGTGTTAATCACATGGCGATGTGAACTAGATTATTGACTCTAGTGCAAGTGGGAGACTGTAGGAAATATGCCCTAGAGGCAATAATAAATTAGTTATTATTATATTTCCTTGTTCATGATAATCATTTATTATCCATGCTATAATTGTATTGATAGGAAACTCAGATACATGTGTGGATACATAGACAACACCATGTCCCTAGTAAGCCTCTAGTTGACTAGCTCGTTGATCAATGATGGTTACGGTTTCCTGACCATGGACATTAGATGTCGTTGATAACGGGATCACATCATTAGGAGAATGATGTGATGGACAAGACCCAATCCTAAGCCTAGCACAAAGATCGTGTAGTTCGTATGCTAAAGCTTTTCTAATGTCAAGTATATTTTCCTTAGACCATGAGATTGTGCAACTCCCGGATACCGTAGGAATGCTTTGGGTGTACCAAACGTCACAATGTAACTGGGTGGCTATAAAGGTGCACTACAGGTATCTCCGGAAGTGTCTGTTGGGTTGGCACGAATCGAGACTGGGATTTGTCACTCCGTGTAAACGGAGAGGTATCTCTGGGCCCACTCGGTAGGACATCATCATAATGTGCACAATGTGACCAAGGAGTTGATCACGGGATGATGTGTTACGGAACGAGTAAAGATACTTGCCGGTAACGAGATTGAACAAGGTATCGGGATACCGACGATCGAATCTCGGGCAAGTACAATACCGCTAGACAAAGGGAATTGTATACGGGATCGATTGAGTCCTTGACATCGTGGTTCATCCGATGAGATCATCGTGGAACATGTGGGAGCCAACATGGGTATCCAGATCCCGCTGTTGGTTATTGACCGGAGAACGTCTCGGTCATGTCTGCATGGTTCCTGAACCCGTAGGGTCTACACACTTAAGGTTCGATGACACTAGGGTTACCGAATGTTGTTCGGAGTCCCGGATGAGATCCCGGACGTCACGAGGAGTTCCGGAATGGTCCGGAGGTAAATATTTATATATGGAAAGTTGTTGTTCGGGTTCCGGGAAAAGTTCGGGTTTTTCCGGTATTGTACCGGGAAGCTTCTAGAAGGTTCCGGAGGATTCCGGAGGGTCCGGAGGTCCGGAAATTGTTCCACCACGTCCAATACCGCAACATGGGCTGTAGGGGGGCGCCCTGGCCTTAATGGGCCAGGGGCACCAGCCCCCCCAAGGCCCATGCGCATGGGAGGGGGAAACCCTAAGGGGGAGGGACTCCAATTGACTTGGGAGGCACTCCTCCCCCCCTTGGCCGCCCCCTAGATGGGATCTAGGGCTGGCCGCCGCCCCTAGGGGTGGAACCCTAGGTGGGGGCGCAGCCCCCCTCTCCCCCTATATATAGTGGAGGCAAAGGGGCAGCCCAACACACGAAGTTCTTCTCATGCTGGCGCAGCCCTCCCCCTCTCCCAAGAACTCCTCCTCTCCCGCGGTGCTTGGCGAAGCCCTGCAGGATTGCCACGCTCCTCCACCACCACCACCATGCCGTTGTGCTGCTGCTGGACGGAGTCTTCCTCAACCTCTCCCTCTCTCCTTGCTGGATCAAGGCATGGGAGACGTCACCGGGCTGCACGTGTGTTGAACGCGGAGGTGCCGTCCGTTCGGCACTAGGATCTCCGGTGATTTGGATCACGATGAGTACGACTCCTTCAACACCGTTCTCTTGAACGCTTCCGCTTAGCGATCTACAAGGGTATGTAGATGCACTCTCCTTCCCCTCGTTGCTGGTTTCTCCATAGATAGATCTTGGTGACACGTAGGAAAATTTTGAATTTCTACTACGTTCCCCAACAGGGAGTGTGTAGGACCTTGAAGTATGTCTAGAGGGGGGGTGATTAGACTACTTGACCAATTAAAAACTTAACCTTTTCCCAATTTTAGACTTTGGCAGATTTTAGCTATCTTTGCACAAGTCAAGCAATCATCACACAATTCAAGCAAGCATGCAAAGAGTATATAGGCAGCGGAAATTAAAGCATGCAAATTGCAAGAATGTAAAGGGAAGGGTTTGGAGGATTCAAACGCAGTTGGAGACATGGATGTTTTTGTCGTGGTTCCGATAGGTGGTGCTATCGTACATCCATGCTGATGGAGACTTCAACCCACGAAGGGTATCGGTTGCGCGAGTCCACGGAGGGCGCCACCCACGAAGGGTCCACGAAGAAGCAACCTTGTCTATCCCACCATGGCCGTCGCCCATGAAGGACTTGCCTCACTAGCGGTAGATCTTCACGAAGTAGGCGATCTCCTTGCCCTTACAAACTCCTTGGTTCAACACCACAATCTTGTCGGAGGCTCCCAAGTGACACCTAGCAAATCTAGGAGACACCACTGGCACTCTCCAAGAAGTAAAAAATGGTGTGTTGATGATGAACTCCTTGCTCTTGTGCTTCAAATGATAGTCTCCCCAATAGTCAACTCTCTCTCATGGGATTTGGATCTTTTGGAAAGAAGATTTGAGTGGAAAGCAACTTGGGAAGGCTAGAGATCAAGATTCATATGGTAGGAATGGAATATCTTGGCCTCAACACATGAGTAGGTGGTTCTCTCTCAGAACTGGTAAGTTGGAAGTGTAGGTATGTTCTGATGGCTCTCTCCACGAATGAAGAGGAGGTGGAGGGGTATATATAGCCTCCACACAAAATCTAACCGTTATACCCAATTTACCAAACTCGGTGGGACCGATTTAGTAAACCTAGTGACCGTTAGTGATTTCGGTGGGACCGACATGCAACTCGGTAGGACCGATATGGTTAGGGTTAGGGCATAACGTAATCTCGGCGATACCGATTACACAAACTCGGTGAGACCGATTTTGGTAATTAGCTAACCAGAGAGTTGGTCAGGTAAACTCGGTGGGACTGATTCGCTCTTTTCGGTGAGACTGAAATGTTACGAAAGGGAAACAGAGAGTTTACATTGCAATCTCGGTGGGACAGATCGCTCACTTCGGTTAGACCGAAACGTTACGAAGGGAAACAGAGAGATTACAATCCCATCTCGGTGAGACCGAGATCCCTATCGGTGAGACCGATTTGTCTAGGGTTTGTGCCAGTGGCTATGACATTTGAACTCGGTGGCGCCGGATAGAAAGAATCGGTGGGGCCGAGTTTGACTTTGGGTTTAGGTCATATGTGGAAGTGAGAAAGTAGATGAGGGTTTTTGGAGCATATCACTAAGCACTTGAAGCAAGAGGCTCATTAAGCAACACCTCATCCCTCCTTGATAGTATTGGCTTTTCCTATAGACTCAATGTGATCTTGGATCACTAAAATGTAAAATGTAGAGTCTTGTGCTTTTGAGCTTGAGCCAATCCTTTGTCCTTAGTATTTTGAGGGATCCACTTTCATCATCCATGCCATGCCATTCATTGAGCTTTCCTGAAATATTTGTCTTGGAATAGCATTTGCTCAATGAGCTATATGTTGTTATGAATTACCAAAACTACCTAGGGATAGTTGCACTTTCAATCTCCCCCTTTTTGGTAATTGATGACAACATATAGATCAAAGCTTCGACAAATGATAATAAGATTGAAAAACATCATCGCTTTGAGAAGTATGTGATAAGCAAGAGCTCCCCCTAAATTTGTGCATAGTTTAAGATTTTCTTTGGACTGCAAATGCACAAGAAATTAGGCTCATGGGTTACTCTTCCATGTCACATACATCTTGGTGGAGCGCTCAAAATAATAAAGATTGAATACATGCAGTCATCACCAAGCAAAGTGAATGATCATATAAGGATAAGTAAGATAATATCATCTAACAAGCATAAGCGTAGCTTATGATCAAACACATGATCATCAATGTCTCACAGGCAATAGCATAGTATCTCAAGCAATCAAAAGCAAATAAAGTTCAACCAAGAAGACAAGAGAGAACAAAAGCAAACTCTCTCTCTCTCTCTCTCTCTCTCTCTCTCTCTGTCTCGAAGCCTATGATCTATACATTTTCACCCCCTTTGGCAACAAGTTACCAAAAAGTTCCTAGAAAATGCATAGTACTATATCGTCTCTTAGGCTTGGTCTTCAGTTGGTGGTGGAGAGATGGCTCCTTGGACGAAGACTTCAGTTGAAGTGGATGGAGCTGAAGGAGTTGGTGCTGGAGCTGGTTGCACTGAAGGCTGTAGCTGGTGCGAGATGAAGTAACTCGTGTCTGCATTCGGCTCTGCAGCTGATCTCTGAGCTCGAGGTACTCTCGCAAATGCATCAGTGGTTGTTCTGCCCTTCCTCTCCTGCATGTCATCCTGTAGCTGCTCCACAACTGACTGAATCTCAGTTACTTTGACATCTAAATCATAGAATTTTTGTTCCATGATTCTTTCCAGGCTCTCCTGGTTTTGAGTTAGGGTGGCCAACCCCTTCTCAATCCTCAGATTTGATGCTATCAAGTAACCAAGCTGGTCCTGCTTGCTCTTCAAAAAGTACTCAGATGCCTCCGCTAGAGTTGGCATCTTGGCAGCCTTCTCTTTCTTTGCTTTCTCCTTCTTCTCTTGAGCTTGTACTGATGATGGTTCATTCTCATTCATGACAACTTGATTGTCCTCAAAGTCTGGATAGAGAACAAAGTGTTCCTTATCCAACAGATACTTTCCTATGCCCATCTTTGAGTTAATCAACTCCTGAATTTGTGGGGCATATCCACAACTTCTCTTCTGGTCTGCTGCTGTCCTCTTGATAGTCTCAACTATGAGGCTCATGACCTTGAATTTCTATGGCACATCAAATATGTGTAGCAAATTAATTGCATGCCCTCTGATCATGTTGTGGTCACCTGACTTGGGCAAAAGAGTGTGCCTTAGGATCCAGTTGATCGTTTGCAGCCCTGACGGAAGAAAATGGACTGACCCAAACTTGAAAGTTTCAAGTGCTTCATCTGGGATCTCCTTGTACATCTGTGACATTGAATTGTGATCCATCTTTTTCTTGGCATAGACGTCCAAGTCATCTTCACTCTCCTTTGGGGCATTGATCAGATTTGCCCATTCCTCAATGGTTGATTGGTATCTCGTTCCTTCAGACATCCAAACAATTCTGCCATCTGGATAGAAATGTGCTGTGGAGTAGAATTGCATGATGAGCTCATCATTCCAGTTTGTGAGCTTCTGCCCAACAAAATCTGCGACTCCACACGCACTAAAGCTGTCATATACTCCTGGATAATGTTCTTCATTTTCCTTCATGTAGGTCCAGTCGACCCACCTCATATCACACACTATTGGCTTCTTGTCCAACAAGATTGTCTCATAGAAATCATGTTGTTCCTTTGTGTGGAATCTGTAATCAACAGCAGTCCTTCTCCTGGTGGCATATGGATCCGACTCTCTCCATAGCCTCAACCCTGAATCTCTCCTGATCTTCATGTTCTCAGCCACAGGATGAGCATCGTTGTGGTCTGGAATCTTGGGTTTGAGCTTCCTCAGGACTTGTCCTTCATCATCTTCCTCAGCAGCAACATCAGGCACTGGGGCCTTTTTCTTCTCAGCTGCTGGTATACTCCTGGTATTCCTCTTTGGTTCACTCTTGGGCTTGGAGGCAGCTTTGGGTGCATCTTTGGATTTTGATGTTGCAGCCCCTGACCTTATAGCATCACCCATCAGCTTCTGTGCCTTGGGTGCTGGTGCAGCAGCCTCTTCTTCTTCTTCTTCTTCCATCATGGAAGGCTTTCCAATCACTCTGGCCATGGTCTTCCTGACCCTTTCCTTCCTTTTCTTTCCTTCTGCAGCAGGCTCTTTGGGTTGGGATTCCAAGGATGCTTGAGTGGAGGCTCTGGCTTTAGACATGGGTTGTCTTCCTGCTGGCCTTTTGATCTTCATCCCTGGCTTAACTGCAGCTGAGTTGTACTCCTTCTTGAGCACTTTCTTCTTTGAACTAGCCTCATCCTCAACTGCCACATAATCCTCATCCTCAGACTCTGAGGTCTTCTTCTTCCTTGTCCTGGTGTCAGCTTTGGGCAAATTGCTGGGAGTACTTCTGCTTCCTTCATCTGATCTGCTGGAGGGACTAGTGCCCTCACTCATGTGAATCTGCTCTTCTTCCCTGTTCTGACTATCACTTTGGTCTGACATGCTGCAAACACTGACTGCTGACCCTGTGAACAGTTATAGATGAGATAGAGTGGATGAGCATCTCAAAATGCAGAGATTTTTGCAAAAGGATGATTCAAAAACTTAGTTTTAGTTTTCCACAGAAAGCATTTCGGATCAACCGATTTTCAAACTCGGTGATACCGAAGCAGTTTTGGAACATAAACTAGTGAACTCGGTCAGACTGAGTCACAGTTCAGTGGCACCGAGACTGCTAGGGTTTCACAAAGTTCTAAAATCGGTCACACCGATTAGCAATTCTCGGTCAGATCGAGAGTTACTAGTGCAATGGCGATAGCCAAATCGGTGGGACCGAGTTTTTCAACTCGGTGGGTCCGAGATGGTTTCGGCGGAAACCTAACCCTAAATTTTAAAATCGCATCTATTCTAAGGATTGTTTTGACTGGATAGAGGTGTTTCAATCGTGGCAAGAATCATAATGAACACAATGTGCTGAGAATCAGACGAGGATAGCACTGTGATTGAGTTCATACCCTAGTTTGGTGATGAACTCGCTACGGCGGCAACGGCGGAGATGAAATCCGTTGACGGCGGCGGAGACCGGCGACAAGAGGCGGCTTGCGACGAAGTCGACGATCCGGAGACCTAGTAGGCAGAGCAAGCTATGCGCGGGCGAAGAGTTTTGGAGAAAGTTTTCCAAAATTTTGCCCGTGTGAATATATAGCCCGACACTGTCGGTGTGACCAAGTGGAACAACTCGGTGGCACCGAGACGCATAACTGTTGACAGTTACAGCAACTCGGTATGACCGAAAAGTTCAAATCGGTTCCACCGAGATTGAAAACCTAGACCGACTTAGTGATCTCGGTATGACCGAAATGGAGGAATCGGTCAGACTGAAAACCACAAAGAAGTTTTGGAAGTTTAAGTCTATGACGAATCGGGGACTCCGAGTGCTCCTCACGCAGAGTGGTTCGAATCTGACTTGGTCAAATTTTGTGATGTAGCATGAATAGAGTTTGTGACGAGAAAAGCATAGATAGCTAGAGAAGGTTCTTAGGCATTCTTGTCCATCCACTTGGCCAAAGAAAAGGAACCAAACAATCAAAACAACAAGTGGATGTCCTCGAATGAGTTAAATATGCAACCAACATGCTCACACAATAAAATGACAAATGAAATATGTGCCAAAGCATGCACAACCAATTCTAGCATCTATCAAACAATTGGCGATGACTAGGTCATCTATATATGAGTATATTGACTTAGGAGTCAAATGAGAACATTTGATCATAGGTCATACTCATCATTTAAGTTCAAGTGGGGTTACCACTTTTACATAACGCATTGATGTATTCACATCATTAGAGTTGCTTTGACTCAATTCTTAGAGTTAAGCTCCCCCTAGATGTGAGATCCCCCCTTAGAGGGATGAACTAACCTTGGGTTTTGTCGATGATGACTACATGTAGGTGTTCAAGATGTGGATGCTCAATGTTGATGTAGATCTTTTGGAGCAATCCTTTGGAGTGAGTTGCACTTTCAATACCTACATGGGTTAGTCCCACAAGGAACAAACAAGAATATCCATAGACATAGAGTGATTCACACACAAGATGATGTCCATGAAAACATTAGGTTACCTTGTCCCTTGCCTTACCAACATGAAGGTTTGTGACTCCTTGAACTAGTGCAAGATATGGAAGTTGATAGCACTTGTCCTTGCCATAATGATATGAGTGAAGAATGTTGGCGGAGTCACCCTCAAGAACTCTCTAGTTCTTCTTCTTCGGGATCCACATCATCTTGATGGGAATCCTTGGAGTTGTAGTTGTACTTGATGAAGTAGAACTTGACGTAGTCCTGGGAACCCACTTGACCAAGGCCTTAGGTGCTTCTTCAAATGCATTAATCTCCTCTAGAAGCTTGTCCTTGCCTTTGTTCTTGTGGTCTTGTGGTGGAAGATCATCTTGTGCTTGTGTTCCCTTGAAGGAAGTAGGATCATACTTCTCTTGTTGAGGAACAAACTTCGTCTTGGGGTATTGATCTTCTTCCCACTCAACTCCATTGGCATTGAACTTTCGTTCAAAACCAACACCTTGATTCTTCCGGTGCCTTCCTTGCTTGCGTACAATTTCCTCGAATTGCTTACTCCCGGCAAGGCTCTTGTAAACACCTTTCTCTATAATTCCCTTCAATAAGCTATTTTCTTGCTCAAGGGTAACTTGGCTAAGAGAATCATTCGTGGAATCAAGAGAACTACTAGAAGCAACAATATTGGATTTTGCATTATTATTGTTACTACTAGAGGAAGGATCTTTCTTGTTCTTGTTACTAGAATTGACTTGAGGCACGTAAATAGATAGGAGTAAACGCTTGGCAATGTAAGAAGAACTTTTCTTACGGAGATCATCATTGATTGCCTTTAGGAACTCATGCTCTTGCTCAAGATTGAGCTTTTCAAAGCGTAACTTCTCATGAGCCCTTAAAAGTTCTCGATGATCTTCAAAGATAGTTTCATGAGCTAACTTAGGAGTGTTTAGTTCTTTAGTTAGAAGCTCAATCTTCTCCTTATCATTGTCATTTGTTTTATCTTGATTAGCATGATTAATTGACGTTTCATCATAGTATTCATCACTAGAGTTGTCAATAAGTAAATCATCATCACCTAACAAGTCATCTTCATCACTATTAAAATCAACATACTCGGGGTGTGTTACCTTAGGACCTTTGTTCATGAAGCATCTTCCAATTCCTTCATTTGGTGAATCAAATATGCCATAGGAGTTGGTTGACACAAGTGCTAGACCGGCAACACCTTCATCTTGAGTATGTTCGGAGTCGGAGTGATAGCTTCTCTCGGAGTGATTGTCGGAGTCGGAGCCGGATACCCATTCACCAACATGAGCTTGATGTCTTTGTTTTGTATAGCTCTTTGGTGACTTGTCCTTCCTTTCCAAATCCTTGCTTCTCCGTGAGGGTCTTCGTTCATAACGATCGTCTCTACTCCTTCTCTCTCTTGGTGGTGATTCTTCTCTTCTACTTCTTCTTTTTGGAGAATCTTCTCTTCTTTTGTAGGGTGTCGTACACTCATTGGAATAGTGTCCGGGTCTCCCACAATTGTAGCAATTGCGCTCTCGACTAGAAGATCTTTTGTCATTGTATGACCTTGACTTAGAGCTTCTTTCTTTGCTTCTACAATTGTAGAATTTGTTGAAGTTCTTCACCATTAAGCTCAATTCTTCATTGAAGGTTTGTTTCTCACTTGATGATGTGGGGGCTTCACATGAGGCTTTGTAAGCACCACTCGACTTGTTGTGAAGTTCCTCCTTATCCTTGAGTGACATCTCATGAGCAAAAATTCTTCCAATGACTTCCGTTGGCTTGAGATCTTTGTAATTTGGCATCATTTGGATCAATGTGCACACGGTATCATACTTTCCATCCAATGCTCTTAGGATCTTCTTGATGATGAATCTGTCGGTCATCTCTTCACTTCCTAAGCCGGCAATCTCATTTGTGATAAGAGCAAGCCTAGAGTACATTTCAGAGACACCTTCACCATCCTTCATTTTGAACTTGTCAAGCTGACTTTGGAGCACATCCAACTTGGATTCCTTGACGGAGTCGGTACCTTCATGCATATCAATCAAAGTATCCCAAATTTCCTTTGCATTCTCAAGGCAACTGATTTTGTTGAATTCTTCGGGGCACAATTCATTGAAGAGGATATCACAAGCTTGAGCGTTGTATTGCAGCATCTTCAATTCATCCGCATTAGCTTCACGGTTCGGTTCTCTCCCATCAAAGAATTCACCTTGCAAGCCAATACACACAATAGCCCAAACGGCGGGGTTATGTCCGAGAATATGCATTTTCATCTTATGCTTCCAACTAGCAAAATTAGTGCCATCAAATTAAGGACCTCTACGGTGATAATTTCCCTCGCTAGACGCCACACTCTCCTAGGTTGTGAAACCAAGGCTATGACCACCAAAAGCTATGGAAATCAAAGCAAATGGAGACCAAAGCTCTGATACCACTTGTAGGACCTTGAAGTATGTCTAGAGGGGGGGTGATTAGACTACTTGGCCAATTAAAAACTTAACCTTTTCCCAATTTTAGACTTTGGCAGATTTTAGCTATCTTTGCACAAGTCAAGCAATCATCACACAATTCAAGCAAGGATGCAAAGAGTATATAGGCAGCAGAAATGAAAGCATGCAACTTGCAAGAATGTAAAGGGAAGGGTTTGGAGGATTCAAACGCAGTTGGAGACACGGATGTTTTTGTCGTGGTTCTGATAGGTGGTGCTATCGTACATCCACGTTGATGGAGACTTCAACCCACGAAGGGTAATGGTTGCGCGAGTCAACAGAGGGCTCCACCAACGAAGGGTCCACGAAGAAGCAACCTTGTCTATCCCACCATGGTCGTCGCCCACGAAGGACTTGCCTCACTAGCGGTAGATCTTCACGAAGTAGGCGATCTCCTTGCCCTTACAAACTCCTTGGTTCAACTCCACAATCTTGTCGGAGGCTCCCAAGTGACACCTAGCCAATCTAGGAGACACCACTCTCCAAGAAGTAACAAATGGTGTGTCGATGATGAACTCCTTGCTCTTGTGCTTCAAATGATAGTCTCCCCAACACTCAACTCTCTCTCATGGGATTTGGATCTGGTGGAAAGAAGATTTGAGTGGAAAGAAACTTGGGAAGGCTAGAGATCAAGATTCATATGGTAGGAATGGAATATATTGGCCTCAACACATGAGTAGGTGGTTCTCTCTCAGAACTGGTAAGTTGGAAGTGTAGGTATGTTCTGATGGCTCTCTCCACGAATGAAGACGAGGTGGAGGGGTATATATAGCCTCCACACAAAATCTAACTGTTACACACAATTTACCAAACTCGGTGGGACCGAATCAACAAACTTGGTCGGACCGATTTAGTAAACCTAGTGACCGTTAGTGATTTCGGTGGGACCGACATGCAACTCGGTAGGACTGATATGGTTAGGGTAAGGGCATAACGTAATCTCGGTGATACCGATTACACAAACTCGATGAGATCGATTTTGGTAATTAGCTAACTAGAGAGTTCGTCAGGTAAATTCGGTAGGACCGATTCGCTCTTTTCGGTGAGACCGAAATGTTACGAAAGGGAAACAGAGAGTTTACATTGCAATCTCGGTGGGACCGATCGCTCACTTCGGTTAGACCGAAACGTTACGAAGGGAAACAGAGAGATTACAATCCCATCTTGGTGAGACCGAGATCCCTATTGGTGAGACCGATTTGCCTAGGGTTTGTGGCAGTGGCTATGACATTTGAACTTGGTGGCGCCGGATAGAAAGAATCGGTGGGGTCGAGTTTGACTTTGGGTTTAGGTCATATGTGGAAGTAAGAAAGTAGATGAAGGTTTTTCTAGCATATCACTAAGCACTTGAAGCAAGCGGCTCATTAAGCAACACATCATCCCTCCTTGATAGTATTGACTTTTCCTATAGACTCAATGTGATCTTGGATCACTAAAATGTAAAATGTAGAGTCTTGAGCTTTTGAGCTTGAGCCAATCCTTTGTCCTTAGTATTTTGAGTTATCCACTTTCATCATCCATGCCATGCCATTCATTGAGCTTTCCTGAAATATTTGTCTTGGAATAGCATTAGCTCAATGAGCTATATGTTGTTATGAATTACCAAAACCACCTAGGGATAGTTGCACTTTCAGAGTGGCTGTAGGGGACGTTGCGGCTGCCGAATGGGACGCAGGAGTAGCACATGACGCAGTAGATGGTGTCCTTACTAGTACTCCATAGTCTCTATCTATCTATATCTATATATATCTACTCTTATAGAAAACCGAGTTGGTGATGATGGTATGCCTGCCATCTTGTAATATAGACTGTCCGATCTATATCTGACGGATAGAAAGCCAACTATGACAATTTTACAAAAGATACCCACAACTCTCTCCGCATTTACAGATAAGGCCTTGCCTCGTTCATCCTTATCTCCCACAACCTCGTGCTCCTCCCTATGTCTCTATCTCTACTACTCTTCTTTGTTTTTTATAACAAATCGAATAGTGTTGCACCGTACTCAACTAGTACGCCCGCTGAACATGCCCGGCTGAACACGCCTCCTCGCCTCCATCATCACCAACTGAGTCTTTTATAGGAGTGGGAGTAGAGAAAAACCGAGTTCGTGATGATGGGTGCCGTGCAATGCACGGGCATCTTGCTATTGTTTTGCATATAAGTCCAAACACCACGTAGACACAGTCTTTGAGCACGGTTCATAGTCGTTCCACGCTCGGGCATTGAAGTTTGTAACTATTTTAGATTAGAATATACTACTCCTCCGGTGCTAGTAGTAGGCGAGACCTACTCTACTACTCTACTCAAGCAAGTTAGGGCATAATCTTTGTAGTAGGTACTTGTAGGGAGTACCGATCTTGTGATCACTCAAGCAAGTTGTCCGCATCGATATGACCCTCGCTATTGGTATGTGTCTCGTAAGTCAAGCGGCGTGCTGTAGTCATCATCACCTGTCCACTTCCCACAGCACATATTCGCTTCTCCATCTTTGTCCGCACATAATCTCGTCCAAGCTTCCATCCCCGCTAAGGCGCCTCCCCCCTCGTCCAAAACCCAAGCACTAACAATGGCAGAACCGAGCAGCATCCGCCGAAAGAGTGGCTGGAATTCGCTCCCCACAGAGGTAATCAAGCTCATTGTTTCGCGTGTGTAAAATCTCATTACCATGCCGCTCGCCACGTGCTCGTCGGGGCTGTACCGTTTACTCAAAGCCCTCATGCCAGAGATTTTTAAGCCAGCTCCTTGCTTGCTGATGCCGCCTGATCTTCAGAAACGGCGTGTCACGCAGCATAACGATCGTAGGGTGGCGAGCATCAGCCCCCTTCACTGCGATCCGATCCCCGTCAGCCTCAACTACATTAACGGTATGTACTGGGTCGGCATGAACACGTCTTGGATGGTGCTCATCGACGGTTGATACGTCTCCAACGTATCTATAATTTTTGATTGCTCCATGCTACTTTATCTACTATTTTAGACAATATTGGGCTTTATTTTCCACTTTATATTATTTCTGGGACTAACCTATTAACCGGAGGCACAGCCCAAAATTTCTGTTTTTTGCCTATTCAGTGTTTCGAAGAAACAGAATATCAAACGGAGTCCAAACGGAATGATATGTGTTTTGGTTGGAGCGTCTTGTATTATTTGCGTCTTTGCTTGTTAGTTTACCACAATCATCCTTGCTGTACAAACGTTTTGATAGATCCCTACATAAATTGGAATTTGATAGAATACTCTACGTGCTTCACTTATATCTTTTGAGCTTGATAGTTTTGCTCATAGTGCTTCACTTATATCTTTTGAGCGTGATAATTTTTGCTCTAGTGCTTCACTTAGATCTTTTAGAGCACGGTGGTGGATTTGTTTTAAAGAAACTATTGATCTCTCATTCTTCACTTAGATTATTTTGAGAGTCGTTAATAGCATGGTAATTCACTTAAAATTAATATACTTGGTATTCAAGATATGTGAAACTTTCTTTTGAGTGCGTTGAATACTAAGAAAAGTTGGATACTTGATAATTGTTTTGAGATGTGGAGGTAGTGATATTAAAGTCATGCTAGTTGGGTGATTATGAATTTAAAGAATGCTTGTGTTGAAGTTAGCAAAACCCGTAGCATGCACGTATGGCTAAAGTTGCGTAACAAATTTGAAACATGAAGTGTACCTGGCTTGTGCATCCTTATGAGTGGCGGTCGGGGACGAGCGATGGTCTTTTCCTACCAATCTATCCCCCTAGGAGCATGAGCGTAGTACTTGATTTTTGATGACTTCTAAATTTTTGCAATAAGTATATGAGTTCTTTTGACTAATATTGAGTCCATGGATTAGACGCACTTTTACCTTTCCGCCTTTGCTAGCCTCTTCGGTACCGTGTATTGCCCTTTCTCACCTTAAGAGTTGGTGAAAACTTCGCCGGTGCATCCAAACCCCGTGATACGATACGCTCTATCACACATAAACCTCCTTATACCTACCTATTATGGCATTTCCATAGCCATTCCGAGATATATTGCTATGCAACTTTCCATCGTTCCGATCATCATCATGACATACTTTACTTTTGTCATATTTCCATTGCATGATCATGTAGTTGACATCGTATTTGTGGCAAAGCCACCATGCATTATTTTTCATACATGTCACTCTTGATTCATTGCACCATCCCGCACATCACGGAGGCATTCATATAGAGTCATATCTTGTTCTAGTTTCGAGTTGTAATCCTTATGTTGTAATCAATAGAAGTGTGATGGTCATCATTGTTAGAGCATTGCCCAATAAAAGAAGAAGAAGAAAGGCCCAAAAGAAAAAAAATAAAGGCCCAAAAAAATAATAAAAAGGGCAATGTTACTATCTCTTTTTCCACACTTGTGCTTCAAAGTAGCACCTTGTTCTACATGTAGTAAATCTCATATATTGTGCTTCAAAGTAGCACCTTGTTCTTCATGTAGTGAGTCTCATAAGCTGTGCTTCAAAGTAGCACCATGTCTTTCATGTAGCAAGCCTCATGAGTTGTCTTTTTCATACTAGAGGGAATTTTTCATTATAGAACTTGGCTTGGATATTCCTATGATGGGCTTCCTCAAATGCCCTAGGTCTTCGTGAGCAAGCAAGTTGGATGTACACCCACTAGTTTTCTTTTGTTGAGCATTCATTTATAGCTCTAGTGCATCCTTTGCATGGTAATCCCTACTCCTCATGTTGACATCAATTGATGGGCATATCCATAGCCCGTTGATTATCCTCGTCAATGTGAGACTTTCTCCTTTTTTGTCTTCTCCACACAATCCCCATCATCATATTCTATTCCACCCATAGTTCTATATCCATGGCTCACGCTCATGTATTGCGTGAAGATTGAAAAGTTTGAGATTATTTAAGTATGAAACAATTGCTTGGATTGTCATCGGGGGTATAGAAGTTGGGAACATCTTTGTGTGACAAAAATGAAGCATAGCCTAACTATATGATTTTGTAGGGATGAACTTTCTTTTGCCATGCTATTTTGAGAAGACATAATTTGTTAGTTAGTAAGCTTGAAGTATTATTATTTTTATGTCAATATGAACTTTTGTCTTGAATCTTTCGGATCTGAATATTCATACCACAATTAAGAAGATTTACATTGAAATTATGCCAAAGTATCCTCCACATCAAAATTCTTTTTATCATTTACCTACTCGAGGGCGAGCAGAATTAAGCTTGGGGATGCCTCGATCGTCTCCAACGTATCTATAATTTTGATTGCTCCATGCTACTTTATCTACTGTTTTGGACTATATTGGGCTTTATTTTCCACTTTTATATTATTTTTGGGACTAACCTATTAACCAGAGGCCCAGCCCAGAATTGTGGTTTTTTGCCTATTTTAGTGTTTCGAAGAAACAGAATATCAAACGGAGTCCAAACGGAATGAAACCTTCGGCAACATGATTTTCTCACCGAACGTGATCCAGGAGACTTGGACCCTACTCCAAGGAACAAAAGAGGCGGTCATGAGGGTGGGCCCCCTCTGGGCGCGCCCCCTGCCTCGTGGGCCCCCTGTTGCTCCACCGACGTACTCCTTCCTCCTATATATACCTACATACCCCCGACAGATCGAATACGGAGCCAAAAACCTAATTCCACAGCCGCAACTTTCTGTATCCACGAGATCCCATGTTGGGGCCTGTTCCGGAGCTCCGCCAGAGAGGGCCGTCATAACGGAGGGCTTCTACATCATCATAGCCCCTCCGATGAAGTGTGAGTAGTTTACCTCAGACCTTCGGGTCCATAGTTAGTAGCTAGATGGCTTCTTCTCTCTTTTTGGATCTCAATACAATGTTCCCCCCCTCTCTTATGGAGATCTATTCAATGTAATCTTGTTTTTGCGGTGTGTTTGTTGAGACCGATGAATTGTGGGTTTGTGATGCAGCTTATCTATGAATAATATTTGAATATTCTCCAAATTCTTTTATGTATGATTGAGTTATCTTTGCAAGTCTCTTCAAATTATCCGTTTGGTTTGGCCAACTAGATTGGTAGTTCTTGCAATGGGAGAAGTGCTTAGCTTTGGGTTTGATCTTGCGGTGTCCTTACCCAGTGACAGAAAGGGTTGCTAGGCACGTATTGTATTTTTGCCATCGAGGATAACAAGATGGGGTTTTTATCATATTGCATGAATTTATCCCTCTACATCATGTCATCTTGCTTAAGGCGTTACTCTATTTTTAACTTAATACTCTAGATGCATGCTTGATAGCGGTCGATGGGTGGAGTAATAGTAGTAGATGCAGAATCGTTTCGGTTTACTTGTCTCGGACGTGATGCCTATATACATGATCATACCTAGATATACTCATAACTATGCTTAATTCTATCAATTGCTCAACAGTAATTTGTTCACCCACCGTAGAATACTTATGCTCTCGAGAGAAGCCACTAGTGAAACCTATGGCCCCCGGGTCTATTTTCATCATATCAATCGACATCACTTTAATACTTGCTTTGTTTTTACTTTGTTTATCTATATGAAAAATACCAAAAATATTATTTATCATCTCTATCAGATCTCACCCTCGTAAGTGACCATGAAGGGATTGACAACCCCTATTCGCGTTGGTTGCGAGTAGCTATCGTTTTGTGCAGGTACGAGGGACTTGTGCATGGCCTCCTACTGGATTGATACCTTGGTTCTCAAAAACTGAGGGAAATACTTACACTACTTTGCTGCATCATCCTCTCCTCTTCAGGGAAATCCAACGCAGTGCTCAAGAGGTAGCAAGAAGAATTTCTGGCGCCGTTGCCGGGGAGTCTGCGCAAAAGTCAACATACCAAGTACCCATCACAATCCCTATCTCCCCCATTACATTATTTGCCATTTGCCTCTCATTTTCCTCTCCCCCACTTCACCCTTGCCGTTTTATTCGCCCTCTCTTTCCCAATCTCCTCCTCTTTTTCCCGTTGCCTTTTTCTCGCTTGCCTTTTGTTTTCTCGTGTGTTGGATTGCTTGTTTGTCGCGATGGCTCAAGATGCTACCAAATTGTGTGACTTCACCAATACCAATAATAATGATTTCCTTAGCACTCCGATTGCTCCTCTTGCCAATACTGAATCTTGGGAAATCAATACTGCTTTGTTGAATCTTGTTATGAAAGATCAATTCGCCGGCCTTCCCAGTGAAGATGCCGCTACTCATCTGAATAGCTTCGTTGATTTATGTGATATGCAAAAGAAAAAAGATGTCGATAATGATGTCGTTAAATTGAAGCTATTTCCTTTTTCGCTTAGAGATCGTGCTAAAGTATGGTTTTCGTCTTTGCCTAAAAATAGTATTGATTCTAGGAACAAGTGCAAAGATGCTTTTATCTCTAAGTATTTTCCTCCCGCTAAGATTATCTCTCTTAGGAACGATATTATGAATTTTAAGCAACTTGATCATGAACATGTTGCACAAGCTTGAGAGAGAATGAAATTAATGATACGTAATTGTCCTACTCATGGTTTGAACTTGTGGATGATTGTACAAAACTTCTATGCCGGATTGAATTTTGCTTCTAGAAATCTTTTAGATTCGGCCGTGGGAGGCACCTTTATGGAAATTACGTTAGGATATGCTACAAAGTTACTTGATAATATTATGGCTAATTATTCTCAATGGCACACCGAAAGATATTCTAGTAAAAAAGTGCATGCGATAGAAGAAATTAATGTTTTGAGTGGAAAGATGGATGAACTTATGAAATTATTTGCTACTAAGAGTGTTTCTTCTGATCCTAATGATATGCCTTTGTCTACTGTGATTGAGAATAATAATGAATCTATGCATGTGAATTTTATTGGTAGGAATAATTTTGGTAACAACGCATATAGAGGGAATTTTAATCCTAGGCCTTATCCTAGTAATCCTCCTAATAATTATGGAAATTCCTACAACAACTCTTATGGAAATTTTAATAAGATGCTCTCTGAATTTGAGAGTAGTGTTAAAGAGTTTATGAATTCACAAAAGAATTTTAATGCTTTGCTTGAAGAGAAATTGCTTAAAGTTGATGACTTGGCTAGGAACGTTGATAGAATTTCTCTTGAAATTTATTCTTTAAAGCTTAGATCTATTCCTCCTAAGCATGATATCAATGAGTCTCTCAAAGCTATGAGAATTTCCATTGATGAGTGCAAAGAAAGAACCGCTAGGATGCATGCTTCCAAAGATGCCTTTATTAAAGTGTGTTCTTCCAATTCCTATGAAAATCAAGATGAAGATCTAAAAGTTATTGATGTGTCCCCCATTAAATCTTTGTTTTGCAATATGAATCTTGATGAAACTGAATATGATCTTCCTTTACCTAGAAGGCGTTCTAAGAATTCAGAGTTTTTAGATCTTGATGATGAAATTGATAAGTGTGGGATTGAAGGAAATAAAAACCTAGATGTTGTTAAACCCACTATTTTGGATCTCAAGGAATTTAATTATGAAAATTTCTCTTTAATTGATTGTATCTCCTTGTTGCAATCCGTACTAAATTCTCCTCATGCTTATAGTCAAAACAAAGCCTTTACCGAACACATTGTTGATGCCTTGATGCAATCTTATGAAGAAAAACTTGAGTTGAAAGTTTCTATCCCTAGAAAACTCTATGATGAGTGGGAACCTACTATTAAGATTAAAATTAAAAATTATGAGTTTCATGCCTTGTGTGATTTGGGTGCTAGTGTCTCTACTATCCCCAAAACTTTGTGTGATTTGCTAGATTTTCGTGACTTTGATGATTGCTCTCTAAACTTGCATCTTGCGGATTCTACTATTAAAAAGCCTATGGGAAGAATTAATGATGTTCTTATTGTTGCAAATAGGAGTTATGTGCCCATAGATTTTATCGTTCTTGATGTAGATTGCAATCCTTCTTGCCCTATTATTCTTGGTAGACCTTTCCTTAGAAAGATTGGTGCAATTATTGATATGAAGGAATGGAATATTAGATTTCAATTTCCATTTAAAAAGGGCATGGAACACTTTCCTAGAAAGAAAATAAAATTACCATATGAATCTATCATGAGAGCCACTTATGGATTGCCTACCAAAGATGGCAATACCTAGATCTATCCTTGCTTTTATGCCTAGCTAGGGGCGTTAAACGATAGCGCTTGTTGGGAGGCAACCCAATTTTATTTTTAGTTTTTTTTGTTTTTTGCTTCTGTTAAGGAATAAATAATCAATATAGCCTCTGGTTAGATGTGGTTTTATGTTTTAATTAGTGTTTGTGCCAAGTTAGACCTATTGGAACTTCTTGGATGATAGTTATTTGATCTTGCTGTAATTTCCAGAAACTTTGCGCTCAGTGCCCGAATTATTAAAAATTACCATAACGTGATAAAATACTGATTCCAATGGCTGCTGATCAATAAACAAATTTTCTAGGTCTTCCAATTTTGGTAGATTATTTGGATTTGCATAAGTTTGCGTTAGTTACAGATTACTACAGACTGTTCTGTTTTTGACAGATTCTGTTTTTCGTGTGTTGTTTGCTTATTTTGATGAATCTATGGCTAGTAAAATAGTTTATAATCCATAGAGAAGTTGAAATACAGTAGGTTTAACACCAATAAAAATAAATAATGAGTTCATTACAGTACCTTAAAGTAATCTTTTGTTTTCTTTCTCTAACGGAGCTCACGAGATTTCTATTGAGTTTTGTGTTGTGAAGTTTTCAAGTTTTGGGTGAATTCTTTTGATGGATTATGGAACAAGGAGTGGAAAGAGCCTAAGCTTGGGGATGCCCATGGCACCCCCAAGATAATCCAAGGACACCAAAAAGTCAAAGCTTGGGGATTCCCCGGAAGGCATCCCCTCTTTCGTCTACTTCCATCGGTAATTTACTTGGAGCTATATTTTTATTCACCACATGATATGTGTTTTGCTTGGAGCGTCTTGTATTATTTGCGTATTTGCTTGTTAGTTTACCACAATCATCCTTGCTGTACACAACTTTCGAGAGAGCCATACATAAATTGGAATTTGATAGAATACTCTACGTGCTTCACTTATATCTTTTGAGCTTGATAGTTTTGCTCATAGTGCTTCACTTATATCTTTTGAGCGTGATAATTTTTGCTCTAGTGCTTCACTTAGATCTTTTAGAGAATGGTGGTGGATTTCTTTTAAAGAAACTATTGATCTCTCATTCTTCACTTAGATTATTTTGAGAGTCGTTAATAGCATGATAATTCGCTTAAAATTAATATACTTGGTATTCAAGATATGTGAATGTAACACCCCGGAAGTAACTTTCCATATTTGTAACTCCAACTCTTGCCATTTTCGGCATTGTGATATGATATTCCCTCCGTGGTTGGGTTTTTTCTTCATTTTGCATTTTGTCCATGTCATGCATTTTATATCATGTCATCATGTGCATCGCATTTGCATACGTGTTCGTCTCATGTTTCCGAGCATTTTTCCCGTTGTCCGTTTTGCAATCCGGCACTCCTATCTCCCCCGGCGGTCCCTTCTACGTTTTCCGTGTGCGGGTATTAAACCTTCTCGAAATGGACCGAGGTTTGTCTAGTGGCCTTGGTATACCACCCGTAGACCACCGGTCAAGTTTCGGGTCATTTGGAGCTCGTTTGATACTCCAACGGTTAACCGCACTCTCGCAAAGGCCTCTTTTAAGTTGCAGCCCAACACCCCTTCAAAACAGCCCAATAACCCATCTAAGTCACTTCCATGCTCTCCGTCGTTCGATCATGATCGTGTGGGCGAAAACTACACCTCATTCGGACTCTCCTAGCTCCCTCTATGCCTATTTAAACATCTCCCCCGTCCAAATCCGGGTCTCCTTCCTCCCTAACCCTAAAATTCCGTCCCACATGGCCGACGTGTCCGCTGTCTCGCGGACACTTCAGCGCCGCCGCGCAGCGCTAATCGGGGCACGCCACATATGCGCGCCCCGCCACAGCCGCCCATGAGCCCATGAGCCCACGGCCGCCCTCACCCGGCCCGCTCCGCTCCTCCTCGTCCGGCATGCCGCCGGCCGCCCGCCAGCAACTCCTCCGCCCGCGCCGCCCAGCCGCCTCGCCTCGCCGCCGACCGCCAGCGCCCGCCTCCCGCCATCGCACCGGCCCCGCCACCGCCCGGACCCGGCCCCGCCCAGCCGCCTTGCGCCGCAATCACCGGCCCCTGACCATCGCCGCCTCTCCTCCTACTGGCGGCGAGCCCCGGCCGCCGCCTTCCTCCTCCTCGCCGGGCTCCGGCTAGCCCATGAACCGCCGCCCGCCGTCGCCCGATCCCGATCCGGCCTCGGGCGTCGCCGCCATTGACTTCTCCCCTCCTTTTCTTTCTCTAAGTTTTTGCATCATTGATATTTTATAGCTTTTCAACGTGCTATATCTTTGCATCTGTAGATCCATTTTGCGCGTATAATATGTCAAAATGTTCGTCTTGAAGAGTAGATCATTTCATCTCATTGCATCATTTTCATTTGAGCTCGTCTTGATGCCCGAAATGCTGTTGGAAGAGTGCTATGTGATGTTAGTTTCTGTTTCTTAACAGAACTTGCACTTTTGTTATTTTTTCCATGATTGATGTATGCATCCTATGAATTTGAGTCCTACATGTGTTTTGAAATATGCCATGCCATCTTTCCAGGGGTGTATGCCATGTATTTTTGTGATCTATGTGGTGACTAGCACAAGCATGCAAAGTAGGTGTCCTGATGTTGCTGATTTCAGCCCTGTTTTAGCTGATTTTGATGCCATGTTAACTTGATGATATCGAGAGATCCATGCATATTTTGAGATACTTCAGTAAGGATGTTTTGTAAAACATGTCTTTCTCTATCCATCCATGCCCTTGTTTGCAATTATGGAGTGCCATAGCTTGAGTCAATCGAGCTCTACTTTTGCTACCAAATGTTTCCTGGCAGATTGTTTACATGTTATTCAATTTTGCCAAGCTTGTTGTGGTTGATCCATGTATGCTATGTTATTGTTCTTGCCATGTATGTCTTCTCTGTCATGTCTTCTTGATGTATGTATGCTTAGTTTATCATTTAAGGCTCTGTAGTGAGCGCATTGAGCTTGTAAACATGCTTACTCGTTATCAGTTTTTGACATGCCATGTTGCTGAATCTGTTAGCGAAACTTTCAATATTGACATGGGTGTTACTATATTTTCTAATCCTTTTTGGCTTATGGTCAGTAAAGAACTTTTGTTCTATGCTTTGAGTAGATTTATGTCATGCCATGTTTTGCTATTTTAAGTTCCTTTAGCATGTAGTTTTGTTGCTCTGAACATTGCAACCTGATGCTGTTTTTGCCATGTCCAGCCTGATATTTTGTGCACTTTTGCCATGCTTGTTTGAACCTGTTATGATGTGATCTAGCCGTAGGTCAGTGCTCATCTTTTGTCGAGCTTCTTGTGTAGATCACTGCCATGTACTTTGTTGATACGTTTGGGTGCAGTAGCTTAATTATTTGTTGCTTGCTAAGTGGCATCATGCTGTTAATGGCAGATTTCTGCCATTCTTGTTTTGATTGTCATTTGCAAACCGTGCATCCGATTCGGTGATCTTTATATCGATTTCAACGAAATCATCTCATCTTTCAGTGGCATACTTGGTTTGCCAAGTTGATGCCTGGTTCATCATTTACCTTCCGGGCGCACATACGCATTGCATATCACATCTCGCATATCATGTCATGTTTTGCATCATGTTGATTGTGCATTGCACCGTGATTTATTGTGGTTCCTGTGTTTGTGTTGTTGCTTTGGGTAGAGCCGGAGACGAGTACGTGAGCGAGGAACCTGTTGAGAACGCTTACGAGGATCAAGCTTTCGACAACTCGAGAACATTGCGAGCAAGATGACCATACCCTCGATATCACTTCTATCTTTGCTATGCTAGTTGCTCGCTCTTTTGCTATGCCTATGCTACGATGCCTACCACTTGCTATATCATGCCACCCATATTGCCATGTCAGCCCTAACCATCCTTTTCCTAGCAAACCGTTGATTGGCTATGTTACCGCTTTGCTCAGCCCTCTTATAGCGTTGCTAGTTGCGGTGAAGCTGAAGTTTGTTCCTTGTTGGAACATGGAGATGTTGTTCCTTGTTGGAACATGTTTACTTGTTGGGGATATCACAATATATATCTGCTATAATTAATGCATCTATATACTTGGTAAAGGGTGGAAGGCTCGGCCTTATGCAGTGTTTTGTTCCACTCTTGCCACCCTAGTTTTCCGTCATACCGGTGTTATGTTCCTTGATTTAGCGTTCCTTACGGTTGGGTGATTTATGGGACCCCTTGACAGTTCGCTTTGAATAAGACTCCTCCAGCAAGGCCCAACTTTGGTTTTACCATTTGCCACCTAAGCCTTTTTCCCCCGGGTTTTCGCGAGCCCGAGGGTCATCTTTATTTAAACCCCCCCGGGCCAGTGCTCCTTCAAGTGCTGGCCCGAACCGAGCCGCCTGCGGGGCCACCACGGGGAAACTCGAGGCTTGGTTTTACTCGTAGCCTGTCTCATCCGGATGTGCCTTGAGAACGAGATATGTGCAGCTCCTATCGGGATTTGTCGGCACAATCGGGTGGCTTTGCTGGTCTTGTTTTATTGCTGTCGAAATGTCTTGTAGTCCGGGATTCCGAGATTGATCGGGTCTTCCCGGTAGAAGGAATATCCTTCGTTGACCGTGAGAGCTTATAATGGGCTAAGTTGGGACACCCCTGCAGGGTAATATCTTTCGAAAGCCGTGCCCGCGGTTATGAGGCAGATGGGAATTTGTTAATGTCCGGTTGTAGAAAACCCAAAGTTGACCTCAATTAAAATACACATCAACCGCGTGTGTAACCGTGATGGTCTCTTCTCGGCGGAGTCCGGGAAGTGAACACGGTGTTGGAGTTATGTCTGACGTAAGTAGTTCAGGATCACTTCTTGATCGCTTTTAGCTTCACGTCCGTGCTTCGCTTCTCTTCTCGCTCTCTTTTGCGATGTAGCCACCATATATGCTAGTCGCTTGTTGCAGCTCCACTTTACTACCCTGTCCTTCCTATTAGCTTAAATAGTCTTGATCTCGTGGGTGTGAGATTGCTGAGTCCCCGTGACTCACAGATACTTCCAAAACAGTTGCAGTTCCGATGATGCGGTCAGGTGGCGCAACCGAGCTCACGTGGGAGTTCGACGAGGAACGTGGTCGTTACTATGTGTCTTTTCCAGATGATCGATAGTGGTGCCCAGTTGGAGCGATTCGGGGATCTGTAGCATTTGGGGTATCTTCTTTTATTTTGGTTCCGTAGTCGGACCTTGAGTGTACTCTGAATGATGGATGTTTATTTATGTCTTGTGTGAAGTGGCGTTTGTAAGCCAACTATGTATCTCTTTCCTTATTTATTACATGGGTTGTGTTAAGATTACCTCACTTGCGACATTGCTTTCAATGCGGTTATGCCTCTATGTCATGCCTCGACACGTGGGAGATATAGCCGCATCGGGGCGTTACAAGTTGGTAATCAGAGCCTTCCCCGACTTAGGAGCCCCCTACTTGATTGTTTGCTAGCGTTGTTGAGTCTAGAATGGAAAATGTTTTGAGTCTTAGGATTATATATATCGGAGAGTAGGATTCTTTTACTCCCAGTCCCTTCGCTGCTTACGGTGAGGTATCCCGACGTAGAGTTTTGACTCTCCTCTTCTCAAATTTCACTAAAAAATTTTTAGGATCACGTGGGTATCTTGGAATCGTTCGATGGTTTTGTGACGAGAACATTGTTCTTGGTGCCTCGACATTTAGGGGTTGTGGCGGTGTCCCGGGAGTTGAGCTCCGAGGTGTTGTCGTCACAATTTTATCATTGCAGATTCGGAATACCTGAGTTTTACCGACATCGAAATCTCTTTTGTGCAGTTGTTGGTGAGATAACCCCGATAGCCCGATCTTGAGGCGAGTCTTGGGAGTATTGCCATGACTTGTATAACGGATGTTTTTCAAGGTCGAGGTACACGATTTCGAGGATTTCTTGGTTATGTGTTGACGGATGGATACAATTGGATCTAGGTATTGTTAGTTTGGGTGATATATTTTGTGTCCCTGTATCCCCAACACCAGTTGCATAACCGAAAGTTTCGGGAGTTTATAGGTGGGAATTCTAGTAGCTTACGGGATATTCTTTCCGATGGATGTATGATTTGAGATTGGGGTTCAACGTTTAGTGGTCCGCCCATTCACGGTCGATTCTGATGGTCGCGAGAAGTCTTAAAGAATCCTTGGCTATGCTGATTCGAGGGCGTCTTGTTTGTCATTAAATGACGTCCGCTATCGTCGTGTCCGTGTGGGCCCCACCACGAACACTTTGGGCAAAATCTCTATCATGTGTTTGTTCGGTTCATTCTAGCAGCCAATCTTTTGTTTTCAGTTGTGATATTCGTTTTGTTTCTAAGATGATGTTGTTTCCATATCTTTATCTAAGTGGCTTCTCACCTTAATGGGCGTGTGATGATTAACTTTGGAATTCATTCGTTCATTCTTGTTGAATGTTTATTGTGAAGACTATATGTTGCAATTTCTATCCGTTGATTCTACTTATCTTTTTGTCTATCAAAGGACTAACGGATGTCACCCTCTTGAGATGGCTCCGCCAACGTCGTCTGAATCCGGATCGCAATGATGGGGATCGGTCAGACCCTCCACCTCCACCTCCGCCTCCGAGGCACGGCAAGCTATCATGGCAGCCACCAATGCCAATGCTCGATGATTTTGCAGCTCTTGCAAGAACGTACTCGAGGCAAGGCAATCAAGGAAATCAAGGTCAAGGCAACAATCAGCCACACTTTGCTACTCTCGATCGGTTCCTCGCTAATCGGCGAAGTCTTTCGGTTTACGTGTTGAGGCCACGATCTTGACGATTGGTTAGTGGACATCTGCAAGCATTTTGATTGTAGCAATGTCGGACTGAGGACTTTGTCAAGTTTGCATCGTTTCAACTCAAGGATCAAGCTGCTGAGTGGTACCAGCAATACAAAGATTCGAGAGGAGGTCGTGTCATTACAGGATGAGTTCGCCGTGATTTGAGCTCATCACATTCGAAAAGTGTTGTTGAGAGCAAGCGTGAGGAGTTCCGCAATCTCAAGCAGGGCAACATGTCTTTCTATCAATACAATATCCAGTTCGAGCTCGCTCGTTTTGCTAAGCAAGGCGTGCACGATGAAAAGAGTATGATCTATCAATTCAGAGGTGGTGCGAGAGAAGATCTGCAATTAGCTCTTGTGCTTTTGAGCGAGATAAGTATGATGATTTCTACAACATGGCTCTGAAGCAAGAAGCTGCCCAGCTCAAATGTGAGGCTTCTAAGAAGAGAATCGGGGATGCAGTTCAGTCTTCTTCTTCCTCTCAAGTGGCAGCTAAGCAGCGAAGTTCTACCTTCCTCCTCCTCCGTTCCATCGGCCTTATCGGAGAAGAACTCGGGTGGCCGTGGATCTTCCCACCCACCCAACCCAAGCTATCGAGAACAAGTCTAATTCTCAAGCTCCAAGGTCAAGTGCTCCTTACCACCGTCCGCTCTCGAGGTGACTTGCAACAAATGTCGTGAAAAGGTCACTATGCGAACAAGTGCTTCAACTAGAGGCGCCTTCCGCCTCCTCCTCTGTGAAATCTTCCAGCAATGTAGTGGTCAAGCATAATCCCAAGTTTGCAAAGGTCAATATGATGAATGCAGCTCAAGCGGAGGAATCTTCGATGTGTTAATGGGTAATCTCTCGATTAATGATATTCTGCTAAAGTCTTATTTGATCTTGGTGCATCGCATTCTTTCATGTCATATCCTTTTGCATCGAAGCAAAATTTTGATACAGAGGCATTACCTAAAGCTATGCAAGTTATTTCTCCGGCTAAGCGTTTGAGATCTACCATGTTGGTTCCAAATGTCGGTATCAAGATGGGCGATTATAGATTTCTGGCTAAACCAATTGTTCTTGGTGACTCGGACATTGATCTTATTCTCGGAATGGACTGGCTTTATCAGCACAAAGCTCAGCTTGATTGTGCTGCCAGGGAAATTCAATTGACTCACTCTTCTAATGATGTGATCATCTATGCCGCTCGTGATGAAACCATTCGGTTGTTTTCTCTCAATGAGAAGGGCGAACTGAATGCTATCTCTCGATTCGATCGTTTGTGAGTACCAAGATGTCTTTCGGAAGATCTTCGGGTATGCCTCCTCATCGGCCGATTGAGTTCGTTATCGATCTTGAGCACGGCATCAACCCGTTGTAAGCGTCCATACAAGCTTGGACCTGATGAGCTGAAGGAATTGAAGAAGCAGCTCGATGAACAAGAGCGTCTGGGTTTGATCGGACCGAGTTCATCTCCTTGGGGTTGTGGTGTTCTTTTGTCCGGAAGAAGGATGGCGCGGACCGACTTTGCGTCGATTACCGTCCATTGAATAAGAAGACAATCAAGAACAAGTATCCACTTCCCAACATCAATGAGCTTTTCGAGCAACTCAAAGGTGCTACGGTGTTCTCCAAGCTTGACCTTCGTATGGGGTATCATCAGATTCGCATTCATGAACAAGATATTCCCAGACAACATTCGAACAAGCTTTGGTTCTTATGAATATCTTGTCATGTCTTTCGGCCTCGTCAATGCTCCTCCAACATTCTCTCGGATGATGAACTTCATTTTCAATCCCTACACCAATGAATTCGTCTTGGTCTATCTTGATGATATTTTGGTCTTCTCCAAGAATAAGAAGGATCATGCCAAACATTTGCGATTGGTGCTAGACAAGCTCGAGAGTATCAATTCTATGCTAAGTTCTCCAAATGTGAATTTTGGCTTCATGAAGTGCTTTATCTTGGTCATATCATCTCCGCCAAGGGCATCGCTGTTAATCCAGAAGGTGTCCGCAATTGTGAATTGGGAACCTCCTCGGAATGTCAAGCAGCTCCATGATTTTCTTGGTCTTGCAAGCTATTGCGAAGATTCGTTGAGAACTTCTCCAAGATTGCAAAGCCTCTTTCCAACCTTCTCGGAAGAATGTGAAGTATGTCGGTCTCCACAATGTGGCGTTGCTTTCAATACTCTCAAAGAGAAACTCGTCACAGCTCTGTTTTGACTCCTCTGATGAATCCAAGCCATTTGAAGTTTTACGTGATGCTTCTCTTCAAGGTCTCGGTGCTGTGTTAATGCAAGAGAAGAGAGTTGTGGCTTATACCTCTACCAGATTGAAGCCCAGAGAAGAACTACCCCACTCACGATCTTGAGTTGGCGGCGATTGTCCATGCATTAATAACGTGGAGACATCTCTTGTTGGGAAGGAAAGTGGACATTTTCACCGATCACAAGAGTCTCAAGTACATCTTCACCCAGCCCAACCTCAACCTCGAGGCGGACTCGATGGGTCGAAATGATTCAAGAGTACAACCCAAGTATTGAATATACTCGGGCAAGGCCAATGTCATTGCAGATGCTTTGAGCAGGAAAGCTTCTCGCAGCAGTCTAATCCTCAAGCCTTTTCAGCCGGATCTCTGTGAAGCTTTCCATAAGCTAAATCTTCAAGTTGTTCCTCAAGGCTTTCTTGCCAACCTCATAGTCTCTCCTACTTTGGAAGATCAGATTCGTGAGGCTCAACTTCTGGATACCATGGTGAAAAAGGTGAAGCGTGGTATCGACAAGGGCATTTCCAAGTATAAGTGCTTCCACGTTGATGACAAAGACACTCTGTTCTTTGAGGACGGATTGTCGTTCCTAAGGGTGATCTGCGAAAAGTCATTATGAGCGAGGCTCACAATTCGCTTCTATCCATTCATCCCGGAAGTACGAAGATGTACCATGACCTCAAGCAGTCATATTGGTGGACTCGAATGAAGCGAGAAATTGCTCAATTTGTGAATGAATGTGATGTCTGCGGAAGAGTGAAAGCAGAACACCAAAGACCAGCTGGTCTCCTTCAACCTCTTGCTATTCCGAATGGAAGTTTGATCATATTGAGATGGACTTCGTGGTGGCTTTCCAAAGTCCAAGCGTGGAAATGATGCTATCTTCGTTGTCATTGACAAGCTTACTAAAGTGGCTCATTTTCTTCCTATCAAAGAATCCATCACAGCAGCTCGGTTGGCGAGCTATACACCTCGAGGATTGTCTCCTTGCGGCATTCCACAAGTGATCTCTTGAGACCGTGGCAGCATCTTTACCTCCAAGTTTTGGGATTCTTTTGAAAGGCCATGGGCACCAACATTCGTTTCAGCACAGCTTTCCATCCTCAAACAAGTGGCCAAGTTGAGCGAGTTAATCAAATTCTTGAAGATATGCTCGGGGCTTGTGTCATTTCTTCGGTATGAAGTGGGAAGATTGTCTTCCATATGCGAGTTCTCTTACAACAACAGCTTCCAAGCGAGTTCGGGCAAGGCCCCATTGAAATTCTCTATGGCGAAAGTGCGTACTCCTCTCAATTAGTGCAGAGACAGGTGAGCGCCAACTTCTTGGCAATGACTTGATCCGAAGCGAAGAAATGTGCAAGGTCATTCGTGAGAATCTCAAAGCAGCGCAATCGCGCGGAAGAGCTATTATGATGATAAGCACCATGATGTGGCTTTTGAAATCGGAGACCATGTCTACCTCGCGTCTCTCCCATGAAAGGCACTCGTCGCCCGGTATCAAAGGGAAGCTTGCCCCTAGATCGTGGGTCCTTTCAAGATCATTGGCAAAAGAGGCGATCTAGCCTATCAACGAGCTTCCATCCAACTTTGCAAGCGTGCACGATGTGTTTCACGTGTCACAGCCGCAAGTGCTTCAAGACTCTGAGCACTATCAACTTCAAGAGATTGACCTTCAAGAAGATCTCTCTTATCATGAGCACCCGTTGCTATTCTTGAGAAACCGGCGCAAGACTGCAACAAGTCAATCAAATTCCTGAAAGTGAAGTGGTCACACCATTCCGACCGAGAAGCTACACAGGGCGCGAGGATCACCTCCGTTCGAATATCCGCAGTTCTTTCAGTCCTAGATCTCGGGGCGAGATCCTCTTGTAGTGGTGGAGTGTTGTAACACCCGAAGTAACTTTCCATATTTGTAACTCCAACTCTTGCCATTTTCGGCATTGTGATATGATATTCCCTCCGTGGTTGGGTTTTTCTTCATTTTGCATTTTGTCCATGTCATGCATTTTATATCATGTCATCATGTGCATCGCATTTGCATACGTGTTAGTCTCATGTTTCGAGCATTTTTCCGTTGTCCGTTTTGCAATCCGGCACTCCTATCTCCCCGCGGTCCCTTTTACGTTTTCCGTGTGCGGGTATTAAACCTTCTCGAAATGGACCGAGGTTTGTCTAGTGGCCTTGGTATACCACCGTAGACCACCGGTCAAGTTTGGTCATTTGGAGCTCGTTTGATACTCCAGCGGTTAACCGCACTCTCTGCAAAGGCCTCTTTTAAGTTGCAGCCCAACACCCTTCAAAACAGCCCAATAACCCATCTAAGTCACTTCCATGCTCTCCGTCGTTCGATCACGATCGTGTGGGAGAAAACTACACCTCATTTGGACTCTCCTAGCTCCCTCTATGCCTATTTAAACATCTCCCCCGTCCAAATCCGGGTCTCCTTCCTCCCTAACCCTAAAATTCCGTCCCTTGCGCGGGACGTGTCCGCCCGCCCGCCGGACACTTCAGCGCCGCCGCCCGCGCATGTCGGGGCCATCACGTGGCCGCCGCCGCCCACCGCCGCCCATGAGCCAGCGAGCCCACCCCCCCACTGCCGCTCCTCCCTCCCGCCCGTCGCGCGCCGCGCCCGGCCGCCCGCCCGCACTCCTCCGCCCGCGCCGCCGCATACCATCTCGCCGCCGACCGGCGGCGCCCGCCTCCCGCCGCACCGGCGGCCCCGCCACCGCCGGACCCGGCGCCCGCGGCCAGCCGCCGCGCCGTCCACCGCGCCGACCCCGCCGCCGCCTCCTCCTCCTCGGCGGCGAGCCCGCCGCGCCTTCCTCCTCCTCGCCCGGGCTCCGGCGAGCTCCCAATCCGCCGCCCGCCGTCGCCCGATCCCGATCCGGCCTCGGGCCGCGCGCCGCCCGCTGACTTCTCCCCCTCCTTTTCTTTCTCTAAGTTTTTGCATCATTGATATTTTATAGCTTTTTCAACGTGCTATATCTTTGCATCTGTAGATCCATTTTGCGCGTATAATATGTCAAAATGTTTGCCTCGAAGAGTAGATCATTTCATCTCATTGCATCATTTTCATTTGAGCTCGTCTTGATGCCCGAAATGCTGTTGGAAGAGTGCTATGTGATGTTAGTTTCTGTTTCTTAACAGAACTTGCACTTTTGTTATTTTTTCCATGATTGATGTATGCATCCTATGAATTTGAGTCCTACATGTGTTTTGAAATATGCCATGCCATCATTCCAGGGGTGTATGCCATGTATTTTTGTGATCTATGTGGTGACTAGCACAAGCATGCAAAGTAGGTGTCCTGATGTTGCTGATTTCAGCCCTGTTTTAGCTGATTTTGATGCCATGTTAACTTGATGATACCGAGAGATCTATGCATATTTTGAGATACTTCAGTAAGGATGTTTTGTAAAACATGTCTTGCTCTATCCATCCATGCCCTTGTTTACAATTATGGAGTGCCATAGCTTGAGTCAATCGAGCTCTACTTTTGCTACCAAATGTTTCCTGGCAGATTGTTTACATGTTATTCAATTTTGCAAAGCTTGTTGTGGTTGATCCATGTATGCTATGTTATTTTTCTTGCCATGTATGTCTTCTATGTCATGTCTTCTTGATGTATGTAAGCTTAGTTTATCATTTAAGCCTCTGTAGTGAGTGCATTGAGCTTGTAAACATGCTTACTCGTTATCAGTTTTTGACATGCCATGTTGCTGAATCTGTTAACGGAACTTCCAATATTGACATGGGTGTTACTATATTTTCTAATCCTTTTTGGCTTATGGTCAGTAAGGGACTTTTGTTCTATGCTTTGAGTAGATTTATGCCATGCCATGTTTTGCTATTTTAAGTTCCTGTAGCATGTAGTTTTGTTGCTCTGAACATTGCAACCTGATGCCGTTTTTGCCATGTCCAGCCTGATATTTTGTGCACTTTTGCCATGCTTGTTTGAACCTGTTATGATGTGATCTAGCCGTAGCTCAGTGCTCATCTTTTGTCGAGCTTCTTGTGTAGATAACTGCCATGTACTTTGTTGATACGTTTGGGTGCAGTAGCTTAATTATTTGTTGCTTGCTAGGTGGCATCATGCTGTTAATGGCAGATTTGTGCCATTCTTGTTTTGATTGTCATTTGCAAACCGTGCATCCGATTCCGGTGATCTTTATATCGATTTCAACCGAAATCATCTCATCTTTCAGTGGCATACTTGGTTTGCCAAGTTGATGCCTGGTTCATCATTTACCTTCGGGCGCATATCGCATTGCATATCACATCTCGCATATCATGCCATGTTTTGCATCATGTTGATTGTGCATTGCACCGTGATTTATTGTGGTTCCTTTGTTTGTGTTGTTGCTTTGGGTAGAGCCGGAGGCGAGTGCGTGAGCGAGGAACCTGTTGAGAACGCTTACGAGGATCAAGCTTTCGACAACTCGAGAACATTGCGAGCGGGATGACCATACCCTCGATATCACTTCTATCTTTGCTATGCTAGTTGCTCGCTCTTTTGCTATGCCTATGCTACGATGCCTACCACTTGCTATATCATGCCACCCATATTGCCATGTCAGCCCCTAACCATCCTTTTCCTAGCAAACCGTTGATTGGCTATGTTACCGCTTTGCTCAGCCCTCTTATAGCGTTGCTAGTTGCGAGTGAAGCTGAAGTTTGTTCCTTGTTGGAACATGGAGATGTTGTTCCTTGTTGGAACATGTTTACTTGTTGGGGATATCACAATATATATCTGCTATAATTAATGCATCTATATACTTGGTAAAGGGTGGAAGGCTCGGCCTTATGCAGTGTTTTGTTCCACTCTTGCCACCTAGTTTTCCGTCATACCGGTGTTATGTTCCTTGATTTCGCGTTCCTTACGGTTGGGTGATTTATGGGACCCCTTGACAGTTCGCTTTGAATAAGACTCGTCCAGCAAGGCCCAACTTTGGTTTTACCATTTGCCACCTAAGCCTTTTTCCCGGTTTTCGCGAGCCGAGGGTCATCTTTATTTTAACCCCGGGCGGTGCTCCTTGAGTGCTGGCCCGAACCAACTTCGCTGCAGGGCCACCACAGGAAACTTCGAGGCTTGGTTTTACTCGTAGCCTGTCTCATCCGGATGTGCCACGAGAACGAGATATGTGCAGCTCCTATCGGGTTTGTCGGCTGTCGGGTGGCTTTGCTGGTCTTGTTTTATTGCTGTCGAAATGTCTTGTAGTCCGGGATTCGAGATTGATCGGGTCTTCCGGTAGAAGGAATATCCTTCGTTGACCGTGAGAGCTTATAATGGGCTAAGTTGGGACACCCTGCGGGTAATATCTTTCAAAGCCGTGCCCGCGTTATGAGGCAGATGGGAATTTGTTAATGTCGGTTGTAGAAAACCCAAAGTTGACCTCAATTAAAATACACATCAACGCGTGTGTAACCGTGATGGTCTCTTCTCGTGGTCCGGGAAGTGAACACGATGTTGGAGTTATGTCGGCGTAAGTAGTTCAGGATCACTTCTTGATCGCTTTTAGCTTCACGTCCGTGCTTTGCTTCTCTTCTCGCTCTCTTTTGCGATGTAGCCACCATATATGCTAGTAAACTTGTTGCAGCTCCACTTTACTACCTGTCCTTCCTATTAGCTTAAATAGTCTTGATCTCATGGTGTGAGATTGCTTAGTCCCGTGACTCACAGATACTTCAAAACAGTTGCGAGGTTCCGATGATGCGGTGCAGGTGGCGCAACCGAGCTCACGTGGGAGTTCGACGAGGAACGTGGTCGTTACTATGTGTCTTTTCCAGATGATCGATGAGTGGTGCCCAGTTGGAGCGATTCGGGATCTGTGTAGCATTTGGGGTATCTTCTTTTATTTTGGTTCCGTAGTCGGACCTTGAGTGTACTCTGAATGATGGATGTTTATTTATGTACTGTGTGAAGTGGCGACTGTAAGCCAACTATGTATCTCTTTCCCTTATTTATTACATGGGTTGTGTGAAGATTACCTCACTTGTGACATTGCTTTCAATGCGGTTATGCCTCTAAGTCGTGCCTCGACACGTGGGAGATATAGCCGCATCGGGGGCGTTACAGTGAAACTTTCTTTTGAGTGCGTTGAATACTAAGAAAAGTTGGATACTTCATAATTGTTTTGAGATGTGGAGGTAGTGATATTAAAGTCATGCCAGTTGGGTGATTATGAATTTAAAGAATGCTTGTGTTGAACTTAGCAAGTCCCGTAGCATGCACGTATGGTTAAAGTTGTGTAACAAATTTGAAACATGAAGTGTACCTGGCTTGTGCATCCTTATAAGTGGCGGTCGGGGACGAGTGATGGTCTTTTCCTACCAATCTATCCCCCTAGGAGCATGCGCGTAGTACTTGATTTTTGTTGACTTCTAAATTTTTGCAAGAAGTATATGAGTTCTTGACTAATGTTGAGTCCATGGATTATACGCACTTTTACCTTTCCGCCTTTGCTAGCCTCTTCGGTACCGTGCATTGCCCTTTCTCACCTTGAGAGTTGGTGCAAACTTCGCCGGTGCATCCAAACCCCATGCTACGATACGCTCTATCACACATAAACCTCTTTATATCTTCCTCAAAACAGCCACCATACCTACCTATTATGGCATTTCCATAGCCATTCCGAGATATATTGCCATGCAACTTTCCACCGTTCCTATCATCATCATGACATACTTTACTTTTGTCATATTGCCATTGCATGATCATGTAGTTTACATCGTATTTGTGGCAAAGCCGCCATGCATTATTTTTCATACATGTCACTCTTGATTCATTGCACCATCCCGGTACACCGCCGGAGGCATTCATATAGAGTCATATCTTGTTCTAGTTTCGAGTTGTAATCCTTATGTTGTAATCAATAGAAGTGTGATGGTCATCATTATTAGAGAATTGCCCAATAAAAAAAAGAAAGGCCAAAAAAAAAAAAAAAAAGAAAGGCCCAAAATATATATATATAAAGGGCAACGTTACTATCTCTTTTTCCACACTTGTGCTTCAAAGTAGCACCTTGTTCTACATGTAGTAAATCTCATATATTGTGCTTCAAAGTAGCACCTTGTTCTTCATGTAGTGAGTCTCATAAGTTGTGCTTCAAAGTAGCACCATGTCTTTCATATAGCAAGTCTCATAAGTTGTCTTTTTCATACTAGTGGGAATTTTTCTATAGAACTTGGCTTGTATATTCCTATGATGGGCTTCCTCAAATGCCCTAGGTCTTCGTGAGCAAGCAAGTTGGATGCACACCCACTAGTTTTCTTTTGTTGAGCATTTATTTATAGCTCTAGTGCATCCGTTGCATGGCAATCCCTACTCCTCATGTTGACATCAATTGATTGGCATCTCCATAGCCCGTTGATTATCCTTGTCAATGTGAGACTTTCTCCTTTTTTGTCTTCTCCACACAATCCCCACCATCATATTCTAATCCACCCATAGTGCTATATCCATGGCTCACGCTCATGTATTGCGTGAAGATTGAAAAAGTTTGAGTTTATTTAAGTATGAAACAATTGCTTTGCTTGTCATCGGGGGTATAGAAGTTGGGAACTGTCGGATTTCGGGTTCCGGCAGACCCTTAAGGTTCGAACTCTGGGGTGCGCGCGGAGATCCAACCTCCCACCGTCTCGTACCTCGTCGAATCACAAGAACCTAAACTACTAAACAGAACAGCACAAGAGATGCAAGATTTATACAAGTTCGGGCCACCGTTGTGGTGTAATACCCTACTCTAGTTTGTGGTGTGGTGGGTTGTCTCTTGGGCTGATGAGGAACAGTACAGGGAAGAGCAGCCTCGCGAGGGTCTGTTCTTGGTGGGTGTGATGAACTGCTAGCTGGTGTCCCGTCGCTCTAGCTTGAGGATCGGGTCCCTATCTCTCTCTGGATGCCGATCGTCATGATCGATCGTCCTCCTACTCTGAGTGTGGCTACTCCTATTTATAGGCGAAGGCCCTGGGCCTCTTCCCAAATATCGAGCGGGAAGGGCGCCAACAATTGGCCATTTTGAAGGGGAACAACGGGTACACTTATCCTGACTAAAGTTGGTCCTCGCTTTGCCAAAACTCTGGTGATGGCGCTGCTTGGGCTCCATGATGGCGCCCTTCCAGCTGTTGGGGCTGGTCTTGGTCTTGTTGCACCAAATGATGCCTTTGCTTGATGCTCTCGCTGCGCTTGCTCCCTTTGCACCAAAGAGGAAAGGAGGGCGCTGTGCTGGCTGGCGCCTCGCCGGGCGCCCTTGGTCGTCATGGCTTGCGTCATGGGCACCTCGCGAGTACCCTGCCTTGAACTCTCCGCCTCCTCGTGAGCCAGCTGACGAGGCCGGGCTGAGAAGCTCTGGTCGCTCCCGCCCCACGAGGCTTGGCCCCTCGCGAGGTCTTGAGCTTGCGTTGATGAAGACGGACTGTCACAGGCCTCCTTTGAGCCACGCCGCAGGCAGCAGCGAGCAAGTCAGGGACCCCGTTCCCGAACGCCGACAGTAGCCCGGGCCTGGCGCGCCCGAACTTGGCCGGCGAGGCGAAAGGGCAAGTGCAAGCGTCGCAGAGCCCTAACAGCTTGCGGCCTTGGGCGGCGCGTGGCGGTTGATTGGACGTGTGCGCCTTGGCTCCCCTACAATGCCTCGGTAACCTCCGGATTCGATAAGTCCTGCATGCGGAGTTGGTCATGATTACCGGTGATCGTGGAGGCCGACGGTTGGCCTTCGCCCGGCAATAAATGCAGGCGGCCACGCGCCCTTCAGTCTATCCTTTCTTGTCTCCCCTTCTTCTCCATGGCTCCACCAAGGAAGTTCTCGGCGCGAGAGAAGTGGAAGGGCCGCCAGTCGAATCTTCCTCTCCTCGCCTAAGCATGGTCGAGTCGCCCTCATAAGCACCTGTGGCCTCCACGGCGGTCCCCAGCGGCCGTGGGGAGGCTCTCAGCGTGGTGACGAGCGGCTGGCCATGGTCGGGCGTGCCCGACCATGAGTCCCCGAGGCCGCGCCTTCATGCTTCTTGAAGCTGCTGCGGAGTTCATGTTGAGGCGGAGGAGTCGTCCGGCGTCCGGCTTCAGCTCCGTGCTTCCTCTGGGTGAGCTCCCAGATGGCGCCTGAGTGGCCTCGGCTCCGAGCGGATGGCTGCTGCAGCCGGGCCGTGGGCTTCTCCGAGGTCTCTGCTGCATGGAACCTGTTCTGGCCCTTGGTGGCAGACGTTCGCTCAGCGTGGTCTCCGCCGCGGTGCTCCTGCACTTCAAGTATGATGGCGGCGCCACCCTCTCGTGAGGGTGTTGGGAAGGCGGCCGCCGCATGGGGTGCTGCCACGAGGGCGGCGACCGCGGCCGAGACTCAACCCCGCGCGGGGAGAGGGCAGCGCGCGGGCGGCTGGCGATGCCCGCGACTCCTCACGCTTCACCAGCTCTTCTTGGTGGTGATTCTTCCAGCAGCGGCCGTATTACCCGCCGCGCGCTTGCTTGGGGGTGGCAGCGGGTCCGCTCGCCGCCACGCCCGGTGAAGCGAGATGGAGTCCGACCGAGCTCGGGCGGCTCGGGCCTTCAAGAGAGCCGCACAGGCGTGCTTCACCTGCTTTGTCCTTTTCCTTCCTTTTCTCCTGCGTAAAAGGAACAATGTGTGGCCCGATGAAGTGCGTTTAGAACAACGCCGTTAATTATTATACTGCTTTTGTTATCCCGATCTGTGTTCCCTTCGCGTCGCCCATTCGCAAGTGAACCCGGCCGTGGCCTGGCGACCGACCCTGGCCCGTGTTCGCGTTGTCTGCCCGTGAGGCATGGTCGGGAGGGTGCTCCAGTGTGGACCAGGGCCGTGAAAACTTGGCGATAGGGGTAGGAGCAGCTCGCGGGGCTCCTGGGCTTCCGCCTCGCGAGTCCCAGCAAGAGAAATCGAGGCTGGAGGGTGAAAAGATCGAAGAACCACGGACCAAAAAGGCGATAGTTTCGATAAAAACTTCAAATGGGAATAACTAGTCAACTGCAGAAAGCAAATGAAAAATCCGCGTCCGGCACCTAGTCTAGTCTTCGACGTCTTCTCACCAGCGCGGAGGGAGCCCCAGGGCCTGAGGCCGGCACTCCTGAGACTCCGGGGCGTGTACAGCCCTAACTCATTATTACGTGAGGGTGTCACGGGCGGCGAGCTTCACAGGCGTTCGCCTTCTTCATAGGCTCCGGGCCTTTCTTCTGGGAAGCAAGCTTCACGGGCGTTTGCACTCTTCACAGGCTCCGGGCCTTTCCAAAACGCGACAGCTTCACAGGCGTTCGCCTTCTTCACAGGCTCTGGGCCTTTTCCAAAAAGATGAACTTCACAGGCATTCGCCTTCTTCACAGGCTCGGGGCCTTTTCCAAAAAGATGAACTTCACAGGCATTCGCCTTCTTCACAGGCTCAGGGCCTTTTCCAAAAAGATGAACTTCACAGGCATTCGCCTTCTTCACAGGCTCAGGGCCTTTTCCAAAAAGATGAACTTCACAGGCATTCACCTTCTTCACAGGCTCAGGGCCTTTTAGGGGTAAAACCTCCAGAGGTGCTGGATGTTCCACGCAGCGTTACGTATGGGTACTCCTCTTGAGTCTCCAAGCGCACGGAGTCGGGCACTGAAACATGAACAACCTTGAATGGGCCCTCCCACATGGGAGAGAGCTTATCAGTCCCTCCACAGGAGAGGACCCGTCGAACACGAGGTCCCCTACCTCGAGAGTTACAGGGGCGGATGTTGCGGCGGTGGTATCGCGGAGTGCTGCTGGTACCTCGCCGCTTCATGGCCTCAGCTTCTCGGCGGCGCTCCTCCCCCAATAAAGGTCGTCCCCGCATGGCGTCCTGCAGCGTTTCATCAAACGCCAGGACCCGCGCGGATTGACGCTTGACCTCGTGAGGTAGGACCGCTTCGGCTCCGTAGACCAGGAAGAAGGGGGTCTCTCCAGTTGGCTTGGTTGCGGTTGTGCGGATGGAACACAACACGGACGGAAGCTCGTCATACCAGCCTCTGCCGCAAGCTTCCAGTTTCTTCTTGAACGTCCTGGTCTTGAGGCCTCTCAGGACCTCTGCATTGGCCCGCTCGGCGTGTCCATTGCTGTGGGGGTGCGCCACCGAAGCGTAGCATATCTGCGTCCCAAGATTAGCGCAGTACGTTTTAAAAAGGTTACTGGTGAACTGCGAACCATTGTCGGTGATGATGTGGTTCGGCACTCCGAACCAGCTCACGATGCCCTTGATGAACTTGACCGCAGAACCTGCGGGGATGGCGCGGACGGCCTCGACTTCGGCCCACTTGGTGAATTTTTCCACGGCGACGTAGAGGTAGCGATAGCCCCCTGGCGCCCGAGGGAAAGGGCCCAGGATGTCCAGCCCCCAGACCGCGAATGGCCAAGTGAGGGGGATGGTTTGCAGACCTCCTGCTGGCTGGTGGATCTGCTTGGCATGGAATTGGCAAGCCTCGCAAGCCTTCACGAATTGGCAAGCCTCGCAAGCCTTCACGAGTTTGATAGCGTCATTGAGCGCGGTGGGACAATAGAAACCGCTGCGGAACGCCTTGCCGACAAGGGTCCGTGACGATGAATGGTGCCCACAATCTCCGCCATGTATATCTGCCAGTAATTCCTTCCCTGTTCCTGGTGATGCAGCGCGAGGATCGTCGTTCGATCGTTTCGGTAGAGCTCTCCATCCATGATCTTTGTATGCCGTGGCTTGCCGCGCCACACGTTCTGCCTCCTCCTCCTTCTCCGGAAAGGTCCCACGCGTTAAGTAACTCCTAAGCTCCGTGATCCAGCACTCCTCTTGAGGATCCATCGTTAAAGCAAAGCGTGCTCTGAGGCAGACCCGCAGCTAGGGCTCCGAGGCAGGTGGTGAGGAGCTCCTCCCGAGGTTGTCTGTGCTTGATAACGGCGGCGGGGCTGATGGCTTGAAGAGCCGTTCCTCAAAACGCCTGGCTCCTGGGGTAACCTCCTAGAGGCTCGTTTGGCGATGTCGTCGGCCTCTTAATTGGTGCCAGGGCACGTGCTGCAGCTCAATCCCAGAACTGTTTCTCCATCCTGCGGACCTCCGCAAGGTAGGCCTCCATGTGTTCATCTCTTGGCTCATACACTTTGTTGGAGAAATTGACGAGGAGCTGCGAATCGCCCTTGATGGTAAGGCGCTTCACCCCCAGGGCAGCGGCAGCCTTCAGACCCGCTATCAGCCCCTCGTATTCCGCTATATTGTTGGAGACCTTCTCGCCATGCTGGAAACAGAGCTGCACGGCATAGTAGAGTTTGTCCTGAGCGGGGGATATGAGCATTGCCCCAGCCCCAGCGCCCTGTCTGGAGAATGCTCCATCGAAGTACATGACCCAACCTTCCGGCGCTTCGCTCCCTGGGGAGAGGGACCGATCCTCGCCGGCCCTGAGGCCGGGTGCTTCTGTCCATTCGGCCATGAAATCTGCCAGCGCTGCCCCCTAGATGACTCTGGTTGTGCTGAACTCGAGCTGGAATGCTTGCAGCTCAATGTTCCATTCGGCGACCCTTCCGGCCGAGTTGGGGCTCCTGAGCACCCTCTCCAGGGGGTATGCCGAGACAACCTTGATTGGATGACCCTGGAAGTAGTGCCGCAGCTTGCGCGAAGCCACCAATAGCGCGAGGAGGAGCTTCTGCGGCATGGGGTACCGTGCCGTCGCATCCCGTAACACGGTGCTGACGAAGTACACCGGGTGCTCGACGAGGTTAGGGTTGTCGGTGCTGGCGGCGTCTTCGGAAGCCGAGGTACCTCCCGAGGCGACGCGCCCTCTGGCTGGGTGCTTGGATGGGAGGCCTCCCGCCCTTGGTGCGCTCTCTTTGTGACGGCTGATCTTCTTCCATTGCGGTGCTGGCTTCTGCTAGTTCCTTCTAATTCGGTCTTGCCTTAGCTCGGGTGGCCGCCGTGGTCTTGGCCTTACGCTCCTCCCTAACTGCCACCAGAGCAGCGCTAAGCGAGTAGGGAGTAACGGCGAGGTAGAGTACCAAGGGCTCTGAGGGCGCGGGCCACCATCACTTTGGAGGGCTGGTCGGTACCTCTTGAGGTCTTGAAATGCTTTGTCGGCCTCTTCAGTCCACTCGAAGGGCCCCTTTTTCTTCATCAGCTGGAAGAAAGGCAGCGCCCGCTCCCCCAATCGGGAGATGAAACGGCCCAGCGACGTTACGCGCCCCGTGAGCTTATGCATTTCCCTGAGGGTCTTTGGTGGGCTCATGTCTTCCACTGCCTTGACCTTTTCTGGGGGTGCCTCGATGCCTCGGTGGGACACGAGGAAACCCAGGAGCTTACCCGAGGGAACTCCAAACACACACTTCTCTGGGTTGAGTCACAGGCTTACTGCGTTGAGGTTGGCGAAGGTTTCTTCCAGGTCTTGTATCAAGGTCTTGGCCTCGCGAGACTTCACCACGATGTCGTCGACATATGCCTCCACATTCTTCCCGAGCTGCGGGCCCAAGGTGATGTGCATGAGCCTCTGGAAGGTTGCCCCCGCGTTGCGCAACCCGAACGGCATGCACGTATAGCAGTACACTCCACACGGGGTTAGGAAGGCCGTCTTTTTGACGTCTTCCACCGCCATCTTGATTTGGTGATACCCGGAAAAGGCGTCCAAGAAGCATAGCAGGTCACACTCGGCGGTGGAATCTACGATCTGGTCGATGCGAGGGAGCGGAAACGGATCCTGCGGGCATGCTTTGTTGAGGTTGGTGAAGTCGACACACATGCGCTCCTTTCCTCCTTCTTTGGCACCACCACGGGTTGGCCAGCCAATCTGGTATCGGACCTTGCGAATAACCCCGCTGCTTCTAGCTTGCGGGTCTCTTGACGATGAAGGCCTGCTTTTGATGGACTGCCTTCTCGCTTCGCTTCCTTTGGCGCACGTTGGGGCACACGTTGAGGTGGTGCTCGATTATGCCTCGTGGAATCCCGCCACCTGATCGGGCTCCCGGCGAACACCTTCTTGTTAGCATGCAGGAACTTGACAAGGGCTTCCTCCTGTTCGGGCTCGAGGTTGGCGCCTATGGTGAAGGTGGCGTTTGTGGACCCGTCCTCATCGACAGGTATCTGCTTGGTCTCCGCCTTGTCTTGAGTGAACAACGGCTTCTTCTTGGTCGGCGCAGCCCCCTTGGGCTCGGGGGCTTCCGCATCGGCGGGCTGCACTGCGGCCGCCGTCTTGAGTGAGCTGGCCTTCATGGCCCCTTCGGTGTCCCAGACACAGTGAGGACGCCGCTGCTCCCGGGCATCTTCATGAGGTTGTACCCCGGGTGCGTTGCGGCCATGAATTTGGCCAATGCTGGGTAGCCAAGGATGGCACTATAGGGGAGGCCGATGGGGGCGATGTCGAAGTCGACCAGTTCCGTGCGGAAGTTGATGTAGGTGCCGAAGGTCACCGGAAGCCGGATTTCCCCAAGGAGCTGGATGACCCTCATCCTAGGCCCAAAAAGGCCGGCTGGGCTGCAGCCGCTCCCTGGGTATGTAGAGGAGGTTGAAGGCCTCGACTGAGAGCACGTTGAGGCTGGCGCCGCCATCGATGAGGTTCCTGGTGACGGCAACTTGGCAGATGGTGGGTGTGCGAGCATGGGGCGCACCAGAGCCGGCCGAGTTGGTGGGGTGGTCTTGAGAGTCAAAGGTCAGCCCGGCCAATGACTCCGTCCGGCTGGCGAGCCCCGCCAGCGTGGAGGCGGCGCCGACCAGCGGGCGAATGTCTTGACATGGCGGCCGGAAGGCGGTGCTGCGAGCCGCCCGGAGGGCTGCGACAGCGGAGGGACGGCGCGGCAGGGCGGATGACGAGAAGCCGCGCCCCCCTCCCCGAGGTCGCCGAGGCGCAGGGCGATGCTTGCTGCTCGTTCCCGCCGGGCGATGGCGGCATTGGCGGCAGTGACGAGACAGCGGCGCCCGCCGGCGGAGCTGTCTGGGCGGCGTGGGAAGCGAAGCGGCTCGGCGCTCGGCGCGAGCCCGACAGACGCGAACATGGTTGCGGTGGTCGGGAAAAACGAGGCGGCGAAAGGCAGATTCCGCGCACCTACCGGGCGCGCCAAATGTCGGATTTCGGGTTCCGGCAGACCCTTAAGGTTCGAACTCTGGGGTGCGCGCAGAGATCCTACCTCCCACCGTCTCATACCTCGCCGAATCACAAGAACCTAAACTACTAAACAGAACAGCACAAGAGACGCAAGATTTATACTAGTTCGGGCCACCATTGTGGTGTAATACCCTACTCTAGTTTGTGGTGTGGTGGATTGCCTCTTGGGCTGATGAGGAACAGTATAGGGAAGAGCAGCCTCGCGAGGGTCTGTTCTTGGTGGGTGTGATGAACTGCTAGCCGGTGTCCCGTCGCTCTAGCTTGAGGATCGGGTCCCTATCTCTCTCTGGATGCCGATCGTCTTGATCGATCGTCCTCCTACTCTGAGTGTGGCTACTCCTATTTATAGGCGAAGGCCCTGGGCCTCTTCCCAAATATCGAGCGGGAAGGGCGCCAACAATTGGCCATTTGAAGGGAACAACGGGTACACTTATCGACTAAAGTTGGTCCTCGCCGCCAAAACTCTGGTGATGGCCTTTGCTTGGGCTCCACAATGACTCCCTTCCAGCCGTTGGGGCTGGTCTTGGTCTTGTTGCACCGAAACGGATGCCTTTGCTTGATGCTCTCTTCTGCGCTTCCTACCTTTGCACCAAAGAGGAAAGGAGGGGCGCTGCTGTGGCTGGCGCCCGACTAAGCGCCCTTAGTCGTCATGGCTTGCGTCATGGGCACCTCGCGAGTACCCTGCCTTGAACTCTCCGCCTCCTCATGAGCCAGCCTGACGAGGCCGTGCACGAGCAAGCTCTGGTCGTCCGCACCATGAGCAGCCCCTCGCGAGGTCTTGAGCTTGCGTTGATGAAGACGGGCTGTCTGGGCCTCCTTTGAGCCACGCCCGAGGCAGCAGCGAGCAAGTCAGGGACCCCGTTCCCGAGCGCCGGCAGAACATCTTTGTGTGACGAAAATGAAGCATAGCCTAACTATATGATTTTGTAGGGATGAACTTTCTTTTGCCATGCTATTTTGAGAAGACATAATTGCTTAGTTAGTATGCTTGAAGTATTATTATTTTTATGTCAATATGAACTTTTGTCTTGAATCTTTCGGTTCTGAATATTCATACCACAATTAAGAATATTTACATTGAAATTATGCCAAAGTATCACTCCGCATAAAAAAGTCTTTTTTTATCATTTACCTACTCGAGCACGAGCAGGAATTAAGCTTGGGGATGCCTGATACGTCTCCAACGTATCTATAATTTTTGATTGCTCCATGCTACTTTATCTACTGTTTTGGACTATATAGGGCTTTATTTTCCACTTTTATATTATTTTTTGGACTAACCTATTAAGCGGAGGCCTACCCCGAATTGCTATTTTTGCCTATTTGGTGTTTGAAGAAAGCAGAATATCAAGCAGTCCAAGCGGAAAGAAACCTTGAGCGTGATTTTCTCACTGAGCGTGATCCGGAGACTTGGACCCTACTCCAAGGAACAAAGAGGCGGTCACGAGGTTGGGGGCTCCCCACAGGGCGCCCCTGCCTCGTCAGGCCCCTGTTGCTCCACCGACGTACTCCTTCCTCCTATATATACCTCGTACCCCCGACAGATCGAATACGGAGCCAAAAACCTAATTCCACCGCCGCAACTTTTTGTATCCATGATATCCCATCTTGGGGCCTGTTCTGGAGCTCCGCCGGAGAGGGCCGTCATCACGGGGGGCTTCTACATCATCATAGCCCTTCCGATGAAGTGTGAGTAGTTTACCTCAGACCTTCGGGTCCATAGTTAGTAGCTAGATGGCTTCTTCTCTCTTTTTGGATCTCAATACAATGTTCTCCCCCTCTCTTGTGGATATCAATTCGCTGTAATCTTCTTTTTGCGGTGTGTTTGTTGAGACCGATGAATTGTGGGTTTATGATCCAACTTATCTATGAATAATATTTGAATCTTCTTTGAATTATTTGTTTTTACTTTGCTTTTTAATTTTCATCTCTATATCAAAAATACCAAAAATATTATTTATCATCTCTATCAGATCTCACCCTCGTAAGTGACCGTGAAGGGATTGACAACCCCTAATCGCGTTGGTTGCGAGTAGCTATCGTTTTGTGCAGGTACGAGGGACTTGTGCGTGGCATCCTACTGGATTGATACCTTGGTTCTCAATAACTGAGGGAAATACTTACGCTACTTTGCTGCATCATCCTCTCCTCTTCGGGGAAATCCAACGCAGTGCTCAAGAGGTAGCAACGGTCACGGCAGTTGGATGCTTGTGGAGGTCTACACCCGGCGATTGATCCCCTTCCTTCGATTAACACTACACTGCTTTGGCACCGCGGCCCAGAATACTCGGAATCTTACAGTAGCCAACAGGATACCAAGTTTGATTTGCTCAAGGTTGTAATCTGCCAAGTGCCCACAAGAGCTGCGAATTATAAAGACTTCAGGCTAATTGTGTTCTTCAACCGCGGTCTCGCCTATCTGACAGGTCACTGCGGTAAGTGGATAAATCTGAACGTCCATCGCAGGATCATACATCCTCCATGGTTCTCTGATGCCATTGAACACAAGGGCTTCATTTATGCTGTCCACTCCTTCTATGCCTGGACATATTGCTGGCCTACTCCAGTCATCGCTACAAACGCCTGTTACAGCAGTATGTTACTTTCCTATTATATCATGATGGCTTGCTTATATTACTGTCAACATTTAATAAAAAATATTCATGCTTATAACATCCTGTTCTTAAGATTGACTAAATCAAGAGACCTTTTTTATTTGACTCCAACTTGATATGATGTTGTAGGCCACCTGGTGTCCCTACCCTTCCTAATCCCAGAACCTTTCAAATAAAAGCGGCATGGCAGTTGCAGGTGGTTCCTGGCTCGATCAGACGACGGTGAAAGATTGATGATCGTTCGCACGTACCAGACGTGTTCTTTCACGAAATACAATCACGATCCTTTGCAAGGTCTTTGAGCGAGGATCCCAGCTTCTCTGGGCCTTCAGGAATTTTTTGACTGGAGGCTGGTAAGTAACCTTAGTACCGCTCTCTGTTTGTCGGACTGAATTAGCCAATTAACCAGGAGATAACCGCGGCAAGGATCATGATGGCAGCGCGGTTTCGTTCATCGAGCAAAACTGTGTATATGCATAGCGTACCATGCGTCTCTGCATGCACCATACCCTGATATGTGCCGCCACTCTGCAGCCAAAAAGTAGGAGAGAGGGTGCAAGTATCGGACTTGAACTACGCTAGCTGGAGTTTCCCCGTGAGGCACCCATCTGGTTCAATCAAATCGACCAATCTCCATGCTTAATAAATAGTAATGTCTAAGCGATCCAGTTAGTTAGATGCATACACTTGGTGTAGTAGGATCTTATTTAGTTTGATGCAAACACTTGTTCTTTTTGGTAGCCCTTTTGTAATGATGGCTGATGTTTGGTTTGGAAGAGAGAGCTGCGTCTTCACTCTTACGGCCTGCTTCGCTACATTTGCACCCCAGCCCTGGTTGCTTGCTGCACTGTTTTCAATGTACAATCAGTAGTATATTTAAATCATTGGTTGAATAAATGTGTTGTTAGAATGACAAACACAATGTTTTGGAAGTCGTTGCAGTTCGATCTTTTAGTGCCCGTGCACTACATAGCTCATACTATTTTTCATACGGAACACATTTTCCACTTGTTGATAACATGCATTGTTGATGAAGGCCCAATAGAAGCCCATAATTAAGCGGAAGGGAGGCTCTCACATGAATCCTGCCCAGTACATGCTCATGGTCCCTAAACATAAATAAGTAAATAAATAAATAAAGCTAAATGCTCATGCACCAGTTCTTTGGGAAAATAAGTAGCCCAGTATTTCTTTTGAAGAATACCCAAGTGGGCCTATTTGTTTTCTCCGAATTCTTGGGCTGCAAATCTTTCAAGGCGAGGAGGGATGCATTCCGTCCTGGCCAAAAAGTATGGTCAATGTTTGTTAAAAGTAATATCAAAAGGGTTGAAAATTCCAAAAAATTATAGCAAATGGAATATTACTTTTTTTGTTTTTGTTCTTCACCGATATCTTATACGTATTTCATTGGATTTAACATGACATAGTACTAATTTATTTTTAAATTTGTTTTAGTATGGCTATTAATTTTTTGATTAAGAATATTTCGTTCCCCAGCAAAAAATTGCGAATTTTCAAAATTTCCCACATATTTAGTTAATTTTTTGACCTTGGTACTAACCAGAAAATGGCCAGCAATTCTAAAATTGGAAAAGGGGTTGCAATAAATTCCATATGGATTAGAAAATGAGTAAAAGTTATAAAAATAATAGCAAGTGGGTTGTACACGCCACAGATTTCGAGGCTGACTTGTTTACGCGAGGCTTTGTCGATAAACACACGATTCTAGCAGCGTTATTTGTTGGATGTCCATCCAATGGCCGACGTGCTTCTTCAATCTCGATCTTCTGCTCCGGCCGCCTAAACTAGCGCCCGGCGGACTGCTGCTCCCTCCTCTTGTGGCTGCTGTGATGCCGCGAGCTTCCCAACCCACCCTCGCGCTCCGCTGGCTTGGCCGCACACAATCAACTGCCTCCTTATTACGCGAAAAAAATGATTCCTCCCACTGACATCTGGGGCGCACCGGTTGGGATGTTGACCTGTGGGCCTACTAAGTTGAGCGTACACACGGCTTGTCAACTTAGTCAACAAACGATTCTAGCAGCGATAACCGTTGGATTTGAATCGAACGGTCCTGCTGCTTCTTCAATCGCTGCTCTTCTTGCACCAGCCGCCCAAACCAGCGCCGGGGAGACCGCCTGCTCCTGGCTCCAGTGGCCGGCTGTGCTGCCATTGAGGCCTCATCGCCCCCTACTACTCCCACCGCTAGCCAGGCCCTGCGGCGATGGCAGCCTCACACCGCAGCCAAACCAGTGAACCCTCGTACTCCTCTCCGCGTGGGCATCCACTGCCGCGTCTTCCCCGGCTCCGTGTCGTCCCCTTCCTAGGCCTCGCCGTCGTCCACCACCTTGGTGCTCTCGGCGCGGCGTGGTCAATGTGGTCAACGACATTCCATCGGAAGAGTCTTGATGCGTGGAGAGGCCGACAGCTGCATCCACAGCCACAGCCCAGTTTTTTGTGATTTGCCAAGTAAGTCGCTTTGTCAGGCCTGTTGGGCTGCAAATCTTTCAAGACGAGGAGAGCTTTCATTCGGCTGGCTGAGAAAATGGCCCATCAGTAATGAGAAATGGGCTGTACATTTTTAAAACACATCAAACCGGCAATTAGATCCAAATATCTTTTTTTCATTTCGAGATTTTAAATTACGTTAATATTTATGCGTGGAGAATTTGTTGGATTTTATATTGATATACATTTATTTTAAAATCAGTTTGAATGTGAGTCGAAATTCAGGATTAAAACAGTTCGGACCCTTTTGAAATATGCAAAATTTCGTATAATTTTTTAACCGTGGCCACAATATGGGTTGTAATGCTAACAAAAGAATATGGGCTCCAAAAAACCTTAAGAATTAGCAAATGGGCTGTAAATTATTAGAAATAATGGCAGATGGGTTGCATGCTGTTTTCCACAGATTTGAGGCTTTCCTAAAAAGGTTGGCCTTTAGCGATGGATGTTGGACGGCCATCCAACGGCCGTCGTGCTTCTTCAATATCTGCTCTTCTGCTCCCAAACGCCCAAACAAGCGCCCGGTGGACTGCTCGCTCCTCCTCCCGGCAAGGCTCGGCAGCTCGAGACCCACCAGCTATATCTTAGCACTCAAGGAAGTGCCTTCTTATTACGCACAAAAAATGAATACTCCCCTGTTAGGCTGGGACCCAAAGATAGTGGCGAGGCTGACTTGTGGGCCTACTAAGTTGACGGGGACGGAGGGCTTTATCAACTTAGTCAATATGCACGATTCTAGCTCTAGTGAACGTAAGATGTCCATCCAAAGGCCGTAGTGCTTCTTCAACCTCTGGTCTTCTTGCTCCAGCCGCCCAAACAAGCGCCGATCGTGCCTCATGCTCCTGCCTCCCGTGGTCGGCTGCGATGCGGTGGAGGCCTCACCGCACTCCCACCGCTGGCCAGGGCATTCCTCTACTCACCCACACCCCCTGTTATTCTGCAGCGACGGCAGACTCACACCGCAGCGAACCAGTGAACCCTCGTACTCCTCTATGCGTGGGCATCCACTGGCGCGTCTTCCTCGACTCCGCGTCGTCCCCTTCCTAGGCCATGCCGTCGTCCACCGCCCTGGTGCTCTCGGCGCGGCGTGGTCAACATGGTCAAGGAACGGCTTCCATCGGACGTGGACTGGACGTGGAGAGGCTGACAGCTGGGTCCACGGCCGCAACAAGGAAGTGCCTCCTTATTACGCGCAAAATAATTATTCCTCCACCTAACAGCGGGGACCCACCGGACGGGCCACTGTATTTCACGAAAAAATGTTTCCCCACATTGCTGGGACCCACCAGCTACACCTTCGCATGCAAGGAAGTGCGTCCGGCAAAGAAAAACAAAACAAAACAATTCACCCCGACTGCTGGGACCCACTAGCTACATCTTCGCACGCAAGGAAGTGCGTCAGAGCAAAAAACGATTCGCCCCGATTGCTGGGACCCACCAGCTACATCTTCGCATGAAGGAAGTGCGTCCGGGCAAAAAAATGATTCGACCCCACATTGCTGGGGACCCACTGACTACATCTTCGCATGCAAAGGAAGTGTGTCGGGCAAAAAATGATTAAGCCCCTCATTGCTGGGACCCACCAGCTACATTTTCGCACGCAAGGAAGTGCCTGGCAGTCGGGACCCACCTGGTCGAAGCGTACATAGCGTTGTCATTCTGGTCGCGAACGTGTACGTCCATACTGGTCGTTGTAGAGGCGCGCACATAGCATGTACACGTACGTACAGCGGCCAGGGTGCAAGATAGAAAATACGGCCAGCGGGGTCTCGAACGCCTACTCGCGCATACGTACGGTGAGGGCTCATGTACATGGCTGGGTCGGAACGGAGAAACAACATCGTCGTCGTGTTCATGGGAGGCAGCGGAATGCGTCGTGCTCGCCAGAACAGCGGCAGCGTGGAGCCAACCGCTTGGGCGGAACAGCGATGGAAGCGAGACTGGCATACCGCGAACGGAGAAGCGGCTTTGTGTTCGACCGACCACATTCAAGCAGGATCCTGTTCGCCGGGAGAAGTGCAGCGTGCCGCAAAAGCGGAGGAACGGACCTCCCTACGTCGAAGCAGAGTCCTGTTGATCGGGAGTGGTGTGGCCTACCGCAAAAGCAGACGAAACAGACCTCCTACGGTCGGCAGGGGGTCTGTTGATCGGGAGGGTGTGGCGTCTTGCAAAAGCAGACGAAACGGACCTCCTACGGTCGGCAGAGGTCTGTTCATCGCGAGGTGTGGCGTCGCAAAAGCAGGACTCCACGGATCTCTGTTCATCTCCACCGTCGACCTCCTCTAGCCTCTATGGGCTACCGTCGACCTCCTCCAGCCTCTCGGGCTACCGTCGACCTCCTCCGGCCTCCACGGGCTCCTGTTCATCCAGCCTCCACCGCGCGCTACTCCACCGGCTACTGTTCAACCACCCCTCCACCGTCTACTGTTCATCCAGCCCTCCACACCATGGGGTCTTGTTCAACTACCCCTCCACGGGCACCCCTCCACCGTCTAGTGTTCATCCAGCCATCCACACCACGGGGTCCTGGTCATCCAGAGGCAACGCCACCGCTCACTGTTCATCCACCCCATAGCGCCCACTGTTCATCAATCGATAGGCTTGATTAGCAGCAGTAGCAAAGAATCGCTCAATCGGGTTCAATTAACAGCCATCGATCGATTGCTCGGGTTCGATGTCGTCATTTGCGGTGCAATCGCTTCGGGTTGATTAGAGCCCAACGCCTCGCTTCGGCTTGATTAGAGCCAGCGCCTACACACGCCGCAGCGTCGTGTCGAGAAAGCGATGCATCGCTCGCCCCGACCTCCCACCGTAACAAGCAACTCCCGAAATTTTCCTCGCCCTCGCTTCTACCATGGTTTTTCCGTCATGGAAGGCCCAAAGAATGTCATGCAGCTGCATCTCCGCCCCCCAGGGACGAAAAGCCCATTTTCATCATGATTTTTGTCATAAAGTAGGAGCCCACCACATCTATGATGATACCGGGTTTTGTCACAATTATCGTCATAGAAGTGTCATATGTATGACAGAAAAAAAAATTCGTTCGGCCCAAAATGTCACGGATGTGTCTTTTTTTGTAGTGACACCAGCCGCGACTATGAAGCCGGTTTGGTAAATTTGATGAAGGATCGATATGAGGTAACTCCATAAGTGTTCCTCTCTTATATTATATTCAATTGCAGTTTATCAACTTCCAGTAGCCCCCAAGTGACGGTTTAAGATACCAATCTAAACCGGGACTTAGTAATAGTTCCATGTTTGCGACAATGCATCTTTAACTTCACTGATGTAGCCCCCAAGGGCCGGTTTAACTTTATAAAGATGAACCGGGACTTTGTAGAAGATTTCCCATATCAGCAATTATGAGCAAACACACATTAGCCCCCAAGTGCCAAGTTTAATACTTGTATTGTGCTTGGGACTTGTGAAAATTTCTGATAAAGAGCAAATATGCATTAGCCCCCAAGTACCAAGGGCATAACTTGTTATGTGCTTGGTACTTCAAATATATACTGTCAACTCATTATATATCTGTCTCTTTATAGGCTGAATTGAGCAAGAAAGAAAGCCAAACCGCTGATCTGCAGGAGAACCTCAAATACCAGCAAGCTGAAACCTCCAAAGCCAAGGAAGAGTTAACCATCGCTATGGAGAAACTTAAAGAGGGCTTCAACAAGGAGCGGGCGGACTGGGAGATTGAAAAATCCGCTTTGGTAAAAAGGGCTGAGAACGCAGAAGCAGCTCTTAAACCGGTGGCTGACAAACTGACCGGTGTAAAGCGGCAGATTCATGCCATGACTGCTGCTGTGTTTGGTAAACATCCTTGACTTATGCTTTCAACATATCCTTTCATGCATTGCCGGTTTACTAATACTTGTAATGATGGAGGAACTCGTATTTGCCATCTTGGCTCTGATGTACATAAGAAGCTGAAAGCGACCTATACTCTGATAGAGCAGCTGTATACCAGTGCGCAACGGATCATCTATACTGCTTCACACAATAACCCTCCTCCCACCTTGATCAAGGATACCTTAGAAAGGTTATCTATGCTTCCTGCCCGGGTAGACGAGCTAAAAAAGTCTGCCGCTAAAACGGGCGCTTTGGCCGCACTAACCCGGCAAAAGCATGGGTACCTGACTTTGATCCAGTGGAAGCGGCCCAAGGTTATCCCAGTTTGAAGGAAAACGGAACAGAATTTGGCAATGATGATCTCCGAATCATAAACCGGGAGGTATGCCCATTGGCTTGTCAATTGGTTGAAGGGGCGGACCTTTCATACTATCAGGCAAGTTATGATGACAAGAACAAACGGGTTGCTGCACCAATCCCAGAAGCTCAAAATCTTATCCCATCAATCCGTAAGGCACACTTATGCCCCTGACATTGAACCGTCCACGCTGATAAGCGATGAAGCTATATTCCAAGCCCTAACTGGGATCAACTGGGAAACTGTTGACTTCCAGCCACTGGGTAAAGAGGATGGAGTTGAACCGGCACGAGATGATCCGCAGCCGTCAGGCCAAGCTGATGAACAATCATGAATCGGAGACCGGTTTAGTCTTGTACATGCTGCAACATGTATTTGATAAAACAATTATCCTTTTGGGCACTCAAACGCCTTGTAATAGGTTAGTAAAAATACTTGGTCCGATATGCCTTCGTGCATTTTTATCTGTGACTGATGCTTGCTTAATCTGACATGCTTAAGATATGATATTCATAATCCATAGCCATTTATTCAAGCTGTTCCTGCAGATAAGAAGCTTAAAGCGCCCTGGCGGTTTACCCCCGGGCGGGTCATGATACCCAAATATATAACCCAGGTTTATAACCCAGGTTGTGAAAAGATAACCAAATATGGAAATATGTAATACCTGTGATCTTTAGGCATAATGTTGGCTGACCAACGTTGTAGTGAGGGTCATAACCCCACTCTAGAGGATAAGCAACTTCTGTTATATGATGCCGGTTTACAATAAAACCGTTCCGGGTTATGATAAACGCCGGTTTATTCCATACTGGTGACTTTGAGTCAAAACCAGACCGGGCTGATAGTCTCCGGATTATGATTTGATCGTGTACTGACAACTTGTAGTTGACAGTCTAACCAGGTTGATAAACACCGGTTTAAAAAGCATCACAAATCTTGTAAAAACAAAGAAAACTTAGCGAAAGGCAAATAAAACCGTTGTAGTCGAGGCTTTTCACGGGCTGCCCGGCCCCAAATTCGAGGCTTTTCATTGGCTGCCAGGCCACTGAGTTAAACCATTTTTGCAAAGCCTTTTAAGATGGTCCTCAATCCTTTACCAATCATCGTTTTAACTTGACAAGTTCAGGGTCTTTATTTTAGAGTAACTTTTCAAAGTTCGAAGGGTCATACCAGGTTTTCCTGGGCGGAGTAACTTACTTAAAGAGGCAGGTTAACCCGGGGTTTTAGGTGTATACACCAGGCTTCCAAGCCATGGCTTGATAGCCCATTACAAGTGTAGATTCTAAGTTCATTGCGATAGCAAAGAATCCCCAAGTAATGTTTTGAGCTGTGCTTAGTGGGTGCCTATGTTTTAGTTGTTGTTTTACAACACTCTCTTTGGCCCCGGATTGATTTGGCTTTGAGCCGATCAAGAGGTGTAGCTATGGTTCGGATACGACCAAGCCCCCAAGTGATGTTGTGGCATTGCGCCGATCAAGAGGTGTAGCTATGGTTCGGATACGACCAAGCCCCCAAGTGATGTTGTGGCATTGCGCCGATCAAGAGGTGTAGCTATGGTTCGGATATGACCAAGCCCCCAAGTGATGTAATATAAAGCTTTGAGAAGCTAAATCAAGGGGTAAACCGGACGCCGCTTTATAAACAGACGTAACCACACATGATGTAAGAAAACAACAGATACCCCGCTTTCGCTGAGGTTCCGATTTATTATATTGATCATAATATATACATTGTCATAATATGTACATAAGCAGAGTCTCTAGCTCAAGTATAGAAAGGCCGAAGATGAGCAATATTCCATGGCCGGTTGGTCTCCTCCTCCGATTTACATGAATCTTTGCGCTCTCGAATATCGATTAGGTAGTATGACCTGTCGTGTAGATTCTTGCTGACCACAAAGGGTCCTTCCCAAGGGGGGGATAGCTTGTGCATATCTGTCTGATCCTGGATGAGTCGAAGCACCAAATCTCCTTTTTGAAAGGTTCTGGTTCTAACCCGGCGGCTATGATAATAACGCAGATCTTGCTGATAAATCACTGAACGGGCTGCCGCCATGTCACGTTCCTCATCCAACAGGTCAAGAGCTTCCTGCCGTGCCTTCTCATTGTCAGCTTCAACGTATGCCGCTACACGAGGTGAGTCATGACGGATGTCACTAGGAAGAACCGCTTCCGCTCCATAAACCATGAAGAACAGCGTGTATCCTGTCGATCTGTTGGGTGTGGTATTGATGCTCCATAACACTGAAGGTAGCTCCTCAACCCAACAACCCGGCGTCCGATGCAAAGGAACCATAAGCCGGGGTTTGGTGCCTCTCAAGATCTCTTGATTGGTCATCTCCGCTTGACCATTGGACTGGGGGTGGGCCACTGATGACACGTCAAGCCAGATGTGCTCATGTTGACAGAACTCCTTCATGGCACCCTTTGGTAGATTGGTACCATTGTCTGTTATAATGCTGTGTGGAAAGCCAAACCGGAAGGTCACTTTTTTGATGAATTGAACCGTCGTGGCTGCATCACACTTACTAACTGGCTCTGCCTCCACCCACTTCGTGAACTTATCAACCGCCACCAAAAGGTGGGTCTTCTTGTCCTTGGACCTCTTGAAAGGCCCAACCATATCCAGCCCCCAAGTCGCAAATGTCGGTGATTGGAATCATCCTCAATTCTTGAGCGGTACATGAAACACGCCTTGAAATTCGACAGCCATCACATCTCTTAACCAAGTCCTCGACATCAGCATGAGCTGTCAACCAGTAGAAACCGTGACGAAACGCCTTGGCCACCAAAGATTTTGAACCGGCGTGGTGACCACAATCTCCTTCGTGGATCTCACGTAAAATTTCACGGCCTTCTTTAGGAGACACACAACGTTGGAACACCCCTGTCACACTGCAATGATGCAACTCTCCATTGATAATAGTCATAGACTTGGACCGCCGGATTATCTGCCTGGCCAAAGTCTCATCCTCTGGTAACTCGCCCCGGTTCATATACGCCAGATATGGAACCGTCCTATCCGGGATAACATGAAGAACCGCCACCAACTGAGCTTCCGAATCAGGAATAGCCAAATCCTCTTCACCAGGGATCTTGACGGACGGATTATGCAACACATCCAGGAAGATATTAGGCGGAACCGGTTTACGTTGGGAACTTAGGCGGCTTAAAGCATCCGCCGCTTCATTCTTCCGCCGGTCCACATGATCCACCTGATAACCTTTAAAGTGACCTGCAACAATATCCACCTCACGACAATACGCTGTCATGAGTGGGTCCTTGGAATCCCAAGTGTCGGACACTTGTTGGGCCACCAGATCCGAGTCACCAGAGCACTTAACTCGGCTTAGGTTCATCTCCTTAGCCATCCGAATACCATGGAGTAAAGCCTCATATTCAGCTGCATTATTAGTACAAGGGAACATTAAGCGGAGAACATAACAAAACTTATCACCTCGTGGGGAAGTTAATACGACTCCAGCCCCCGAGCCCTCCAATTGCCTGGACCCATCAAAAAGAATAGTCCAATAAGTATGATCCGGCTTCTCTTCTGGCGCTTGTAGTTCTGTCCAATCATTGATGAAATCCACAAGTGCCTGAGATTTGATCGCCGTTTGGGGTATGTATATCAACCCGTGAGGCCCGAGCTCGATAGACCATTTAGCAATCCGGCCAGTTGCTTCCCTGTTCTGGATTATATCTCCCAAAGGAGCAGAGCTGACCATCGTGATGGGATGACCTTGGAAATACTGCTTAAGCTTCCGGCTTGCCATAAAAACCCCGTACACCATTTTTGACAATGTGGGCACCTCTGCTTGGACTCGATAAGTACCTCACTAATATAATAAACCGGCCGTTGAACCGTATATTCCTTTCCTGCCTCTTTGCGCTCCACCATAATAGCCACGCTAACAGCCCGGGCGTTAGCTGCTGCATATAGCAACAATGGCTCTTTATCAACCGGAGCAGCAAAAACCGGCGGATTAGCCAGCTGCCGCTTTAAGTCCTCAAACGCTTCATTAGCGGCATTACTCCAGACGAAGTTATCCGTTTTCTTCAACATCTGATATAAAGGTATGGCCTTCTCGCCAAGGCGACTGATAAACCGGCTCAACGTGGCAATCCGGCCTGCCAGGCGTTGGACATCATTGATACACTTCGGTTTGGCCAAGGAGGTGATGGCTTTTATCTTTTCCGGATTAGCTTCAATGCCCCTATTAGACACCAAAAAGCCCAAGAGCTTGCCTACAGGTACACCAAATACGCACTTGGCCGGATTAAGCATCATTTTGTAAACCCGTAGGTTATCGAAGGTTTCCTTCAACTCATCAATCAATTCTCCTTATTCCTTGATTTTACCACAATATCATCCACATAGGCGTGAACATTGCAGCCGATCTGCTTATGAAGACAGTTCTGCACACACCGTTGATAAGTCGCCTGGGCTCTCTTGAGCCCAAAGGGCATGGACACATAGCAGAAGGCTCCAAAGGGAGTAATGAAGGATGTCTTCTCCTGGTCCTTAACTGCCATTTTGATCTGATGATAACCATAATATGCATCCAAAAAGCTTAAACGCTCGCAACCCGCCATAGCATCAATAATTTGATCAATAGGGGGGAGGGCAAAAGGATCTCTTGGACAAGCTTTGTTGAGATCTATGTAGTCCACACACATCGCCAAGTGCCATTCTTCTTAGGACCAGCACGGATTAGCCAACCACTCGGGATGGAATACTTCAGCGATAAATCCAGCCGCCAAGAGCACAGCTACTTCTTCTCCAATAGCCTTGCGTCTTTCTTGATTGAACCGGCGGAGAAACTGCTTGACCGGTTTATACTTGGGATCAACATTAAGAGTGTGCTCAGCGAGTTCTCTCGGTACACCTGGCATGTCAGAAGGCTTCCACGCAAAGATGTCCCGATTCTCATGGATGAACTTCGATGGTAGCGCTTTCCTATTCGGATCAAGTTAGCGTTGATGCTAAAGCTGTTGGGGCCGAATCACGAGCCTGAAGTCAACAAGCTTAGTCTCATCAGCCGATTTAAACTTCAGGGCCGGATCATGCTCTGTAGTTGGTTTCTTCAATGAATTCATATCTGCCGGATCAGCATTGTCTTTGTAAAACTTCAACTCTTCTTTCGCACAAACCGACTCAGCATAAGCCGCATCACCTTCTTCACACTCCAAAGCGATCTTACGGCTCCCATGCACGGCTATGGTTCCCTTGTGACCCGGCATCTTGAGCTACAGATAAACATAACAAGGTCGTGCCATAAACTTAGCATAAGCCGGCCGTCCAAACAGGGCATGATACGGGCTTCTGATTTTCACCACCTCAAAGGTCAAAGTTTCTGATCTTGAGTCATGCTCATCTCCAAAAGCCACCTCTAGAGCTATCTTACCAACAGAATATGCCGATTTCCCAGGTACCACACCATGGAACACCGTATTGGACGGTTTGAGATTTTTATCCGTTAATCCCATGCGACAAAAAGTTTCATAATACAGGATATTGATACTACTCCCTCCATCCATGAGTACCTTAGTGAACTTATAACCTCCCACCTGAGGTGCCACCACCAATGCAACTGGCACCCGGATTGTCAACCCTGGGTAAATGATATTCTTTACTCCACACAATCGGCTGCTCGGACCAGCGCAAATAACGAGGCACCGCCGGTTCAACGGCATTCACTGCCCTTTTATGAAGCTTCTGATCGTGCTTGTCCAGGCTAGTGGTAAAGACATGATACTGTACACTATTCAACTGCTTCGGGTTGCTCTGGTAACCCGGCTGCTGCTGCTGCTGTTGCTGATTCCCCTGATTGTTATAACCACCTTCATTGCCCTGATTGCCTTGATTGCCATGCCCACTCTGGTTACCGTGAAAACCTGAACCGGAACTGCCTCCACCATAACCCGACCCATTAGACCCGGGGCCCGAACCGCCGCTCGGTCCATGATCATACCGGAAAGAATTAGAATTCTTGAACTCTTGCATGATGTAGCAATCTTTCTACAGGTGCGTGGACGGATTCTCCTTCGTCCCATGTTTTGGGCAAGGCTGGTTCAATAGATAAGCCAGGCGGTCCGGGTTAGGACTTGGTCCTCCATCGTGCTGGGGCGGTTTACACTTACGCCATTGGCCCTTGTCCTACGTGCTGGCATTAGCCACAAATTCTAAGCTGTGGTCTGCTTTACGCTTGCCGCCGTTTCCATGACTCACCGGATTGTGGTGCTGCCCCTTGGCGTTGCCGCTCCTTTTTCCCTTCCCTATCTTATCATCGTCAGACTCGGGATCCTTGGTACTATCAGAGTCGGCATACTTCACCAGAGCAGCCATGAGGGTTCCCATGTCATTACAATGACGTTTGAGCCATCCCAACTTTAACTTCAGGGGTACAAACCGGCAATTGCCTTCCAATGTTAAAACTGCAGTATCAGCGTTGGTGCGGTCCGATGAATGCAAAATTTCCGAAACCCGGCGCACCCAATGGGTGGTTGACTCTCCTTCCTCCTAGACACAGGCAGCTAAGTCCACAATTAACATGGGCTGCTTGCATATATCTTTGAAATTCTGGATAAACCGGGCTCTTAACTCGGCCCATGACCTGATAGAGTTAGCCGGTAAACTCTTTAGCCAAGTGCGGGCCGTCCCTTCTAGCATCATGGTGAAGTATTTCGCACACGGCGCATCATCCACATCCAGCATCTCCATGGCCATCTCATAGCTTTCGACCCATGTCTCAGGGGATAAATCGGTAGTGTAATTCGGCACCTTACGCGTTCCTTTGAAATCCTTGGGCGGGCGCACATTGCGCAATGCTGGGACGAGACACGACACTCCCAAAGAACTAGAAGTAACTCCTGGTTCCACCGACGTAGTTGGACGAACCGGAGTAAGCTGACGAGCTTCATGTTGCACCGCTAACTCGGCCTCTCTGTGTGCCCGAGCCCGGTCCACCACCTCTTGAACATCACCAGCACCACCTGCCGGGTTATTGCCACGGGGCGGATCACGTCGCTCGTTGCTTGACACCGCCAGTTCATCCATGCGCCTGCTGTAACTCCGGCTTGGACGGGGAGTGGAATGAATCCGATCGCGACTGTACGAATAAGCCTCCGGTTTAACCAAGGCTGTCTGAAGAAGCTCTTTAACCCGACACGTCTCGACCGCCGCCGGAGAATCACCTTCGATCGGGATGGCCACCAGCCGTGAAGCGGCAGCGACAATGTTGTCCATCGGGTTAGAGTAATGGCCCGGTGGCGTTTGGACCTGCGGTGGTACGATGTTGTTCTGACGAGGTGGATCCGCCAAACGTGGCTGAACCGGCGCCCCTGCTCTAGGTGCCTCCTCCCGGTTTAGTACCGGCGGATTACTGGTCCCTGCTCCTGGGGTGTTAAAGAGGTTTCTTGCGTCATAAACCGGCGGTAGGCGAGATCGATATCTCCTCTTCAGGACTTCGTTCGACGCACTCTGATCCAGCATAATCCGGTAAACATGTGCATCAAAAGCAGCCCGCTCTGCGGCCATCCTGGTATCCTCAGCTGCCAAGTCGGCTTTGGCCTTGGTGATCTGATCCTTCACCTTCGCGATTTCCGCATTGTGTGCATCCTGATCCGTCGGTTTAACCTCCGCCATTAGCATTGCCAACGTGTCAAACAAATCAGAGAGAACCTGAGCCTGCGGTCGCACAGGGCCTCCTGCCCCGGCTACTGTTGCTGCTGCCGATCCAGAAATCATCGCCGCTGCAGTCGAAGAGTGGAGCGCTGGTTATGTACCGGCCATGAAGATCGCAACCCGGTTTGGCAGATCGAATGGGTCTGGAATACTGTCGCCATCAGAACATCCCCCAATCTGGCCATCTTGTAACTGATATAACGACTCGGTCTCTTCGGCCGATGACTCGTCGTCGGAGTAAACGACGGTTTCACCACCAGATTCTGATCTATCCTCAGATTCCCCTCCATGGATGACTCCCATGAAGGCACGATTCATGACAGCTTGACCGTGCAGATCTCGCCTGCGCTGAGGCGTTCGGCGAGGTCGGTGCAAATGTCGGCTCGGGGCCGGTTCGCCCGATCTTGCCAATGAAGACGTGTATGCCACCAAAGGGGACCCGGTACCCGTACTCAATTGAGCCGGCCTCGGGGCCCCAGCCTGCATCGTCGATGTAGAGCTTGCCGCGACGACTCTTGGTCATCCGACCCACAGCGTAACCCTTGAGTCCTTCGAAGCTGCCCTCCAAGAACTTGAAACCATCATGCGATAGCCCCACGGTGGGTGCCAACTGTCGTAGTTTTGTCACAACAGATGTCCTCGTGAAAGGACTTAGTCGTGGAGCCCTCGCTACGGGCTAGCTTAAAGGGGTTAAAGCAGACAAGGGACGCAAGAGAGTTTTATACTAGTTCGGCCCCTTACGATGAAGGTAAAAGCCTAAGTCTAATTGTGATGGAATTGCTGGGGTTGCGATGACCAGGGAGCGAATACGCTTTGCCTGAGTCTCGAGTTGTAGTTTGTTGTCCTTGAACCGCCGCCGGGTCGTCCCCTTATATACATGGGTTGACGCCCGTCGGTTTATAGAATCCCGAGGCCGGCTCATAAACGTGTCCGGCTCGGCCTCTGCCCTTTCTACCTTACAACACACGTCTACATATCAATGCCGGTTTATGTCTACAGGCCTTAAACCGGTTCCGGGCCCTGGGCCTTCATAAAGCGTCACTATCTGTCTTCACGGGCTTCAGATATGACGAAGCACTGATGGGGTTAACCCGGCCTCCCCAACAAGCTCGGTACTGGTTAAACAGTCTGCCGGAAAATTCTATTGGCAGCTGGGAGGACTTGGAAGACACCTTCCGCGACAACTTCCAAGGAACATATGTCCGGCCACCGGATGCCGATGACTTAAGTCACATTGTCCAGCAGCCCAGAGAGTCAGCCAGGAAGCTCTAGACTAGGTTCTTAGTTAAAAAGAACCAAATCGTCGACTATCCGGACGCGGAGGCCCTAGCAGCCTTCAAACACAGCGTTCGGGATGAATGGCTCGCCCGCCACCTCGGTCAAGAAAAACCAAAATCCATTGTCGGCGTTCTGGGAACGGGGGTCCCCAGACTTGCCTGCCTGCGGCCTGCGGCGTGGCTCGAAGGAGGCCCGGCACGGCCCATCTTCATCAACGCAAGCTCAAGACCCTCGCGAGGGGCCAAGCCTCGCGGGGCAGACGACGAGGAGCTTCCTCAGGCACGGCCTCATCAAGCTGGCTCATGAGGAGGCGGAGAGTTCAAGGGTACCTCGCGAGGTGCCCATGACGCAAGCCATGACGACCAAGGGCGCCCGATCGAGCGCCAGCCAGCGCATTGTCCTCCTTTCCTCTTTGGTGCAAAGGAGCAAGCGCAGCGAGAGCATCAAGCAAAGGCATCCGTTTGATGCAACAAGACCAAGACCAGCCCAGCGGCTGGAAGGGAGTCATCGTGGAGCCCAAGCGGCGTCATCACGAGCCTTTGGCGGCGAGGACCAACTTTAGTCGAGGATAAGTGTACCGTTGTTCCCCTTCAAAATGGCCAATTGTTGGCGCCCTTCCCGCTCAATATTTGGGAAGAGGCCCAGGGCCTTCGCCTATAAATAGGAGTAGCCACCCCCAGGGCGGAGGGATCCGAATCCTCATCAAGAAACCAGTAGCTAGAGCGGCTGAACACCACCTAGCAGTTCGTCGCACCCGCCAAGAACGGACCCTCACGAGGCTGTTCTTCCTTGTATTGTTCCTCATCAGCCCAAGAGGCAATCCACCACACCACACACTGGAGTAGGGTATTACACCACAATGGTGGCCCGAACCAGTATAAATCTCGTGTCTCTTGTGCTGTTCCGTTTAGTAGTTTAGGTCCCAGCGATTCGGCGAGGTGCGAGACGGTGGAGGGTTGGATCTCCGCGCGCACCCCAGTGTTCGAACCTCAAGGGTCTGCCGGAACCCAAAATCCGACATCCATGACGGCCCTTACCGCTCTAATGACCCGATTTTGCACGGGAGAAGACAACTGGCTTGCTTGTAGAAGCAACAACGCCAGCGATCTGGGCACTTCCGAAGTCTGAGACGGCAATGGCAAGCCACGACGCAGTAAACACGAACTTCGCAATGATAATTAAAGAACACACGACACGGCGGTCAACGCCAGATTCAGCGGCCCCAAACCCGGTCAACGAAAAAAATCATTCAAGGAAAACAGAGATGGACCATCCAATTTAAACAATATATTGGATCGGGCCTGCCAGATTCATGGCAACCCCGATAAACCAGCTAATCACACCAATAGAAGCTGTTGGGTCTTCAAACAAGCCGGCAAGCTCAATGCCGACCACAAGGGGAAGAGGCCACCCGGTGATAGCGGCGACGAGGAGACTCACCAACCGAAAACTGGGGGTCAGAACAATTTCCCCCCGAAGTAAACACAGTGAACATGGTATTCACGACACACACCTCTACAGGGGAGTGCAAGAAATGCCCCCTCCGGATAGAGGATCAAACTACGACTACTTCAGCTGAAGTACAAAGCGGTCTTATCAAACCGCATACCTTGTCGGCCATTAAGCCGTCGGTCTCCATTCATCAGGACCGATCAATTTCGGAGTTGGACTAGCAGTTCGGCTTCCGCCGCCCGCCTAATATACATACGAAATATGTACCGTGCATACATAACTATGCACTCAAAATACCATGGGTATCGGCGGAAGAACTATACGGACGGGCCTACAAGTACTCCCATAACCTGCTTACGTTTTCTTTTCTAAATACTTTTTTTTACCATTTACCACAGGTGGTTCAAAGGTCGTTCATCTCACGGACTCTCTCGGAGTTCGGATTCGCAAATTCACCCAGGGGCTACTCCTGTTAAAGGAGCCCTTTCACTAAGAAAAGGCGGCGCAGACGTGCAACAGGAGGTCCAATAAAATTTTTTGTAGACCGCACTCTCTATTTTGCGAGCCTGTAAAATGCCTGTTTCCTGAGCCGTCGACCCGTGGCATGTCAAATAGCCGGGGTTGTGGCTTTACTATCTATAAAATGATGATTGGCATATCACTCAAGTTCCAGTGAACATAATCCGTATCCAACATTCACTTTTCTCTAAAGAACTGAACTTTGCTCCCATGGATGTTTCACACACACCTCGGCTAAAAAATTGCCAGGTGCTCAGTATGGGAGCAAATGAGTTGCCAACAAGTCCGAACAGCTTTATAGGATACTTCGGCGTCGTGAGTTCGGCCTTATATGCATCAGCTCCGAATCATGTCTTGGGTCAATAGTTGGGTTGCCCGGCTCCTGTGCTTGCTACCTTACGTTCCGCTCTATCGACTAGGTAGTAAAGGGAGAAGTACTACGATTGTGCTTCCGGTTCATCTGGTCAAGCACCTCAGTAGAGAAAGCCGAAAACTGACTGTCATGATGCAGCGAGAGCTGGTCAACAGCTCGATGACTTATCGAAATCTTCGCGATTTCCTCCATATTATACGAAGGGCCTTTTTTAGGTCATATATGTAACACACCATACTGGAATAAGCCGTGTACATCCCAGGGGCTATATCGTAGTCCCACCATAAAACTCCTATGGCTAAGTGAAAGTGTTAACGCCCTATAGTCTGATTGCCTAGTTCACCGCATTGAAATCTCCTTACTGGACCAAGACGTTGGGTTAAGAGTGATCAAATGCTTTTCCGAACACCCCCGTACATTATACGAGGGGGCTGAAGCCGACGACTGGAAAACTTTCAGATTAAAACAAAAACGGTCGCACAGGAGGAACAAAAGTTTTAGGCAAAACTACAAAAATAGCCTTATTATAATATTGTCTTTACAAATTTGCATACATTTCACTCGAATATCATGTTTTTTGAGCATTGACCCTCTATCAAGCGGGCACCCTCCAGGACATCCTCGAAATAATGCTCTGGTGCGTGATGGTCCTTGCCCTTGGGTGGACCCTTCGCTGCAATATCCGTGGCCTTCATCTTCGCCCAGTATGTCTTGACACGGGCAAGGACCATCCGTGCACCTTCAATGCGCGCTGACCGCTTAACGACATAAATACGCGACACCGCATCAACAAGTCGCCGCACCACACCAAAATAACTATCCGGAATTGGCTCGTTCGGCCACATTTGGTCGAACCGGACAGTCTATGGAGCTCGGCCCATTGGATCATCTGTTCATTCAACAGTAGTGGGCATTTTTACGCACCAAAATGTGACCAGAAAGGCTTCTCCGTTGCATGCCCTTCTTGCGTGTGATAAAATTGCGCCGCATCGGAAGCAGTCTTCGGCAAGTCCAATAACGCGTCTGGAGAAATCCACACTTGATTAAGTGGAGCATAATCCGGATCGCCAAACTTAGTTTGCAATAAAAAGGGCTTACCAGCCGCGATCTCCCCAGCTTGTCGGATCTCCTCCCGGGCTGCTCTAGATTCGGACCGTGCTTCCTTCGCCTCTCATAAAGCCTTGTCAAGATCAGCCGTTTTGGCTTTATTATCCTTCTCGAGGAATTCACATCGGCTAGCGGCATCCTTTAGCTCATGCGCTATCATGGATATTCTCTCCTTGCATTGGCGCCGAGCAGCCTGTTCGGCCTTTAACTCGGCAAATGCCTTTCCGTCAGCCGCATTATCAACCCAGGCCTGCTCCTTGGCCCGGGCCAGCTCAGCCCGAAGGATCTCAACCGCGGCGGCACCATCCGCAGTCATGCATATCTCAGTATACAATATTTCACGTAATGCTTAAATTACAAAGCATGTGCTTGTAAGGACTGTCCCAAAAACATACCTTGTGACTCGTCAAGACTCCCGTTGATAAGCGTAAGGTCATGTTAAGACACATCAAGCTACCTCTCCAGATCGGCAACTTCTGTAGTCCGGGCGGACACCAGGGAGGTGACAACCTGCGTTTCAATTCATCATGTTATTTCCTGGACATATCTTTTTTGAACCTCTAATCGCCTCCCTCGGGAAGCCAATCCGAGTCTCAGGGGCTACTACCTATACACAGGTGCAGTTTGTGAATAAAACACAATGAAAAATACTACAATACAAACCTCGAAGCCTCTTAGCAGGCTCGCGCAGGCTTCATTCAATCCTCTTTTCGCGGACAGAACCTTTTCAACCACTGTACCCATCAAGGTACGATGTTCCTCCGAGATGGGCGCCTGTCGCAGCATGTTCGTCAATATATCCGGCGCTTCTAGACCTCCAGAAGCTGCTGTATGAGCATGGCTCCCTTTGAAGGGATCTGTTTATCTGTCCCCAGAGTCGTATCCGGCTGAAGACCGGACAGTCCGGGGCCTTTATTGTTGGCCCCCGGACCTTGGGCTACCGAAGTATCACCTTTGGGTAGTGTCCTCATCACCCCTCGCACCACTTGTTGATCAGGAGAGATCCTCCGGGATGACACCTAAAATTTGTTCGCCTTAGGAGACCGGTGGAGGTGTCTATCTTTCCATCATCTCCAGAAGAAGATCTCCCGAGGAAGAGGATTGGTGAAGAAGACTATTTGCCGAGCTGCAGAAACATATATTCTAGATGTTACCTTGGTAACAGGAAAGGAATGGGATATGATTACAAACATCCTTGTTCACTTACGATTCGGCTAGAGGCTTCTTCTCATCATGGGACGGTGCGAGTACGCCATCCTCCAAGCCCGAGCCGCCCGACTGAGGCACCTTGCCTCACGTAAAAGCCCTTTCCTCCCAATCTTTGGAGACAGCCCTTTTCTTACCCTGGGGGGAAGAGACTTTGACTTCTCCTTCAATTTTGTCTTCGGATGATGGAATTTTGATTCCCCCGGACCCAATGTCTGATATACAATCGGGATGGAGGCCGCTTTTAGTTCTCCCGCTTTCTGCCTTGTCCTCCTCCACAGGCATCTGGTATAGTGCCGGGGCCTGCATCCTTGTTAGTACAGGATCCGCTGGGTCTTCAGGAAGGGGGGCCGAACACCTAATTCGCTCCGCTTTCTTTATCTAGCCCTAGAAAAAGATGAGTTTTACTCAGTTTGCAGTGCGGCATATATAACTACAAAGTGTTCGGGAGTTGAGCGCTTACCGAGGTATCTGGATGGTTGGAGTTGAGGCCGATGTCCACGGTGGTGTCCGGCCACTGTTTTCGTTTCCCGAAAAATGACTTCCACATCCCTTTGTGCATTGTGCCGAAGAAGTGTTGGAGGGTTCGTGGTCCTTCCGGGTTGAACTCCCACATGCGGAGAGGCCTACGCTGGGCATGGCAGGACTCGGCGGACTAGCATTATTTGAATCACGTTCACAAGATTGATGTCCTTCTCAAGGAGGGTTTGCATGCGGCTCTGTAGAGTCTGCACTTCATCAACTGATCCCCAGTCTAGCCCCTTATCAATCCATGATGCAAGATGTAACGGAGGGCCAGAACGGAATGCAGGTATAGCTGCCCACTTGGTACCACGGTGTTCTGTGACGTAAAACCACTCCCGCTGCCATTGGTTGGGAGTTTCAGTGAAAGAGCCTTTTGGCTAGAGAGTATTGGTGAGCTTGCTCACTATTGCACCGCCGCACTCTGCCCGTTTCCCGTCGACCACCTTCGGCTTCACACTGAAGGTCTTGAGCCATAAGCCGAAGTGTGGGGGAATTCGGAGGAAGGCCTCACACGTGATGATAAACGCTGAAACATGGAGGAAAGAATCTGGGGCCAGATCGTGAAAATCTAGTCCGTAATAAAACATGAGCCCCCGGACGAAGGGGTGAAGAGCGAATCCTAGCCCTCGGAGGAAGTGAGAGATGAATACGGCCCTCTCGCAAGATCTGGGAGTTGGAATAACCTGTCCTTGAGCAGGAAGCCTGTGGGGGGTCTCCGCCGTTAGGTATCTGGCCGCCCGGAGCTTCGCAATGTCCTCCTCCGTAACAGCGGAAGCCACCCATTGGCCCTGTGGGCCGGGTCCGGACATGATTGGGATGCTTGAAGCAATGAAGTCGAACCTTGGGTGCTAGAACTCGAGGTTGGGAAGGCTGAGGAGATGTTTGGCGTGAAAAGACGGCCCTTGGTTCCTTTATAAAGGCAACAGGTATCGAACGCCTCCTCCTAAACCTGAAAACCTGCCTATTCTTAAGGAATCTTCCCAGTGGAACGGTTGGGTTACCCACGCTCGTATTAATGAGAATCCCTCGATAAGGGGACATGATCTCTGCTTCGGTAAGATGTGCCAATAAAAACCATGCCTCGAAACATGGAACGGCAGGACAAGAAATGGTTCGAAATAAAGACCGGACAAGCGTGATGTCACGTTACAAAAAGTGGTCAGTAGATTAGACTCGTGAAATATTATACTCTCTACGGCTATGTGTGTGTGGTACTTATGTTGCAGATCCGGACACGATTGTTGCATCCGAAGACTATCCTGGAGTATTCGGAAAGAGGAACCCCGCCTTGCAATGCCGAAGACAATCTACGCGCCAGACACCTCGTCATTGAAGCCTGGTTCAGGGGCTACCGAGGGAGTCCTGGACTAAGGGGTCCTCGGGCGTCCGACCTGTTATACGTGGGCCGGACTGATGGGCTGTGAAGATACAAAGACCGAAGACTCTACCCGTGTCCGGATGGGACTCTCCTTGGCGCGAAAGGCAAGCCTAGTGGCTAAATATGAAGATTCATTTCTCTATACCGACCTTGTGTAACCCTAGATCCCTTCGGTGTCTATATAAACCGGAGGGTTTAGTCCGTAGAGGGGAGACATATATGCAATCATAGTCAGATAGGCTAGACTTCTAGGGTTTTAGCCATTACGATCTCGTGGTAGATCAACTATTGTAATACTCATATTCATCAAGATCAATCAAGCAGGAAGTAGGGTATTACCTCCATAGAGAGGGCCCGAACCTGGGTAAACATTGTGTCCCCCATCTCCTGTTACCATCGACCTTAGACGCACAGTTCGGGACCCCCTACCCGAGATCCGCCTGTTTTGACACCGACAGTGACCCTATTATTGAGCTTGCATGTCAAATTTATATGGTCCAAAGTAGTTTTGATGCATGATATAGCCTCTAGGCACTTGTAGGAGTAGTTGCTATCAATCTTGTTGAGTTTGGTTCACTTTTATTTTGATTCACTAGAAATTTCAGAATTTTGTCACAGAAATAAAAATGTCCAGAAAAATGTATCAAGGTGGTTCTTCTAGGAAGCAAGCACCGAGGCGCGCGATACGCGAACCGGACCTTGAACCACCAAAGGAAGCTCAAGTGAAGCCGTGTGAATGGCCATCGGAATAATTTATGGTTCGTGCAGGTTTCAAGGATGAATTCTATGCGTACGTACAAAATGCCGGACTTGAAGATTTCTTGTCGGACAAGTGCCTACAATATTATTATCTCACCGATTCCTTTGTGCGGAGGTTTGAGTTTTCATCTAAGCGTAATACTCATACTATCTTGTTTGATCTCTATGATGAATCTTATACCATGGACCTACAAGACTTTTGTGATGCATGCAAAATTCCACAATGGGGCCTTCTTAGTGAGCCTCATAAATATGAATATAATGATTTCCTTGCTAGCATCACCACTGGAGAAACTAGAAATATCACACAAGCCTCCATGGGATCATTCATTTTCCTGCCATACATTATTTTGCTCTCTTCATAGGCAGATGCATTAATGATAAACATGATCACAACCACCTTTATGAATCGGATCTTAGCATCCTCAAGTGTGCAGTGTTGGGTGATAAGCGATATAATTTAGGGGCCATTATTGCTAGGAGGTTACATCATAATGCTAAAGATGGAGATTTATTTGGCGGGATTTATGCAGCTCGTTTAGCTAATTATCTGGGGGTACCTATAAAAGGGTATGATATGGAGTTGCCACCTGCTTTTCTAGATTATGAGGCTATGGTATGCTACCAGTTTCTTTAGAGGAATGAACAGTTCCTCCAGTACCGACTAATCTTTGATAGACGGCACGTCGTCCATGTTGCTCTTCCTGCTCCTGCTTTCTTTAACTTTCAGGTAAATGGGTGATATTTTATAACTAGAGAGGAGGCAAACGAGTATGAGCGAATAGCTGAGGCTGCTCGCCTCCAAGAATCAGCTCGTCAAGCAAAAGTTGTTGCATCTCAGTACAACCCCGACTACAAATTTGGATATCATTCGGGCCATTGGTGCCCCTAGACCAACTTAGGCCAAAATCCTAAGCTTGGGGGAGTACGTATTCTCACCGACATGACATTCATGTTCACACACTCATTTCAGTTGTCGGTGTTTATACTTTTTCATTCTATAACCCATGCTAGTTTATTTCTTTTTCCTGCTTTCTTCTTGTGTGTTTGAAAAAACTTAAGAAAACAAAAAATTAGTTGTAGTTAATTTACTTTCTATGCATGCTTAGTTGCAGTATTAAAATAAAACCGAAAAAGATTCCTCGTTCTTCTTTTGCTTGTTGGGAGCTTTCCCTTGTAAATAGTTTTTCTCGTTTTCTTATTTTACTTTCTTTGGAAAAACAAAAACTCCAAAAATATTTCAGTGTGTTTCTTTGATATTCTTTTCTTTTCTATGGAGGTCGAAAGGGGAAGACCACGATGAAAACGTTGAGTGGCTCTCTGCTACCTCTTGAGCACTGCATTGGATTTCCTTGAAGAGGAAAGGGGATGCAGCACAATAGCATAAGTATTTCCCTCAGTTTTTTAGAACCAAGGTATCAATCCAATAGGAGGTTATGCGTGAGTCCCTCGCACCTACACAAAGCAAATAGCTCCTCGCAACCAACGTGATTAGGGGTTGTCAATCCCTTCACGGTCAGTTACGAGAGTGAGATCTGATAGATAATATTTTTGGTATTTTTATGATAAATAAGCAAAGTAAAAAAGCAAAGGCAATAATAAAGTGATGGAAGATTAATATGATGGAGATAGACCCGGGGGCCATAGATTTCACTAGTGGCTTCTCTCAAGAGCATAAGTATTCTACGGTGGGTGAACAAATTACTGTTGAGCAATTGACAGAAATGAGCATAGTTATGAGAGTATCTAGGTATGATCATGTATATAGGCATCACGTCCGAGACAAGTAGACCGACTCCTGCCTGCATCTACTACTATTACTCCACTCATCGACCGCTATCCAGCATGCATCTAGAGTATTAAGTTCAAGAAAACATAGTAACGCCTTAAGCAAGATGACATGATGTAGAGGGATAAATTCATGCAATATGATAAAAACCTCATCTTGTTATCCTCGATGGCAACAATACAATACGTGCCTTGCTGCCCCTCATCCTTTGGGAAAGGACACCGCAAGATTGAACCCAAAGCTAAGCACTTCTCCCATTGCAAGAAAAACCAATCTAGTAGGCCAAACCAAACTGATAATTCGAAGAGACTTGCAAAGACAACCAATCATACATAAAAGAATTCAGAGAAGATTCAAATATTGTTCATAGATAATTTTGATCATAAATCCACAATTCATCGGTCTCAACAAACACACCGCAAAAAGAAGATTACATCGAATAGATCTCCACGAGAGAGGGGGAGAACATTGTATTGAGATCCAAAAAGAGAGAAGAAGCCATCTAGCTACTAACTATGGACCCGAAGGTCTGAGGTAAACTACTCACACTTCATCGGAGAGGCTATGGTGATCATGTAGAAGCCCTTCGTGATGGGTCCCCCTTCCGGCGGAGCTCCGGAACAGGCCCCAAGATGGGATCTCGTGGCTACAGAAGGTCGCGGTGGTGGAATTAGGTTTTTGGCTCCGTATCTGATCGTTTGGGGGTACGTAGGTATATATAGGAGGAAGGAGTAAATCGATGGAGCAACAGGTGGACCATGAGGGTGGAGGGCGCGACTGGGGGGTAGGCGTGCCCCCCTACCTCGTGCCTTCCTCTTTCGTTTCTTGACGTAGGGTCCAAGTCTCCTGGATTATGTTCGATGAGAAAATCACGTTCCCGAAGGTTTCATTCCGTTTGAACTCCGTTTGATATTCCGTTTCTTCGAAACTCTGAAATAGGCAAAAAAAACAACAATTCTGGGCTGGGCCTCCGGTTAATAGGTTAGTCCTAAAAATAATATAAAAGTGGAAAATAATGTCCAAAACAGTAGACAATATAGCATGGAGCAATCAAAAATTATAGATACGTTGGAGATGTATCAGGCATCCCCAAGCTTAATTCCTGCTCATCCTCGAGTAGGTAAATGATAAAAAAGAATTTTTGATGCGGAGTGCTACTTGGCATAATTTCAATGTAATTCTTCTTAATTGTGGTATGAATATTCAGATCCGAAAGATTCAAGACAAAAGTTTATATTGACATAAAAATGATAATACTTCAAGCATACTAACTAAGCAATCATGTCTTCTCAAAATAACATGGCCAAAGAAAGTTCATCCCTACAAAATCATATAGTTTAGTCATGCTCCATTTTTGTCACATAATGCTCTCATCATGCACAAACCCGATGACAAGCCAAGCAATTGTTTCATACTTTAGTAATCTCAAACCTATAAACTTTCACGCAATATATAAGTGCGAGCCATGGACATAGCACTATGGTGGAATAGAATATGATGATGGGGGTTATGTGGAGATGACAAAAAAGGAGGTCTCACATCAACGAGGCTAATCAATGGGCTATGGAGATGCCCATCGATTGATGTTAATGCAAGGAGTAGGGATTGCCATGCAACGGATGCACTAGAGCTATAAATGTATGAAAGCTCAACAAAAGAAAACTAAGTGGGTGTGCATCCAACTTGCTTGCTCACGAAGACCTAGGGCACTTGAGGAGGCCCATTGTTGGAATATACAAGCCAAGTTCTATAATGAAAAATTCCCACTAGTATATAAAAGTGATAAAACAAGAGACTCTCTATCATGAAGATTATGGTGCTACTTTGAAGCACAAGTGTGGCAAAGGATAGTAACATTGTCCCTTCTCTCTTTTTCTCTCTTTTTTTTGGGCCTTCCTTTTTTATGGCCTTTCTCCTTTTTTTTATTCCTCACTTGGGACAATGCTCTAGAAAATGATGATCATCACACTTCTATTCATTTACAACTCAATACTAGAACAAAGTATGACTCTATATGAATGCCGCCGGCGGTGTACCGGGATATGCAATGAACCAAGAGTGACATGTATGAAAGAATTATGAACGATGGCTTTGCCACAAATACTATGTTAACTACATGATCATGCTAAGCAATATGAAAATGATGAATGTGTCATGATAAACGGAATGGTGGAAAGTTGCATGGAAATATATCTTGGAATAGCTATGGAAATGCCATAATAGGTAGATATGGTGGTTGTTTTGAGGAAGATATAAGTAGGTTTATGTGTGAAAGAGCATATCATATCATGGGGTTTGGCTGCACCGGCGAAGTTTGCACCAACTCTCAATGTGAGAAAGGGCAATGCACGGTACCGAAGAGGCTAGCAATGATGGAAGGGTGAGGGTGCGTATAATCCATGGGCTCAACATTAGTCATAGAGAACTCACATATTTATTGCAAAAATCTACAATCCATCAAAAACCAAAGCACTACGCGCATGCTCCTAGGGGGATAGATTGGTAGGAAAAGACCATCGCTCGTCCCCGACTGCCACTCATAACGAGGACAATCAAAGAACACCTCATGTTTCAAATTTGTTACACAACGTTTACCATACGTGCATGCTACGGGACTTGCAAACTTCAACACAAGCATTTCTCAAATTCACAACTACTCAACTAGCACGAATTTAATATTATTACATCCATATCTCAAAACAATCATCAAGCATCAAACTTCTCTTAGCATTCAACACACTCATAAGAAAGTTTTTACTATTTTCTATACCTAGCATATTAGGATTATTTAAGCAAATTACCATGCTATTTAAGACTCTCAAAATAATCTAAGTGAAGCAAGAGAGATCAATAGTTTCTTTAAAACAAATCCACCACCGTTCTCTAAAAGATATAAGTGAAGCACTTGAGCAAAATAATATAACTCAAAAGATATAAGTGAAGCACAAAGAGTATTCTAATAATTTCCAAACCATGTATGGCTCTCTCAAAAGGTGTGTACAGCAAGGATGATTGTGGTAAACTAACTAACAAATACTCAAATAATAGAAGACGCTCCAAGCAAAACACATATCATGTGGTGAATAAAAGTATAGCTCCAAGTAAAGTTACCGATGGAAGTAGACGAAAGAGGGGATGCCTTCCAGGGCATCCCCAAGCTTTGACTTTTTGGTGTCCTTAGATTATCTTGGGGGTGCCATGGGGGTGACATGGGCATCCCCAAGCTTTGTCTCTTGCCACTCCTTGTTCCATAATCCATCAAAATCTTTCACCCAAAACTTGAAAACTTCACAACACAAAACTCAACAGAAATCTCGTGAGCTCCGTTAGTGAAAGAAAACAAAAGACCACTTCAAGGTACTGTAATGAACTCATTATTTATTTATATTGGTGTTAAACCTTCTGTATTCCAACTTATATATGGTTTATAAACTATTTTACTAGCCATAGATTCATCAAAATAAGCAAACAACACGCGAAAAACAGAATCTGTCAAAAACAGAACAGTCTGTAGTAATCTGTAACTAACACAAACTTCTAGAACTCCAAAACTTCAGACAAAATAGGAAGACCTAGGAAATTTGTTTATTTATTAGCAGAAATTTGAATCAGTATTTTATCACGTTCTGGTTATTTTCAATAATTGTTTTAATGAACAGAAAGTTTCTGGAAATTACAGCAAGATCAAATAACTATCATCCAAGAAGATCCTATAGGTTTAACTTGGCACACACACTAACTAAAACATAAAAACAAATCTAACCAGTGGCTAGAACAGATATTTATTCCTTAACATAAACAAAATAAAAAAAACTAAAAATAAAATTGGGTTGCCTCCCAACAAGCGCGATCGTTTAACGCCCTTAGCTAGGCATAAAAGCAAGGATAGATCTAGGTATTGCCATCTTTGGTAGGCAATCCATAAGTGGCTCTCATGATAGATTCATATGGTAATTTTATTTTCTTCATAGGGAAGTGCTTTGGTTTTTCAGTGTGTTTCTTTGAAATTCTTTTCTTTTCTTTGGAGGTCGAGAGGGGAAGACCACGATGAAAACGTTGAGTGGCTCTCTGCTACCTCTTGAGCACTGCGTTGGATTTCCTTGAAGAGAAAAGGTGATGTAGCACAGTAGCGTAAGTATTTCCATCAGTTTTTGAGAACCAAGGTAGCAATCCAGTAGGAGGTTACGCGCGAGTCCCTCGCACCTACACAAAGCAAATAGCTCCTCGCAACCAACGCGATTAGGGGTTGTCAATCCCTTCACGGTCACTTACGAGAGTGAGATCTGATAGATATGATAGATAATATTTTTTGTATTTTTATGATAAATAAGAAAATTAAAATAAAAACCAAAGTAAAAAAACAAAGTCAATAATAAAGTGATGGAAGATTAATATGATGGAGATAGACCCGGGGGCCATAGATTTCACTAGTGGCTTCTCTCAAGAGCATAAGTATTCTACAGTGGGTGAACAAATTACTGTTGAGCAATTGACAGAATTGAGCATAGTTATGAGAGTATCTAGGTATGATCATGTATATAGGCATCACATCCGAGACAAGTAGACCGACTGTCGGTGTCAAAACCGGCGGATCTCGGGTAGGGGGTCCCGAACTATGCGTCTAGGCGGATGGTAATAGGAGACAAGGGACACGATGTTTTTACGCAGGTTCGGGCCCTCTCGATGGAGGTAATACCCTACTCATGCTTGATTAATATTGATGATATGGGTAGTACAAGAGTAGAACTACCACGAGATCAAGGAGGCTAAACCCTAGAAGCTAGCCTATGGTATGATTGTTGTTCGTCCTACGGACTAAAACCCTCCGGTTTATATAGACACCGGATAGGCTAGGGTTACACAGAGTCGGTTACAATGGTAGGAGATCTACATATCCGTATCGCCAAGCTTTCCTTCCACTCCAAGGAAAGTCCCATCCAGACACGGGACGAAGTCTTCAATCTTGTATCTTCATAGTCCAAGAGTCCGGCCAACGGTGATAGTTCGGCTATCTGGACACCCCCTAATCCGGGACTCCCTCAGTAGCCCCCGAACCAGGCTTCAATGACGATGAGTCCGGCACGTTGATTGTCTTCGGCATTGCGAGGCGGGTTCTTCTCCAAATTCCATATACTTGTCGAATAGTGTCCGGCTTATGATAAATGCTACGCTCCTTGGCTTCTACGCCCAATAATGGCCATCTTCCACGTGTTTGAATGAACGCGAAAAGCCATGGTATTTTTACAATTACCCCCCTAGCTGCGCAAATGAGCTGCCTATAAAAGGGGCGAGGTTCTAGATCTGAGTCACACCATCCTCCCTTCGCGAGCTTTCATCAGAGCGCCTCTGACCAAAGCCCATTCCATCATGGACAGTCGACGCGGCTCCTCCTCTCGCGCTCCCAGCCCTCAGCCTGGAAATTGGGAGAGATGCTCAGTCCCGCATAGCGAGCTAGTTATACTCCAAGCCAAGGGATTTCTTCCCCCGGCCTTCATGGTTCCGGTTCGAGCCGGACTTGCCACCTACAAGGGCGGAAAGCAAGCGGAGAGTGTCCCGATCCCTCTAAAGGAGGCGGGTATGCTTCATCTCTTATCTAGTAAGAGGACTCGGATTTCAATCCATCCGTTTCTCCGGGGCTCTTGGAGTTCTCGGCCTCCAGTTGCACCACCTTCGCCTTTGCCTCCATTTTGCACATCGCGGGCTTCGTGGCCCTTTGCAAACTGTTCTTGGGCGTCGAGGCTCATTTCGGGTTGTGGAAGAGATTATTCTGCCTAGTACCCCGTTCTTATGAGGGGTCAATATATCAAGTGGGCGGAGCCGAGCTATGGCACATCACCGGGACCGGATACCTATCCGGAACCCCGAAGAAGGCGTTCGAAGACTGGCCTTTGGAATGGTTTTATATGGAGGACGTCCCGCTGCCGGATCCTGTTCAGATCGGCCTTCCGGAGCTCAGCAATGCTCCTCTGAAGAAGCGCCTAAGCTGGCGCCCTCGGAGCCCTCGGAGGGAAAATGACCGGATGTCCTCTATTTGATGAGCGAATAAGGTTCTTGGCTCATGCGGATTGACCATGATTGGAGTCATGGCAATCTGCATTATGAGGGGAGTGCAGCCGCTCAATATAGGGGCCACCCATGTGGGACTTCAACGTGGAGGGCGATGCCACCCGCCATGGCCGCAAAGGGCCGGGATCGGTCACTGAACTGGTGAAGATCTTGTCTGCCATGTATAAAGGGGAGGAGGAGGATTTCCTCCGCGTCAATCCACTAAAGGAGTTTTCTTCGAATAATCCTCGAAGCTGGGTAAGCAAACATCTTTGTGACCTGTCCGATCCATGTTCTCGTGGTTTAAATATCTCATTTCATGGTTTCTGCGCAGGAACTGCGCCGGACTGTGGAGAAGATACACAGCCCGCCCCCACAACCCGAGGATCCGGAACGATCCCTCGATCCGACCTCCGAAGAGGATCCGGATATAAAGGTGGAGTTGATCGACGGGGTATTCCACCAACTTAGCATCGACAATGCTTTGGTTTCCATTACGGCCGATTACCCTGGAATACTTCCAGCCTCACAGGTAACTGAGACCCAGGTCCCAATATTCTGACAATGGTGTTTTGTAGGGGGTACCTTCGAGACAGGAAGTCGAGCCCACGGCGGCTAGCCAACAAGGGCAGTCTGGCCCCAGAGGTAAAAAAGAAGTGCGGTCCGGATCGATACTCCGCCGCATAGCGGTATGGCGTGTCACCATATTCCCAGATTGATTCTCGAAGGCGTACTAATGCTTGTGCTCTTTTCAGGAAAAAGAGCGCTCATGGGACTGAGTCCGGAGATTGCCAATCGAGCCTCCGCCGGCCAGGCTCCAAAGCCGGGTCCGGAAGTGGAGGCGAGCACGAGGCGCGTCGGATGCTCCTCCAACAGATGATGCCGACAAATTGTCCGCCACCAACTCCGAGGTGGAGAGCGCCATGAATCACAGGCGCCGCCGGACAGTTCTTCGTGACGATGTTTCTCCCAAGAGGCCTTGAATGCCTTCAATTGGAGATCGCACCTCCGTGCCGCTCAAGATGGTCTAGCGAGCCACGGAGTAGTATGTAAAGGACATACGGGTAAGGAAATTTGTGATTATATATGCCAAGAGGCCCCGAGACTTAAAATAGTTAGAATAACTGATTTAAGGATCATTTGTTATCTGAGGATCTTCACGAAAAAGAGTGCCCGATCGTCCCGGGAGCTTGAAGAGTGCAAGACCCAACTTGAGGCCGCACTAGCCGCTCTGAGGGGGAGCCACAGAGACCCCTCTGGTAATATCGCTTCAAAAGATAAATAGTTTATGAAGTGCGGCGGGTGTGTAAATCTGACAAAAACATTGCAGATGGCGCCGGACTAGATCCGGACAAGCAACAGCTCTTGCGCCAGCTAAATGCCGGCGAGAGCGTGCTTACGAGGGTGCGGCAGGAGAAAAATAACCTCCCAGATGCCAACACCAAGCTGGGTGAGGAACTAAAGGATGTTCGTGCCCGGTTATCCGACTCAGTAAAGGAGAATCGGTGGCTTCGCGGCATTTTCAAGAAGTGCTTGAGCGAACTTTGAAAGAGTTCGGCGAGGAAGGCGACTAACATAAACATGTATGTAGGTTTTCTCACAGGTCGTCCCGAGGAGGAGATGCCCAGTTCTTGGTGATCTTCTTCCCGAATGCGTCGGCTACTGCACGAACGAGTCCGGCAGGTGATGAAAGGCGTCGGCCAGGCCTTGTGGCTATCTATCTCCCTCGCCCAAGGCATTGGGGAGCTGGCAGAGCGGCTTCAAGGAGCACGGCGGTGCTTCCGACTATGGAAGATATCGGCCTGCCTTCAAAGGCGCCAGGAGGCTGGGCCATGGTAAAGACGCGGTACACGGTTGACCCAAACCACGTGGCCGAGGTCGGACCTGTGGGGCCTGATGGGATGGAGATCCCTGTAAGCTTAGTGTACGTCCAAGTAGAATTGGCCGCCAAGTATTCCCAGCAAGATTGTAAATTAGATAGCCTATTAGATGGCATTGAGGAGGAATACAATGAGTCGAGTTGAATATGTAAAAATATGACATGAAAAAATGTCTTCTAGCCGGATTGTAGATCGTTTGTCATAGCGGACCTTTTCGCTTCGACCTCAAGACCCAATAGTCCGGAGTGTGTCCGAATACCTTCGTGGTTATACAAGAACCGGGGTATGCATGGAGACAAGGCGTATGGGTCATTATTGCTGTATCAGACAAGTGCCCAACAAGTTATGTTATATTACATGGGTAGTAAGAAACATCTTCTAGGGAGAATAGTTCCGTTAAGGGTTCCTTTCGTTGGGATGCATGCCCTAAAGTGCATGTCAAAGCTGCTATGAAAGCAGAAAATCATCTGGGGGCAGATGGGTAAATAGTTAAAAATCATCTTTCAGTTCACCGACCGAATATTCCCTTAAGAACGCTAGCTTTCGGCTTCACCCAGTCTGAGGTACACATACGGCTGACCCGCAAGAACAATCACAGAGGTGCTCCTTTACCACCTAGCGAACAATCGGGAATGTAGGGTAAGCACAGAGCCAGAAACCCAGCTTGGCCAAAACTTAAGTCATATCGATGCATATAATGGTGAATAAAAGGTACATGCGGAAGTTTAGCATGTGTTGGGCATGAAGCCCGTATAAATAAGCTTCATTAAAGAAGCCCCAGGTATAATGGCGCGGACAGCGCGTCAAGTATGTCTTGAAAAAAGCGCAAGCGAGCCTCTAGAGGCTTCAAGAAGAAGGAGGAGAAAGGAGAGAAATAAAAGACAGCAAAAATACAAAATGTGGACGGAGGAAGGAGACGAACTTGGAGTCCGGCGCTTAGGCGTAGAATCTTCGTAGATGGGCTGCGTTCCATGGGTTCGGCTCGAGTCGGTTATCCGATCGTTTAGAGACGGTATGCTCCGCCGGTCGGGACCTGGTCGATGATGAAGGACCTTCCCATTTGGGCTTGAGTTTGTCCTTTTTCTTGTCCGGCAGGCGTAGAACTTGTTCGCCAACGTTATAAGCTTTGGCCCGTACTTCCCTGCTTTGATATCTTCGAGCCTGCTGTTCATAGAATGCGGAACGAGCATTTGCCACGTCGCGCTCCTCCTCCAATGCGTCCAAACTGTCCTGCCGATCGAGCTCGGCTTCTCTTTCATACATGCGCACGCGAGGTGAGTCATGTATTATGTCGCAGGGCAGGACTGCCTCTGCGCCGTACACCATAAAGAATGGTGTGAATCCGGTAGTACGATTCGGCGTGGTCCGCAGCCCCAGTCTGGTCGATCTCCTCAACCCGGTCGGCGTGTTAGATTCCCTGAGGGACCGCACTAGTCTGGGTTTAATGCCTCTCATGATTAGACCATTTGCTCGTTCGACTTGGCCGTTGGTTTGAGGGTGATAGACTGAGGCGTAATTGAGCTTGATGCCCATGTTTTTGCACCATAATTTGACCTCATCGGCCGTGAAGTTGGTGTCGTTATCAGTAATGATACTGTGGGGGACACCGTAATGGTGCACTACCCCTGATATGAAGTCTATCACCGGTCCGGATTCGGCCGTTTTAATAGGCTTGGCCTCTATCCATTTGGTGAATTTATCCACCATGACCAATAGGTATTTTTGCTTGTGGGTTCCTCCCTTAAGGGGTCCAACCATGTCAAGCCCCGGACATGACGGCCAGGTGATGGGTATAGTTTTGAGGGCGGTGGGTGGCATGTGGCTTTAGTTAGCAAAAAGCGGCAACCGACGCATCTTTGGACTAAATCCTGCGCATCTGCCCGGGCCGTCGGCCAATAAAATCCTGTACGGAAGGCCTTGCCTACAAGGGCCCGGGCTGCGGCGTGGTGCCCACCCAGTCCGGCATGAATTTCAGCCAGGAGGTTTCGCCCTTCCTCTTTGGAGATACACCTTTGAAGGACTCCTGTAGTGCTTTTCTTATAAAGCTCTCCCTCATG